>ML677352.1:34532096-34572250 GCA_007922305.1 Dermatemys mawii | reverse complement strand
AGCAGTTTGGAGCAGTGGGAGCGGAGAGCAGTTTGGAGCAGTGGGAGTGGAGAGCTGTTTGGAGGAAAGCAGAGGAGAGTTTGAAGAAGTGCTGTGGTGAGCTAAGAAGACCCAGTCCATAGGTAAAGGGACACCTGGCTTGTGCAGAGAGAGGGCAGGAGGCCCCACAAGCTGAAGGATAGGAGAGGGAAGTAGCCCAGGGGAAGGAATAGCTAGTTCAAGTAGTTTACTGCTATCCTCAGGGGCCCTGGGCTGGGACCCGGAGTAGAGGGCGGGCCCGGGTCCCTCCCTCTCCATTCCCCTACTCTAGGTTACTAGTGGGGCAGTTAATACCCTGTTCAGGGGCAAGAAATGGTGCCATGAACCCCCCATAAGAAGAGAAAGCACGGGACCCATCATAATAGTGCAGGCAAATTTGCCACAACAGGGCTAAGTTATATCGCTTCATGCTGTGCCTGCGAATAAGGAGGATTATATCAGCCATACTATTCTTGGAGGTATTGTGGCATGACATCTTAGTCCCTCCATATACTGTGGGACCAGGGCAGCTAGTGAGAGGTGGGTTTTGAGTAGGCTACACGCCCCCTGCATAATGATCCTGGTGCTGTCTGGATGTTGAGGTCACAGCTCTTTCCTGGAACAGTCCTCCTTGGCCTTTTGGCACTAGCAAGTCCCCTGGGTGCCCACCCTAGGGCTGAAGGGGCTCCTTCGGTGTTTTCACCCTTCTAGCACACCTGCACCAGGTGATCCATGGTTTAATCTTTAAAACCTAGAAAGCCTTCTTCATCAGATTACTAAAACTGATGATAAACCAGATATAAAGGTTTAATGCTGTTCTTTCTGGCCTTAAGTTGTGACCGATTATCGTAGAAGTTGTTTTGAGAATAGTATGATATAATTTCGTACTGTATAATTCATGTGTTCATCTCAGGACACACTGTGGTGTCACATCTAAGGAAGTCCTTCATTGAGGAAGTGTGGGGATAAGTGGACCCACTAGATTAGGAGATACATAAAGCACTGATGACACATGCTGGCAATATATGCTGATTAATGATGTAGAGGAAATGAATTTTGAATATTAATTTTGAAGGGAAGAAATTCATGGTGTGAGGGAACTGGACAGACTGTTGCACATCACTGGTGAGGTGGCAATCAAGGATCGAAATGGAGAGGGGGGGAAGAAATGCAAAGAGGCCAGAACTTGCCTCACAGAGGTGGAGGTATGTGAAGGGATGAGCTCAAAGAGGCATATGGAGAATGGCTATGAAGGGCCTTGAGGAAGATGGAAAGGATTTTGGAATGGAGGGGGAGTTAGGCAAGGCCCTTTAGGACCAGGCATGAGTGGTCTTTTTTGTGGGCATGGGTGAGAGAGTGTACTGTGACATTCTAAATAGGCTGCAGCCAGGGGAAGAAAAGGGTGAATATGACTTGTGATGACTGCTGGTGAGGGAAAAAGAGATGGCTTCCTGCACAGGGAGCAGCTAGCAGGAAAGCACATTCTCTGGTCCCTCCAGGAGTGTTTACAGTAGCCAGTGAGCTCTCTCTCTCCTTTCCTTCCCATGTCATCATCTAGCAGTACTAGCATCTTGGAGTCCCCAGAGTCCTCTCTTAGCTTCCTTAGAGGCAGAGGCCAGGGAGATAGATATTCCTCTTCCTGGGACTCTGATTCTGTCTCAAGTGTTATCTGAGCCATGCTTCCAGAACTGTCTCCAAGTAGGACTCCAAGCCAGGGTCGGGGGAAAGTTAAAAGTGATTCAGTATTTATTAACTAATGTATTTTAAAGGAACAGATCCCCAGCTGGATGCTCAGAGTATGAATTGTAATGATTTAGAAAACAATGGTGCATCAGAAATAGAAAACACCCACACTCAGAGTGATCGATACACAGCCAGTCATTGGTAGAGAAAGGAGCAGAACCCAGGAATCTTGACTTCAAAAATACATATTGGTATTTTCACATCCAGTTATGGAGCCAGGCTCTGCACAAATACTTGTTTTTTTCCTTTGTGCAGGCAGGAAAAGATTTTAACAAGAAATTATCATTACCTGTTTTGTGTCGGCAGTGTGTTTTGCTCTGCATAGTGCATAGTAATAAAGACAGTCTCCAGTATTGCCAACATATGTAATATTTGGTGTTCTTCTTCACACCCCAGATACGAGAGTCAAAGGATTAAGTGAGAATCTTGGAATATTTTTTTTTAAGATAGTTTCTAGTCTTTATGGTTGTGGGGGAAAGCTGGGAATCTGACCCATGTATAACGTATAACATAATGGTTCAAAAACCAAACGGCAAAGAAAGAGGCCCACACTTATTATTTTTTTAATCTCATGGGTTTTAAGGCCATGTCATGTTTTTGGGGGCCTTACTCATAGTTTTTGGCAATAGTGACACTAGGTTGACAGTTGTGACTTCTTCCCAGAAGATGTTACACAGAGACAGAAACTTAGAGTACAGAACACACTGGGAAGTCCAGTGATGGGAAGAATTTCATGTTTTTAAATCCCATAGAAGGCCTTTTAGAAGAAGTGGGGAATTTTAAAGGGTACCAGAAGGACTTTATTTAAAAATATACAGTAGATAGCAGAAGCAGAGGTAGCTGCATTAGTCGGTTTGAAGGCTGGCTGGGGCTGGACTTAGCAAAATATGACCCTGAATGTTAATGGCACCGCTGCAGTTGAGTTCAGAAATCAGGAGATAAATGTGTATAAAAATCATTTCCAAACTTAAATACGTATTAAACTCATTCCCAACATTCAAGTCTTTGTGTTCCATGTGTGCATTATGTTACCTTTGCAAGTAGCATCAGGTGATAAATACAGCAAAAAAACTTGCAGGAAAATACTCCAGAATGGTTGGATCTGCTTGCTCGCTATTACCTAGCCAGAAATGCTGCTTCAGGGGGGCCACAGTACCCATCCCCCTCCTCTTCTAAGTGACTTGGACCCAGCACAGAGACTTCCAGATTATTTTTGTTTTTGTCTTGCAACCTTGGGTGGATCAGCCAATGTTAAGTTTTGCTTATAACATATACAACACATTTAGAAAGTGTTGTGCAAACATTAACTAATTAATTAGGCTGAAACTTGGGTTAAGCTGCTGAACCAGATTTTTTAAATTTAAAAATAATTCATTAAACCAATGTAGCTCTTGTCAAGCAACTCTGATTTTACATGTCTATGGAGTCCTACACAGGATTCGCAGCTGATAGTGAGACTCTGATGTTCCCCTTTTTCAGAGGTGCCAATAAGCAGTCTAGACTTTAAGCCTTTTTTCCTCAGAAGAGCAAGGATCAACATGATGGGAACAATCACGGCAGAGTTCCCCTTCTGTGGCTTCAGAGGCCTCTGGTCTTTGCCTTTCTCTGCCATGATGAAGCAGGGGGGACAAATTGAAAGGCCATAGTAGGTGGTCCCTTTGGGGGAACAAGTCCCAGAAATTTCACCTCTGTAGGGGACAACAGAAAATGAGAAAAAATACATTGCTTATTCTTTTCTCCAGATCAACTTTAAAACCTGAGGGTACATCTACACTACCCGCCGGATCGGCAGGTAGTGATCGATCTATTGGGATCGATTTATCGTGTTTAGTGTAGATCTGATAAATCGATCCCCGAGCGCACTCTTCGTTGACTCCTGTACTCCACCTCTGCGAGAGGCAGAAGCGGAGTCTACAGGAGAGTGGCAGCGGTTGACTCTCTGCTGTGAGGATGCCCATGTAAGTCAGCCTAAGATACTTCAGCTATGCTCCCACCGTGTAGACCAGGCCTAAGATTGTAGTGGATAAGTGAGAGGGTTGAACTGCCACTCTGTTTGCATCACTGGGAGGAGAAAATTTGGAATATGGAGGGGAAGGCACATAGCCCACAGTGTTGAAGAGAAGTCTGAGCGCTCTCTGGTATTTGCAGGAAAAGGAACACATTCCAATATTTCCACATTGAGGAAGCATAGATGCTACGCCAAAAAGCACCGCAATGAATTAAAGCAGGGGTCGGCAACCTTTCAGAAGTGGTGTGCCGAGTCTTCATTTATTCCCTCTAATTTAAGGTTTCGTGTGCCAGTAATACATTTTAACATTTTTAGAAGGCCTCTTTCTATAAGTCAATAATATAGAACTAAACTGTTGTTGTATGTAAAGTAAATAAGGCTTTAAAAATGGTTAAGAAGGTTTATTTAAAATTAAATTAAAGTGCAGAGCCCCCCAGACCAGTGGCCAGGACCTGGGCAGTGTAAGTACCACTGAAAATCAGCTTGCCTGCCACCTTTGGCACCCGTGCCATAGGTTGCCTACCCCTGACTTAAAGCTTTCATGTCAATCTTTATTCAGTCTCATAGCACACCTCTCCTTCCATAAAATGAACAAGCGGTGTTTGAATACCAGTCTCTTAGGGCTGGTCTACACTAGGGGGAGGGATCGACCGAAGATACACAACTTCAGTTACGTGAATAACGATCGACTTGCTTGCCATCCTCGTGGCGGCAGTGGTCAGCAGCGCGCTCCTTGTCAATTCCATCTTGCACCTCTTGGCAAGCTGGAGTTCCAGAGTCGACAGGGGCGCCGCTGGCGATCGATTATCGCATCTTAACGAGATGCGATAAATCAGTCGCCAAAAGATCGATTGCTACCCACCGATCCGGCCAGTAGTGAAGACGTACTCTTACTGGTGAGATGAAATCCTAGCCGACAGTACACATAGGTGAGAGCTAGAAAACCTTCATATAGCAAGAGGAACCTGGGAGAGAGGTTTTCTGTCCCATTTCTGGCTCTCTCCAAAAACCCAGTGGACATGTGACTCCAGTGCAAGAGTTGTGGAAAGTCATTGTGGAGCAGGATCTGTGGAATCTGTTAGACTACATACTTTTACATACATGTACCCTGGCGTTGCTATGCTTCCTACCGATGTGCATCTATACAGATAATTCATGCACCTTAGTAGAAAAGTTCCGGTCATCTAGAATAGATTACAAACACACCTAGTAACCTGGCTGTTGCAATATATATTTAGTACTATTTCAGATTGGCCTGAGATGTGTTATATTTACAAATAGTAAAGAACCATGCTATGTATGTAAGGCTGCCAAATGAGCTCCGAATCTAAAAAGGTTTTTTTCTCCTGCTGATAATGGCTCATCCAAATTAAACAGCCTCTTAGAATTTGGTATGGTAATTTCCAACTTTTTGTGCTTTCTGTATATATAAATGCATCTTCTGTGTGTTCCATTCTATGCATCCGATGAAGTGGGCTATAGCCCGCCAAAGCTTATGCTGAAATAAACTGGTTAGTCTCTAAGGTGCCACAAGTATTCCTCGTTTTTTTTTTTCAGAAGATTTGCTGTACTATATCACAAAATCTTGGAATTTAGAGCAGGTAAAGCCTTCTAGTTTAGCCCCTGAATAATGTTAGCTTGTCCTACACAGTGAGTTTTCCATGGCTCTGTCCAGTTATACATTCAACATCCAAAAAAATGGAGTCTCCGCAACCTTCTGTGGGAGGCTATCTCATGTCTAGCTACAGCAAAACTGTATGGAGGGTGCTGCTATACCCTTAGTTCAAAATGCTATTGCCTTCTATGGGCTCAAGTATCAACCTTAACATGATTTTAGGGTAGCTGTTTGTGTTTTCATGTAGGATTTTATCACAAGAAAAATGACTTCAGCACTGTTTGATTGCATTTAATCAACCAATGCCAGTATGACGTTCAACTAATTAGAAGGTTTTGTTTCTTTCTAATCTAGCTAAAACATCCTGCGTTATCAGCAGCTAGGCAGTAGGGAAGAAATATGCTGGAAGCTTTTGCCAATCCTCTGCACCAGAGTACAGAGCTCTGCAGGAATCTGAGCTGGCCCTGAGACTCTCTAAACCCAGCAGCCAGTATTGTACATGAATAACTGATTGGTAGATCAGAGTACCCAAAGGAAGTCACATCTATGTAGGGGCGAGTACTTTGATGCTTGTTAATATGCAATTTGAAAGGCAAATAAGTAGGCAGAAGTGAATTTCGTTCATAAGGAACAACTGCACAGCATAAAAGCACGCTGTATGGCAAATTTTCCCTAGACAGGCAACAAAATTTTTAAAAGATGATTATAGATATGGAGGTGTTTTACATAGGATCATAAATGTACTTAGCTGTTCACAAAAAACAAACAGGAAATGTGTCTGCTCCTAAGAACTTAGATATAGTATGCAGTATAGGTATGCTGCAATTATGGCCTACTGGTGACCCTTCAAATGCCGGGCTTGAAGTGAGGATATAAGATAGTGGTGCTCTTTCAAACTCTGCTCAGACATAAGCTCCATCTACTTGAGGTGCCATGCTGTATTTGGCTCCTTACACTTGCCTTTCTTTTTAGTGGGATTCAAATTCTGGACTTGTTTCTGCTCAGTTCCTTGGGCATGGCTCCTTAAGGGCCTTTGAGGGGGGAAAAATGAGTGGGGGCATGATTGCCCATGCCATCCACTTACGTGACCAAAATGAAATGCCGTTCGCAGTAGGTGGTGGAGATCCTTATTCTGTGATTCCCCTTCTAGTTTTTTTACATGCTTTGATCGGCAATGAAATGCTTAAATGTTGTCACTTATCATCAAGCCTCTGAGTTACCACTTCATTCAGATGAACAGGGGCAGTTCTTCCCTCTCAGAGCTATTGCGGGCTCTTTGAAAACTTGGGTGAATATCACAGCATCAATTACTATTCCTGAGGGAATTCTGCACCCAAATATATATATATAGAGAGAGATATCGATAGATATAAAAATATAATTGTGCACAATATTTTTAAATTCTGCAAATTTTATATGACAAAAAAATACATGTGGAGGCTCCAGCATTGCAGCGGGGAGCACAGGCCACTCCCTTCCAAGGACATGGACTTAGTGGTGAGGTGGCACCCAACCCTGACAAGGGCCAGGTGTGCTCCAGAAACACCCCATGGTCCTGCCTCTCTGGGAGCAGGCAGCTTAGTGGGGGATGTGGGTGCACAAGGGTTCATTGGGAGGTTCTGGGGGAAGGGGCACTGGGACTTTGTAGCGGGGTCCAGGTGAAGGTGGTTGGGGCTTGACGGGGTGGCCTGGGTGTGGGAAGGATGGGGTTCGGTAGGGACAGTCTGGGTAGAGGGCATCGGGTGCTTGGGGAGTTGGGCTTGTTGGGATGGGAGTAGGAGTACAGCTGGTTGGGGCTCAGTGGAATGAGGCTGTGTGGGAGGCTCATTGGCGGTGGTGCAGGTCAGGTGAGGGTACTATGGGCCTGCTTAACGGGGGAGCTCCAGCTGCTGCTGCTTCCCTCCACCATTCTTCCGTTTCTCATCCCATCCACCTTACCCACTGCTTCTGTCCCATCCACCTTACCCACTGCTTCTTTCCCTTCCCTTCCTCCATTCACCCCACCCTCCTTGCCCTACCCCACCATGCGCTCTCACCATTGTACAGAAAACAGAATAGCTCCTAGCACACAGAAGGGAAGCATACTCAACACTAGTACCTAGGAGGTGGTATCCAGCTGCAGAATCAGAGATCTAGAAATAGAGCAGAACCCTCTTTCAGTCAGGCAGCTCTGCGTTCTTAAAAATGTCCCCATGTGTCCCTCCACACCTTGCCTCTGTGTTGGGGAGGCTATGCCCTCCTTACCTCCCCGCAACTATACCCATGTCGCCTCACCCCCGCTCTACTGGTTAGTCTGGGCACTGGAAACCACGCTGGCATGTGACCACTTTTGTGGCTTCCCTTTGCTTTCCCATCTTTTTCTGCAGGGAAGCAGAGAGATCTATGGGGAGATATGAATTCTGTGAGCACAGTAGTGCAGAATTCCCCCATGAGTAAGTTGCAGTCAGTTAACATTTAGGCAGATTTTCTTTACAACCATCAGGGCTGGTGACTTATTTGAAAAGACAGGGTAGGAAGTTTAAATTCTGGACCATGTGATAGTAGTTTTCAAGGAAGCGGGGTGCCATCATTCTGTATACTCCTTTTCCCCTGACCACCTATTCAAGACTCATGGAAACAGCGTGTATGGGAAGTAAATGCAACTTTGTTTGGGAGATATGAAGCAGAGCTGAACGAATAACAGTAAATAACATATTGAATGAAAATAACTTCTTTCTGTTCACCAGTTGTCTGAAAACAGATTGCCACTTCTTACAAATGCCATTTACTCTATGGCTGCCTGTTTGAAATTTGGAATCTGTGATCCAAGTTGTGTTGCTTAGTTGTGTTCAGTCACATAAGTCAGATGATATTGCTTCTTTTTGTTGACTGAATGGGTGTAACTATTGTAATCAGATTTATGGTAGATAAGCTCCAGAAAGCAAAATTTAAAAATTGTTTTCTATAAATACTTGTGATAGTAAAATTCAGTCAAAGTTAAGGAAGGCAATCATCACAGGAGGAAACAAACATGAAAATCAGTTCCATAAAACTTACTTATCTTTTTTGATTAGATTACAAATTTGATTGATTAAATATATTACATCAACACTATTACTTTTTATTACAGATCCGCTTAATTTTCACTACAGAAAGTTTTCTTTCTCCTGCTGATAATGGCCCATCCAAATTAAACAGCCTCTTAGAATTGGTGTGGTAATTTACAACCTTTTTTTTCTTTCTGTGAATATAAATGCATCTTATTTCTGTGTGTTCCATTCTATGCATCCAGTGAAGTGGGCTATAGTCCACAAAAGCTTATTCTGAAATAAACTGCTTAGTCTCTACGGTGCCACAAATATTCCTTGTTTTATTTACGGATACAGACTAACATGGCTGTTAATCTTAAACCTGTCACTGTTACTTTTGACTTCTATAAGGCATTTGACTTGGTACTGCATGACATTTTGATTAAAAAAATGAAATGATATAAAATTAGTATGGTATACATTAAATGCATTTAAAACTGTCTAATTGATAGTTAGTTCTCAATGTAATTATAAATGGGGAATCCTCACTTAGTGGGTGTGTTTCTTGTTTCCTGCAAGGAATCGCTTCTTGACTCTATGAAATTTAACTTTTTTTTAATCAATAAGTTGGAAGAAAACATAAAATTGTTACTGATAAAGTTTGCAAGTGATAAGAAAATTGGGGGAGTGGTAAATAATGAAGAGGGCAGGTTACTAATGCAGAGAGATATTTATCATTTGGGTGCAAGCAAACATATGTGTTTTAGTATGGCTAAATGTAAATGAATATATCTAGGAACAAAGAATGTAGGCCATATTTACAGGTTGGGGAACTCTATCCTGGGAAGTAGTGATACTGAAAGAGATTTGCAATGTTTTAGCCAAAAGGGTTAATATGATCTTTGGGGGCATAAATGGGGAATTCTTGAGTAGCAGTGAAGAGGTTATTTTACCTCTGTTTTGGTGCCTGTGCAACTGCTGCTTAAATACTGTGTCCAGTTCTGATCCCCACAATTCAAGAAGGTTTTTGATAAATTGGAAATGGTTCAGAGAAGAGCGACAAAAATGATTTAAAGGATTGAAAAACATGCCTTATAGTGATTGACTTATGGAGCTCAATTTATTTATCTTAACAAAGAAAAGCTAACGGGAAGACTTGATTACAGTTTATTAGCATCTACGTAGGGAACAAATATTTAATAGTGGGTTCTTCAGTCTAGCAGTGAAAGGTATAACATGATCCAGTGTCTGGAAGCTGAAACT
This sequence comes from Dermatemys mawii, assembly GCA_007922305.1. Classification (NCBI taxonomy): domain Eukaryota; kingdom Metazoa; phylum Chordata; order Testudines; family Dermatemydidae; genus Dermatemys; species Dermatemys mawii. The sequence goes on along the minus strand of ML677352.1, from coordinate 34,562,595 downwards.
AGCCAAATTCAGGCTAGGTGTAAATTTTTAACAGAGTAATTAACCATTGGAACAATTTACCAAGACTTGTGGTGGATTCTCCATCACTGACAATTTTTAGATCAAGAGTGGATGTTTTTCTAAAGGATATACCTCTGTGAATTATTTTGGAGACGTTCTAGGGCTTGTGTTATGGGTCAGATTAGATCATCATAGTGGTCCCTGCTGAACTTGGAATCTGTGAATTCAAATGGATATTTGCAGAGAACATTTTTTCATCTTCTGTAATGAGGTGCTGCAAAAGAGAAATGGGATTTAAGGAAAAATGTGAAGGAGATGGAAGGAACCTGCCACATGGAAATGAGAAGCTATTTCAGGCATTTGACAAGGCGTGAAAGAAGGTGGAAAGCTAAGAGTGGGAGTCAGAGATGAAGGAAGCAGTTAGGAGAAAGGAAAGCAGATCATAAGGATCTCAAATAATATTAATTCTCAAAAAACAAACAGGTACAAAAAAAAGCCTGAAAGTTAGCTTAAAGAATATTTTGTCATTAATGCTCAATGCGTATTGCTTATGCAGTTCTCCTTTATGACTGGCCTAGTTATATTTGAAAGGGTAAAATCATCACATTTTCACAAAGCATTTTCAGAATCAACATTTATTTCCTTGCCTCAGTTCTTATGAGAGATTAATGGCATTTTGTATAGATAATGCCTCTGCGTGCGCTCTCTCTCTCTCGCTCTCTTGCTCGCGCTCTCTCGCTCGCTTTCTCTCACACAATAAAAATAATGCTATAATTTCTCACCTCTTCTGGGACATACATATATAAAAATAAGAGTGAGCGAAAGCTTCTTGTTTTATGGTAGGCTTGGGTTGGGAATGAGTGTTAGTCTTTGTCAGACAGTTCAGCTAATAGAAATGCTGAGTTACACTTGAAAACTGAAGTAATGTACTTTGAAGGTAAATAACTTACATCCAGTTTGTGCCAGTGAAGCAGAGCCCTGGCTAGTGGGGTGGTGTGGAGCTGCAGGGGAACATTGTGCTTCAGAGAGGCTGCTGCTGCACCATCTCATTGGTGGGGCACACTGCACCCCACTTCTCAGCCAGTTGCCTCCGTTGGCTGGTGCAAGGTGGGGAGGGGAAAGGGGCTTTCTCCCTGCACTTTTTGGAGGTGTTATTACCTGTGGATTGTTAGCCCAGCCCTTGTGCTCAGGGAACCCCAGATCTGGGGTTGCGGAGGCATTTTCCCCCAGGTCACATTGGCAGGGACCTTGGTGGGGGGGAAGGGGGGATGTCTGCCTTCCACTTAGTGTGGGGTATGAATCACCTGTTAGGATCATCTGGGCATATCTCACTTAATTTCCTGCCATTGTAAGGTATGTCTACACTGAGTTCTAAAACCTGCAGCAGCGAGTCTCAGAGCCTGGGACTACAGACTCAGGGCATGGCTACACTTGCAGATATAGAGCCCTTTGAGTTAAACCAGCCTTCGGAAAGCGCAGCAGGGAAAGTGCTACAGTCTATCTACACTGACAGCTGCAAGTGCACTGGTGTGGCCACATTTGCGGCACTTGCAGTAGCATTGGGAGGGGTGCATTATGGGCAGTTATCCCAGCATTCAAGAGGCTGCAACATACTTTTCAAATGCAGGTGGTGGGGTGGAGTTTGACAGGGAGTGTGTTATGTGTGTATACAGGGGGGAGGAGAGTGGGTTTTTGGGGTGCTGAGTGTGTGTCAGCATGCTGTCTTGTAAGTTCAGACCCCCTTTCCCCTCCCACCCACCACACTCACTCAAAGCAAGCAGTATTGCTCAGTAATGTTTGCGTTGCTCGGAGCAGATAAGCATGCTGGCTGTCAGAAATGGAGCTTTGAAAGGGCATATCTGCAGTCCTGCAGCCAGTTTAAAACAATGACAAGAGTGGCCACTTGATTTAAGGGGATTATGGGATGTTTCCAGAGGTCAATCAGAGTGCAGTTATGCAATATCTTGTTCACACTGACTTTGGGCAGTGCTTTTATATCGTGATGCTGACTTTTCCCAACCTAGTGCAAAAAATTTCCCAAGTCTGGTGAAAAATTTCCAGACTCTGGGAATTTTTCACCAGAATTGGGAAATGTTTAGCGTGAGCCAGTGCTGCTACACTGGGAGTTTTTGAGTAAAATGTTTCACCTTGGGCAATTGCAGGGTAAATTGGGAAACTGCAGGGCATATGCTGTTAAAAATTCCCAGATTTTGGGAAATTTCCCAGAATATAGAAGCACTGACGCTTGGGCGTCTCAGCGAATGCACCTCTCTTGCCACGGTGGAGTACCAGGAGTGCTCTAGCCGTGAAGTCAGAGTGCTCTACCTGCCTTGTCAGTGTGGATGGGGTGTGAGTTAGAGCACACTGGGCGGCTTTAGTGCGCTCTAACTTGCAAGTGTAGCCAAGCCCTCAGACTCACACTAAAATGCTAAAAACAGCTGTCAAGATGTTCGGGCTCGGGCTCTGTATACCAGCAAGGGGGTTGGGTTTCAGATGCTGAGCTCCAGCCTCTGACATACAATGTCTACACTGCTGTTTTTAGCACTGTAGCATAAGCCTGAGCCTGTAAACCTGGGTTCTAAGACTTGTTGCCGCAGGTTTTAAAACTCACTGTAGATATACAAATACAGACCGTAGGCACCGGTGGTTCCCCTCTCTCTCCTGTTCTCAGCCTGTGGTGCACAGCAGTTTAGTTTCCTGAGAACTAAAATACTTCAGTTAAACTAAAGTTGTTGGCCTCATCATAGGCACATTTGGGTGAAATTTATAGTCTGTGTTAGGACGTCAGACTAGATGATACCCTCTGGCCTCACAATCTATGAAAGAACTGCAATTATGGCTAGGCCCTGTGCTTCTTCTCCTGTCACTTGGTGTGGGGACTGACCACAAGGCAATATGTGATGTATCCACTTAGGTCCATGGGTTCTGAATTTATCGACTCTTTAATTTAAATCCCATTCATTTTCTTCTCCAAATGTCTGATTTTATGACACCTAAGTAAACATTAATGAAATTCTTTTGTTTATGAGTAGCTTCAGTGGTTTTGATCACAGTGGGCAGCATTATTTTTGAGATAAGGTTCATGGAACTCTTTGCCTCGAGGGAGTTGAATTAGTGGCTAGTGGAAATATCAGTGGCATAATGTGTTCATTGTTTGACTATCAAGAGAATTCGGAGCCCCAGTTTGTTAAATTATGGTCCTTTTAATGTGCTCGTTTAGGCTCTTGTAAATTGTAATCAGTAAATTAGATGTGTTGCCCTCACAGCATTAGGGTTAGTGTTCCACGGACTCCCTGCTCTTCTTTTTTTTTTTCTTTTTCTTCTTTTTCTTTTTTTTTTTTCTTGTTTAAAGTGAAACTAAGCAGGGAATTAGTTGTCTGATGTGCGAGATTGGTTCTATGTTGTGTACGCTAGCTGCATTCTGATGTCGATCAATGGTGAGGGAAGAACAATGAATGCAGTATTGCAGCCCAAGTAGAGCTATCCATGAAAAAACTATGGCTGTAACAATGTCATGTATGATTTGATAGAAGTGGTAGCCCTGGGTCATAAAAGCAAACACAGAGGGATAAATATGGCCATGACAAAATCTCCAAAAAAAAGTATGTGGTGTTCTTTGGAGCAGGGATTCAAAGATTGCAATATCAGCTTCTGGATAAAAATGTAATCTGTCAGCCTTTTCAATACACGGCCACCCTTCTATTCTGTTCCACATGCTACCTCATGATTCAGCACCTTTTGAAATAAATAAATAAACCTATCTAGTAGCTCAGTCATCGAGAACTCTCTTTTTTTCTTCCCCTTCCATCATTATCTTTCTAGATATTTTCTCTTTTATATCAGAAAAATACACATTTTTAGTGGGGGGAGGGGCACAAATTTCCCCTTTTCTAATTTCAGTTCATTTAACTGAAGGTGTATATCCAGCAGGTCAGAGTTTTAATATTTGGGAAGCAGCTCCCTGAACCTCTTGTGGGACTGTCACATATCTTTGTAACTTTACACTTTAAAAAAATCTCTTGTCTTCTTGCAGGATGGTGGGCTGTCTTTAAACAATGATACACTGTATTTGTTGCAATATTACTGTGCCAATGTTCAAGTAATTTGGGTTGTAATTGACTAGCCATATCTCCTATTACATATTTATTTTCTTATTTCTCTCCATTTAATGTGGTAATGGTCAGTGGAGCAGGAAAGCATTGTGACAGCATAATGGCATATTGTTTGAAAGCAATTTTCTTCCATTTCCAAGGCTTCTGTTTAAAATGCAATAATTATCTGCTAATATAACTGGGATATGTTATTGCAGGATTGATCAGTAAAGAACTTGTTGGTGCAATGGTCCTATTTAATTATGTACATGTGTGTATGTATATAATATATGTATTGCAAAAAGAAACTGTAGATGCTGCACTAGCTGGCTAAATATTATTTGTAAGATTCATCTGCTGAAGTTTAGATAAGCTTATTGTTCACGGAATGTGGAAACAACTCCATACAGTCACAAAACAAAAAGAATTTAATAACCTGTGTGTAATGCCATAACCACAGAATTACAATTGCCTTGTGTAAAGTATCTGGTAATGAAGGCAGATAATAGAATTCTTGCAAATGCTAACTGGCTTCCCAGTGGTAGGCAGAGAACTGAAAAGTGATACCAGCTGGAGGAAGAAGACATCTAAAAATGCATTAAAAAGAAGATGCTTTAGATGCATGTTTGTTTAGGTAAATACTTGTATAAATGATCTTATCAGAGTCTTATTAAGAGGCAAGCTGAGAATACTAAGAGAATGTGATAGGAAATCATCAGGAAACCCAAAGGATATTTGTATGGAGACTGGAGGATAATAACAGCTCTGGGAATAAGTGTGGTAGCATTTACACTACAATCACCAAGCACAGAGGACTGCCCTTTGAGGAGTATTTAAGAAGTAGTAGTAGGTGGAGCTTGTAAAAGCCAATGCTTCCTATTGTCCCAAATAGTAAAAGTATGCCCTGCTGAGCAGAGATTTAATTTGAAAAACAAAACACTGTATCTGTAATGTGTGTGTATTTTTACACGTGTATGCATATAAATTGCATTTACTGTAGCAGTAAGTGATGAATATGCCCTCTTACCAGGCTAAGGGGCATTCAGCACAGGAATCACTCTGTGTAATTTCCTCTGTAGTTTCTTAATCTTTCAGTATTTTACCACTCTAGTCTCCTCAGCAGGGACACTTTTTCAAATGATTGCTTCCTAAGTAGATATGGTAAGTTCATGAAGAGCCCAGGCCATACAGAGTGGGTGTATGTGGGGCTTTCACACAGCAACGTGGAGAGAAAAACATTTAAAAAAAGAAATGGTCCCTTTAATAGTCAACTTTTTAACATTTCTGTGCTCCTTCTTGCAATGACCTATTATTGTCTTTACAGCACCTTACAGTGCACTTCAGCTCTGCTAAATAGCGTTGTGGGGTAGAACTTGAAGCACTGTTTGACTCTGCTATTGGAACTTCATAAATAACAACAATGAGCCACAGTAAAGTTGAATTCGTTTTTCCTTAGGGGAGTGGGCTCACCAGTACTAGTAGGAGTAAAATGTCTTATTGTCATTTTAAAAAGTGAATACGACTGAATAAGCAGAGCCGAGAAAAAGGTACTATTTTTTTATTTGTATATTCACTTCTCGGAGTCCAACACTGCTTTTAAGTGCCATATGCTGCACTTTCACAGTGCTGAACAGAATATTTATAATTAAAATAACTCTGCTTTAATCCATCAGTTACTTTCAGTTCCAAAATATAACTACAGACACAGGAACTGGTTTTATAAAGTCACTCCAGCAATAAACCTCCCCTCCCCCCTGCAGAGTCTGTGTACTCATGCTTCGGTTGGAGAGAGGGGCTGTTAGAGTCTCAGCTGAGTGAGCAGATGGCCTGACTGCAGGTTGCTTGGGCTGCCTGCCTGGTTATGCTGTAATGCTGTATTGCATGCCAGCGTTGTGGCTGCAGAATCAGACTGGGCCTTGCCGATTACTTATCAATTATAATTATATAACCTTTATAATTATATGTAAATAGTACAGAAGATTTTGATCATCCTCAAGGTCTACTGTCTCACAACTGATAGAATGAGGAAAGAGGATCCAGCAGCTAGGGCACAGGACTCCAGGTTAGTGGTTAAATTTCCGGCTCTGTTCTGTGACCTTTTTGCACCTCACTTACCCTCTCTGACCTCAGTTCTCCTAGCTGTACAATTTGGTGTAGGAAGTCTCAACCCCTAGGTGAATTAGGGAACTATTAATTAATTAGTGTTGATAAGGCACTTTGGATAATACACAGATATGCAACAGCAAAGTGTCTGCTTATTGTTATGAAATTCCTGACCAGGGTAAATAGATACCTATTACTCTTGGATTCCAATCCTGTGTCTTAACCACCAGTCTAGACAAAGCTTAGAATTGAGAGTGACTGATAATAGACTCTGCTGATGTAACACTGAGCAACTGGCCTTCCTGCACCCTGTAACAGTGCAACTCATAACTTCAGCCTCAAGCTAGACAGAGCCTTTAAAGGAGTAGTGTGGATCTTATTCTGTCATGGAGGTCACGGATACCATGACTTCAGCAACCTCTGTGACTTCTTTGGCTTCAGCCTGCCACAGGCCCCTCACCCAAGAGCAGCAGCAGGACTGGAGTAGTGGCCTGAGCTCGAGCAACGGCTGGCAGTCTGCCCCTACCACTGGAGTAGTGGCTGCCAGAGCAGCAGCGGGGGCTGAGTCAGCCCCTACCAGAGCAGATGCAACAGCTGCTGCCACAAGAGCAGCTCCTGCGGCTTCTAGGTTGGAGGCCCAGGGCTGGAGCAGTTGCCACTGCCTCAGGAGCAGTGGCCAGGGCCGGTGCTGGGCAGAAGCAGCGGCCACCATCACAAGAGCAGCTCGCAGGGCCAGAGCAGTAGCAGCAGCTGTCAGGGCTGGCAGTCAGCTGTCGCCACAAGAGCAACGGCTGGGGCGGAGCAGTGGCCAGGTTGGGTCAAAGCTGCAGGAGGAGCGGCTGAGTTGGAGCAGCGGCCTGCAGTCAGCCCCTGGTCGAGCTTCAGCTGCGAGATCCCTACTCCCCAGGGTGCTTTTAATAAAAGTCCCGGACAGGTTGCCGGCTTCCGTGAATTTTTTTTATTGTCTGTGATCTGACCCTTATTAAAAATACCTGTGACAAAATCTTAACCTTAACTGTTATTGACAGGAGGAAGCAAGTGAGAACAGATTAATCAAATGTAATCTTTCTTGTTAATGATCAGGCTGAGACACATGTAACGATCGAAACCTATAATTTTCCATTTAATTTGAAAGGAAATAAGTGCTAGTGCCCACTGTGTGTGTGTGTGTATATGTATATATATATGTGTATATATATATATAATATAGTTTTTTTAAAAGGCTACTTTGTTTTGGAATTGTTTTTGAGGGGGAAGGAGAATAGAATTGAACAAATTAAGTTTGTGCAGTGTATGGCAGATTATCTGTATTATTTTATGAATATTATGTAAACCTCAGTTTGATTGCTATATAGTTCAAAGGGTGTAAACTCCTCATGTCTATAGGAAGGCAGACAATGGCTTTATATAACCCAGTCACTGGTACTTAACTGACAATACAGGTGTCAAAACTTGTGAAGTTTTGCCTCGGACCAAGTTGGGCCCAACATCCATTGTTTTGGGATACAGGAAGGGGGCCTTCAGGCAAGAAACTTGAAGCAAAGAACTCTACAGTAGGTAAATCCTGAGGCCCTAAGAAGCAGTGACTGCAGAGAAGCAGTCTGAATCCCAGTCCTCAGAAGTGGAAGTACCTGGGATAAGTTGGGGCTGTCTGTGCTTTGAGGGAAATGTTAAAAGGGAAATCATGTGTGGGGGGGATCTCTTGTTGTTTTAGCCCTTTTCTGGTGAATCCTGTGTTCCTATGGATAAATAAATAAATTGTTTTGAAACAGCTATTCCAAGTCTCTTCGCTTACCTGGTGATCAGTCACTCCCAAAGGGAAGTCACTCTTGCAGGTGCAGTTAGACTTGCTGAGAAATCATGGCTGGGTTCTGTAGCTTGGACTATAAGTGGAAGAATCATGGGATTCCACCCTGAGATGAGTGGTAGTCACTTGGAAGGATGCAATGGAGAGAGAGAGAAGAAGGATCAAAGCTGCATCCTGTAACTGTGATGATGGGGCATTAATTTTAGTCTGTGAATCTAAGTGTGTAATAGGTGCATATCTTTATGATGGATTGTAGGATCCTCCCCAGGTTTCTTAAAAGTACTGAGCACCCTCAACTCACATTGGAGCCAATGGACGTTGAGGGCAGTTTTGCAGGATGAAACTCTGTGATGAAAGTTTCCTTCTTTGCCTCTTCTTGTTGCCATGGAAACATGCAGTAGCAGTTAAATTGTACTGCTAACATGCCTTTTCCTCTAGTAGAATGGTAATAGCTAATATTTGATCTAGCCCCAGTGCTGACTCAGGGATATAGTTGAGGGGGTCAGCAAATATATGGACAAAGGTAATCCAGTGTATATAGTTTACTTGAATTTTCAGAAGGCCTTGGACAAGGTCCTTCACCAAAGGCTCTAAGCAAACAAAGCAGTCTCCAGGTAAGAGGGAAGGTCTTCTCATGGATCAGTAACTGGTTAAAAGGTAGGAAACAAAGGGTAGAAATCAATGGTCAGATTTCATAACAAAGAGAGGTAAATAGCAGTGTTCCCCTGGGATCTGTACTGGGACAAGTTCTGTTTATCATATTCGTAAGTGACCTAGAAAAAGGGGTGAACAGTGAGGTGGCAGAGTGTGCATACCATACAAATTACTCAAGATTGTTAAGTCCAAATCAGACTGCGAAGAGTTACAAAGGGATCTCTCAAAACTGTGTGACTGGGCATATGAAATGGAATGTTGATAAATGCAAAGTAATGCATATTGGAAAACATAATCTCAGTTATACATACAAAAGGATGAGGTCTAAATTAGCTGTTACCACTCAAGAAAGAATTCTTCCCATCATTGCGGATAGTTCTCTGAAAGCATCTGCTCAAAGTGCAGTAGCAGTCAAAGTGAACAGTGTTAAGAATGTTGAGGAAAGAGAGAGATAATAGGATGGCAAACAACATAATGCCACTATATAAATCCATGGTACTTCCACACTTTGAATACCATATGCAGTTCTAGTTAAAGATATATTAGAAATGGAAAAGATACAGAGAAGGGCAACAAAAAAATGAAGAATATGAAACAGCTTCCATATAAGGAGAGTTTAAAAGACTGGGACTTTTCAGCTTGGAAAAAAAAACAACTGAGGCGGGATGTCATGAAGGTCTATAGAATCATGACTAATGTGGAGAAAATGAATAAGGAAGTGTTATTTACCCCTTCACATGACATAAGAACCATGGGTCACCCAATGAAATTAATAGGCAACAAGTTTAAAACAAATAAAAGGAAGTAACTGGTTCATCACACAATGCACAATCAACTCGTGGAACTTGTTGCCTGGAGATGTTATGAAGGCCAGAAGCATAACTGAGTTCAAAACAAATTAGATCAATTCACTGGTTATTACTAAGATTGTCACAGATGCAACCTCATACTCTGAGTGTCCTTAAGTTTCTGACTTCTGGATGTCGGGACTGGACAACAGGATATGGATCACTTGATAATTGTTCTGTTCACTTCCCTGTGAAGCATCTGGTATTGGCCGTGGCTGGAAGACAGGATACTGGGCAAGATGGACCATTGGTTTAACCCAGTATGGCCCTTCCTATGTTCTAATTTCTATACTGGAAAAAACCCTAAATGTCAGAAACCTGTGATGTTGAGAGTCAGGTAATGTGTAGCATACCTTTATATGTTCACAGTCAGCTGCATATAATTTTATTTTGTGTTTATTTTATTTTTGTAGAGAAAATCAGACAAAGATATGCAGATCTGCCAGGGGAGTTGCACATTATCGAGCTTGAGAAAGATAAGAATGGGCTTGGACTCAGCCTTGCTGGCAACAAGGATAGGTCTCATATGAGTATTTTCATAGTTGGCATCAATGCAGATGGACCTGCAGGAAGAGATGGAAGAATGCACATTGGTGATGAACTTTTAGAGGTAAGTGATTCCTATGGCTATATGATAGGTTTGGTGCCAAGGGGGTGGGGGGGAAGCGTGTGAACCTAGTAATGAAATACAAAATAAAGATTTGGTGGCAGTTCATGGAACTGTGGTGATTTATGCCAGTTTAGGGTCAAGGAAACAGAAGAAGATATTAAGATGAATGGAAAATGGGTAACATTCACTATGCAGATGAGACGATGCTGTTGGCTGACTCAGAAGGTCTGATGAAGTTAGTGGAGATTATATGTGAATATGACAAAAATATGAGTTAGAATTGAATGTGGACAAGACAAAAAACTATGGTGATATCCAATGATCCTGCCATATTTCAGTGAACAACATAGTCATACAGCAAGTGAAAAATTATTGCTACTTAGGAACCATTACAGAAGATGGAAAATCAGATACTGAGGTCAGCACTAGAATAGCAAGAGTGAATTCTCAAAGAATAAACCTCTAATGAGAAAGAGACATAACTTCTGATTCTTTAAAAAGGTATATATGGTCTGTGTTAAATTATGGCTGTGAAACATGGACTTTCAAACAATAATAAACTACAATCCTTAAAATTACGGAGTTGTAGAAGAATTCTAGAAATATCATGGATACACCAGCAACCAATGAAAAAGTATTGGAGATTATTGGAACTCAGCAAAAGTTAAGAGATCTTACAAAAAGAAAGTTTTGATTTCCAGGACACATTTTAGGAGGTTCAGACGATGATGCATATTTATTGGCACTGGCCCAGAAAGTTGATGGCAGAAGAATATGAGGCAGAAAAAAGAATGTCTTGGACGGATGATATGGTATCGTGGGTGTGTCAAAAGGGCTATTAATCCACAGAGGGATTAGCAGAGGACCGTACAGAATGGGCTATCATAGTTACAAACCTCCAGTGATGCAGATGTCACCTAAGAGGAAGAGGATGATTGGGTCCATTGATAAATGTGTCTTCAGTGAAGTACAAAAATCACACATCTACTTGCGTATGAGAACCGATGTCAAGGCAGCCTGTGCTTTCAGAATGTTCACAAACTATGGTTAGAGAGGGACTACTGAAAAGCAGGTGAGGGAATAGCAAATCTATCCTTGTGTTGCTTGTATTGTTTCATGGAAAAATTCACAGTTTGCATATAAAATAAGATGTCTCACCTTTTGTAGTTGTCAGGGTTTCCTTCCTTTCCAACTAGTAAGGAAATACAATTTGATATTGTGATTCATTTTACTCAGTTGTTAGACTTTAAAACATTATCCTTTTTATTTTTTATTTTATTTTATTTTATTTTATTTTAGGTGATGTCTGTGCAAACTAACCCACAAAGCAAATTATTCTGTCAGTGAATAAAGCATTTCATCTTCCTTTCCCCTCCACCCTTTTTCATCTTCCGGCTTGAAACACATTTCAGATCTTTCAACCTGATATTTGACTACTGCAGAGTAGCACTTAGTGCTGAGGGTTTTTTGCTATTCTTGCAGTGGTTCCCACATCATGAATGCTTTACAGGTTTGAAGAATCATTCATCCCTGTGGATGTTTCTCTTCTCAAGAAGCTTTCACTGAAGAGTAGGTGTGTGCTGACCTACTGGACTCAGTGGGAAGTGATGTTAGATCTTTCAGCAATTCTGTCTCTGAGTTGTCTGAGTACTAAGTATTTTCTCTCATTTCTTAACCTGAAAAGGAGAAGTCTGACTGTCTGGAGATGCCTTGGGAACACTTAGAATTATCTAAAGATTTGTAAGTGTCTAATTATAGGTTTTCAATGCCCATGCAATGTAGGAGGCTTGTTTTGAAATAAAGTATCACTGTATGAAATTTATCTCTGTTAGGGTGATAAATTGTGCTAAAGTCTCTGTCTCTTGCTGAAATAATGACAGGCAAATTGCCCTTTCCTGCAAATTGCTATGGGTCCATGCTCCAGTGACTATAGAATCATAGGATTAGAAGGGACCGCAGGGGTCATCTAATCTAACTCCTTGTCAAGATGCAGGATTTGTTGTGTTATAACTTTCAAGGGATCACTACATTATACAGAAATGTTAAAAGGCAATTTGTCATCCTTTCTCACTCTTGAGCCCTAAAGAAAAGATAACACTTCAGGCTTTGCTTGCTAAAGTCTAGTAACCTACCATGCCTGTATTCTTTACTGACTCTCAACTCAGACAGAACTCAGTGGGTTTGTGGTTCAGGCAAAGAACTGGGGGAAAGATGGCTTCTATTAGTGAGCCTGGCACAGACTTCCTATATGGTCTTTTTCATATCCATTGACTTCTTAGTACCTCAGTTTCTCCATCTATAAAAAGTGGGTAATAATACTTCCCTGCCACACAAGAGTGTTGCAAAGCTAAATGATTAGTGCTTGTGAAATGCTTTGATCTCCTTAGATGAAGCAGGGGAACTAGAATGGGTACTAAAACTTAAAACTGGGAGATGGAAATGCATGATGAAATTGCAAGTTATTGTTTCATAGAATCATAGAATATCAGGGTTGGAAAGGACCTCAGGAGGTCATCTAGTCCAACCCCCTCCTTAAAGCAGGACTAACCAGAACTAAATCATCCCATCCAGGGCTTTGTCAAGCCTGACCGTAAAAACCTCTAAGGAAGGAGATTCTATCACCTCCCTAGGTAACCCATTCCAGTGCTTCACCACACTCCTAGTGAAAAAGTTTTTCCTAATATCCAACCTAAAACCTCCCCCACTGCAACTTGAGACCATTACTCCTTGTTCTGTCATCTGGTACCACTGAGAACAGTCTAGATCCATCCTCTCTGGAACCCCCTTTCAGGTAGTTGAAAGCAGCTATCAAATCTCCCCTCAGTCTTCTCTTCTGGAGACTAAACAATCCCAGTTCTCTCAGCCTCTCCTCATAAGTCATGTGCTCCAGGCCCCTAATCATTTTTGTTGCCCTCCCCTGGACTCTTTCCAATTTTTCCACATCCTTCTTGTAGTGTGGGCCCCAAACTGGACACAGTACTCCAGATGAGGCCTCACCAATGTCTAATAGAGAGGAATGATCACGTCCCTCGATCTGCTGGCAATGCCTCTACACATACAGCCCAAAATGCCATTAGCCTGCTTGGCAACAAGGGCACACTGTTGACTCATGTCCAGCTTCTGATCCACTGTAACTCCTACGTCCTTTTCTGCAGAACTGCTGCCTAGCCATTCAGTCCCTCGTCTGTAGCAGTGCATGGGATTCTTCCGTTCTAAGTGCAGGACTCTGCACTTGTCCTTGTTGAACCTCATCAAATTTTTTTTGGCCTAATCCTCTAATTTGTCTAGTTCCCTCTGTATTCTATCCCTACCCTCTAGCATATCTACCACTCCTCTCAGTTTAGTGTCATCTGCAAACTTGCTGAGGGTGCAGGCCATGCCATCCACCAGATCATTGATAAAGATATTGAATAAAACTGGCCACAGGACCGACCCTTGGGGCTCTCCACTTGATACCGGCTGCCAGCTGGACATGGAGCCATTGATCACTACCTGTTGAGCCCAATGATCCAGCCAGCTTTCTTTCCATCTTATGGTCCATTCATCCAGCCCATACTTCTTTAACTTGCTGGCAAGAATACTGTGGGAGACCGTATCAAAAGCTTTGCTAAAGTCAAGGAATAGTACATCCACTGCTTTCCTCTCATCCACAGAGCCATTTATCTCATCTTAGGAGACAGTTAGGTTAGTAAGGCATGATGTACCCTTGGTGAATCCATGCTGACTGTTCCTGATCACTTTCCCCTCCTCTAAGTGCTTCAGAACTGATTCCTTGAGGACCTGCTCCACGATTTTTCCAGGGACTGAGGTGAGGCTGACTGGTCTGTAGTTCCCCGGATCCTCCTCCTCCCCTTTTTTAAAGATGGGCACTACATTAGCCTTTTTCCAGTCATCCGGATCTCCTCCCCTGATTGCCATGAGTTTTCAAAGATAATGGCCAATGGCTTTGCAATCACTTCCGCCAACTCCTTTAGCGCCCTTGGATGCAGTGCATCCAGCCCCATGGACTTATGCTTGTCCAGCTTTTCTAAATAGCCCTGAGCCACTACTTTCTCCACAGAGGGCTGGTCACCTCCTCCCCCTGCTGTGCTGCCTGGTGCAGTAGTCTGGGAGCTGACCTTGTTTGTGAAGACAGAGGCAAAAAAAATGCATTTGCTTTTTCCACATCCTCTGTCACTAGATTGCCTCACTCATTCAGTAATGACTTTCCTTGACTTTCTTCTTGTTGCTAACATACCTAAAGAAACCCTTCATGTTACACTTTAACATCCGTTGCTAGCTTCAACTCCAAGTGTGATTTAGTCTTCCTGATTTCACTTCTGCATGCCTGAGCAATATTTTTATATTTCTCCCGTGTCATTGTCCAGTCTTCCACTTCTTGTAAGCTTCTTTTTTGCATTTAAGATCAGCAGTGATTTCACTGTTAAGCCAAGCTGGTTGCCTGCCATGTTTTCTATTCTTTCTACACATCGGGATGGTTTGTTCCTGCAACCTCAATAAGGATTCTTTAAAATTCTTTAAAATACAGTTTGTTTATTATGGGAGTTTGTCCTTTGTCCATTTCTGAAATGTACTGAGAATTAAAGATGAGTTGAACTAGACTGATAAATCTCTGGTGTGTACCAGTCCAAACAAAATGGACTCACAAATAGAGTAAGTGTTTTGCTGCCCAGAGATCACCCATCAGGTAGTTTTGTATGCTAGCTTACTGAACCTTGGAGGACTTTTACAGAAATATGCTTGCACAGATAGGGGGAACCTCTGAGGTTTTTTCCTGGCTCCTAAATTATTCCCTGCGTCATATAATCATTCTAACCATAGGTACTGCTGTCCTTGAGAGATGGGCCACATGTCATTTCTGGTGAATTTTATAAGTATTTTTAAATGTTTCTTAGTAGATTTTTGGAGGGTTTGGGATTTGCACATGTGCTGTGTGGTTGCAAGGTGCAAAAGAACTCAGTATTGGCCTAACTCTGCTCCAGTGAAGTCAGCATTAGAACTCACAATTTCTACAGTGGAAGAAGAGTAGACCAGCGCTCATCATTTCTGAAAGTGCTGTCCTGTAACTGAACGAACCATGTCCACAGGCCTATAAGTAAATGCCACCTTTAATTTATAGTATAATATAGTATAGTATAAAGAACATTAAGATTGCAAAGTCAAGCAGTCAAAACTTATGAAATGCCAGAATTAAAATTCCCTATGCAACCTTCATTCGATCCCCACTGTGGGTATGTTATGATATTGTCTTTAATTACATGATTACATTCTATTTTTCCCATAGGAACCATGCCTCTTTCAGTGCACAGCATGGGCAATGCTCATTTAATGAGAAATTGCTCAATATTTGGTCACATCTTCATTGTTCAGTGGCCCCCTGCCTTATTTATTCCACACTATTTATATCCTCCTCTAAAAACATAGTTTGTTTCCTCCTGGGCTTTTCTGTGCACTTTGCTATGGCACTTGCCACTTACAGTATCTGAGTGCTTCACAGCCATTAATGAATTTATCTTTACAACACCCCTTTGAGGTGGGGAAATATCTTTATCTACCATATTACAGATGGAGAACTGAGGCACAGAGTGATTACCATAAAAATGCCCACTGTTGTAGTGCCAATTTCAGAGTACTTAGCATTATATAGCACTTCATATGTTCAAAGCACAGCATCCACTGACTCCAGCTGTAGCTCTGAGTGCCCAAGTTTTCCACAAATCAGACCCCAGGGATAGAATTCAGTTCTCAGGTTCAGCATTCAGGTGCCTTCACCATGAGACCATCCTTTCTTTTCCTGCAACCCCTGCCTTATTCACTACGTATCTCCAGCTTCTGCAATAACAGAAGACAACAGCCTTATGTACACTAATGGCAGGGAGCCTATGGAAAAATAATATGGGATCATTATATTTTCCCCCAAAATGTGTTTTTTAGGGTGTATCAATAGCTATACACTGAGCAGGAAAATATTTATATTTACATAATAGGTTTATCACTGTCCTCATACTCTTACAGAAGAAAAAGATGTGAGGTCAAATCCTGCTCTCTTTACACAAGCAAGCAGTCCCAGTGATTAAATAGAATTATTCCTGTTAGTAAAGTGAGCAGGGTTTGAGACTCTGGCTTTCAGATCCTAGAAGATCCTTGTTGTGTCATTGGAATGTTGTTGATTCTGCTACATTTTCATGAAGTTCGCTAACTGCCTTTTGGCGTGCTATGCAGTTATGTTGTACTGGAAATCTTCATCCCTATTGGAAAGACTGATTGATTGCTAATCCCCATGTCAGTGCATAGAGAGTGAAATTGAGTCCATATTGGACTACTGTTCACTAGCTGCTATTCCTTTTGTCATAGCTCAAAACCCACCCAGAGGGTTTTCTATGGCATATGTATTTTTATTATAATTATAGTAATACATAGATTAATATAAACAACACTGTAATAATACAGATGCTATATCCACCATTTGCTAAGTAAGTTTATTTTGTTAGCCTAACCACATTCTGTAAATGAACCAGCTGATCAAAACAGTAATGTCATTTCTGCTTTAGAGGTTTTTGATGTTTCATGCTCCATTTTGTTACCATACACTTGGTGGAAGATGGTTTTTGCATTTTCTGTGCTGAGACATTTAGTTAGTTATTCAGGGTTCAACAAGCAGCAATAGTTCACCAGGGAGATAAAAGATTCCAAATAGGAAAATAGCAGGACCCTGACGGGGATAGAAAGCTCTATTGGATGGGCGTCCCCAGAAGTTGGGGTTTTTTCTAGCTATAGTCTAACATTTACAGATTTTAGTCTTGTTCGTGGGGCTTTCTATTTGAGGACGAGGCAGTAGTTGGGGAGGGGAGGGTGGAATATGAGTTAAAAAAAATTAATTAATGTTGTTTTCACATTTTAGAAGTGTAAAAAAAAAAAAACACCCCACCAAACAAACAACATAATAATATAAAGCTGTAATCAGGAAATTCACAAAGCTTTTGTGGCAGCAGACCTGGCCACTGTGTGCTTTTCTATGTCGTCCTGCTCACCCATCAAACAACTGTGAGAAATTTTACTGTTTCTGCCCCTGATTTCTATTCTTTCTCCTCACCAAAATCGGTTGCTTGTTGTCATGCTGTCTGGATGGGTCAACTGTGAGTGGTTCCCTCCCTCTTGTCAGAAAGAGGCAGATGTCCCAAGCTGGTGGTGTGTTCTGTAATTAGATTTCACCAAGCCAGTAGCAAATGTGAACTCATGGATCACTATACTGTTCTTATGAAGGAGTCACGACATTCCCCTTAGACTCTCCAGTCTATCTTGCCACCCAGTCACATTGAACTTTGTGGTAATGGTCACACCAAAAATCATACCACATCAGGTTTCTCCCTGTCCCAAGAAACCAGTCACTTACCCCAGCTCAACTGGTACTCCAGGTCTTGACACCAAAGACAACACTGTCAGCCAATTCTATAGCAAACTAACCAGAGGTGATGCATGGGGGCATGTGTTGCCTTTGCCTCTGCCTCCACCCCGACTCACCTCGGTGGATGGTCTGCAAAGCAGGCAGCAGTGCTGGGACTCTAGCAACAGGGAAGGCAAAGTAGCCCCATGTGGCGGAGGAGGAATTCAGCAGGCAGCTAGCTGCCCTACTGCTTCCTCCCTGCCTGTGCTGCTTGGACACAGTGTGAGTGCCAATGGCAGGGGGAGTGCTGCTTCCTCACTGCTGGGTGTCCTTGCCAGAGGTGTCCCAAGAAATCTGAGGTAACTCATCGTGTAGGTTCCCTGTAAGCTGCATGACCGTGCAGCACAGGTCCCCCAGCACAGCCTTTCTGGAGCCGCCGGGGAGAGGCACCATTTCCCCCCAGCCCAGATGCTGCCATAGGGAAAGACGTCTGTGCGGGAGTTTTCTCTCCCAGTCATAGCCCTGGGGCAGCCTGCACCCCAAGCCCCTCATCCCCGGCCCCAGCCAGAGCCCTCCCCACACACCCAACCCTCTGCCCTAGCTCTAAGCCCCCTCTTACACTCCAATTACCTCATCCCTGACCCCATCCCAGAACCCGCACCCACAGCCGGAGCCCCCACTGCTCCACCCCCTGCACTCCAATCCTCCACCCATGCCCTGAGCCCCCTCCCACAGGTTCCTTTTACCTTTAACTATAGAGAGTTTTTAGAAGGAAAAAAACACTTCTTTGATTTGTCTTTTATATGGAATTAAAGATCTTTCAGAAGGAAAGAGAATAAGTTAGTTGAAATGGGCTGGAGCTGTCATTGAAGTACAATCCTGCTTTCTAGAAAATGAAACCAGACGAAAACGCACAAAAAGGGACAGAAAAGAACAGCAAGGATAGAAAATACAGCTTCTGTCTCTGATGTGGACTCTCACTTGCTGCTTCGTTGCTGGAGAAACTCCAGCACAGCACAGTCTTATGAGCCACTCTGAGACCTGGCAAACTTGTGCCAGTTTTGGGCTATTTTAGGCATTGTTTTTAGTTGCCTTTCTGGTCACAGGCTTACAGCCGTGTTGCAATTTTTTTAAAAAAGGATGGTTAAGCTGGACACTTATTAGACAGAAGGAAAAAGAGAGGGAAAAAGATGTCTGGGGGAGAGGGGGTTGGCCAGATCCACTGGCGGTAGTGATGTCATCTGAGTCCCTCTCTAGCCCAGTTTCTCAGGATCAGAACAGCAATGGCCAAACAGCGTTGGGATCCCAGGAGATGGTGGGAGTAGGAGCCCTGGTGGTAAAGCTTGCTGCAGTAATTGTTGGGAGACAGCTTGTTCTGCTGCTGCTTCTTGGTTTTCTTTTAAGTCATTCCTTTTAAGACCCCAAAAGGGAATGATGGGAGAGACAGCCCATCCACTTATTTTGTCCATCAATTAGATCTATTTTCTGATGCACCAGTTTTGATTTATTGATTTTCAGTTCTACATGTTTTGAGTTTACCAGGCACAATTTTAATACAATCCTTGAATTATATTTACTAGGAATTTTCTTCTGTCTAAACTAGATTTTGTCTCCCTTTTACATATAATATTCATTGTTTAATATTATTATGACATCTTATGAACTTTCATTTACAGCTTACAGTTAGGATAAATTTGTAGGCCCAGTTATAACAACAGTTCCCATCATAACTATATGGTAACGGCAGTATACCCACATTTAATGTCTTCTCACTTCTTTATATCAAAGTCTGAGGGACAGAAGTTCCTCTGAATTTTTTTTTCCCTGGGTTATGAATTTGCACATCATTTACAGATTTAAGCAAATACATGTGAGATGCTTCTTAACCTTTTGAAACCATTAGATAAAACTTCAATTGCACAATTTTTTTTTTTTTTTTAAATAGAGCCCATTGAGTCACTGCATTCACATCTACTTAGTTTCTTTTTCTTTTAGGGATAATGGAACTTTCTGAAGTTGTTATTAAGCATTACAGCAAAAGAAAACATTTAACATAAGCAAACTGTAATGCAGAAAATCAAACACAGTTTCCAAGTAGCTGTCTGTGGGGTTTTGATTCCCACAAAATAAAGTAAATATCCTAACGTATTTTGTGGCTCTGACATATCTCCATTGAAAATAAGAAAAGATTTCAAAATGGTGCCCCTTGTCAAATTCTAGATAATCTCTTGCAGTTCCATTCCTGTAGGATTTTATATAATCCTTCATCACTACGGTATCTGAGCAGCTAACATAATAAATTTTCTTTCCAAAAGAAACCCTTTCCTTTTAAAAAAAATAATTAATTTTGCTGTCACTGAAGAATAGCTATGTGGGATAGTTGAAAATCTCAAGGGAAATATATTACTTTGACTACATTTTCATTTTTGTATAATTAAAATAATTGTAGCTTGCATACCTAACTCCAGCTAATTAAATTTTGGCCTTTGATACATTTGCAAAGTAGGATTATATTTTTTACACTGGTTAAATTAAATGATAATCTAAGTAGGTGGTTGTTAAGAAAAACTGGTGGCAGTTCAACTAAATCCAAACTATTCTTAAACCAGATATTCTATTCCTAGTGAATAAATTCTTTTAAATTGAGAAAAAAATAGAGCAACAAATTCATCATACATTAATAATCTGCTAATCTGAACTCTGAATTTCTCTATGGAAGGATTCCTTTTGCCATTTCTTAAACTTTACCTTTGAGTTTAGTATATCATCTCTAGAACTGTATCTCCTTGTGTGGTAATTGCAAAAATAATAACTTGAAGCTCTTCAAACTTTGGGGTAGTGTTATTTCCTCAGTGCGTGATCCTTTCATGTTCTGTGTACCTCAAACTTCTATTGACCTCCGAGGGACTTTGTAGTGTACAAGGAAAGCAGAATCAGATCTTACTGTTCAAATAGATATATACATTTAGGCACTCCCAAATATCAATTTTTTGAAAGGATGGTGAGGAGATAAATAGGGGGTGTGTGAAAAATAAGAAATATATTTTGCAGGAGTATTTGTAAAATATGGATATGATTGTCATACAATTTGAAGCTGGATTACTTCAAATAATTAAAGAATATTCACTTGTTGATTCCTGCTTGGAAAATAACCAGCAACAAAAATTGAACGTTTTTTAAAATGTATTGTGGGTTTTTGTTGTCCTCAGATGGAGAAAAGAGTCAACACCAAGTGATTACAGGTGCAACCTGATCACTATTGACCTGTAGGCTATAGTTTAGGATCATCTGTTAAAAGCTGTGTTAGAAGTCGTGTTTAGATAACTTTTCTAACGCTTTATTTTTTTAGAGCTTGCCATAGATTATCATTAATTTGAGCACCAGACATTGTTTATTATCTTTATCTAACAAAGGTTTGAGCAGCGTAGGAATTCTCTGTCTTATTTGTGTTAAGTGATGGAAATAGCCACTATTATATGCAAAACTTAATTAAGTATGAGGCTGCTCATTTGTTGTATTAAGCATTATGCAATATGTTAATCATTTTACAGCTCTCTTGGAATACTTTGAGCTTGGCAATACTAACTCAATATAATATATATATACATATATGTGTATATTGCTTTGAAAATAAGAGTGACTAAACTGTTGCAAATTAACATTTTTCTCAATCGTAAAGCTACACCTTCATGGTCTATCTTGAAATCATAATGAAAAAATAGGTTATTCTTCAAATAAATTCGATATCTGTTTTTTCCATAAGAGAAATGATAGAGAAGCTAAATTAGTATTATAAAGTCTTATCTCTGAATTCAGTATCACATCCTGCCCTCCTCCTGCACACGAACTGATGGCAGGATAAAATCCTGGATTGTCCAAATCAAAATTGAATTTTGAGTGAGTGCACTGACAGAGGTTAGCATTGTTTACTTTCTCCAGTATGCTTTTTCATACACTATCTTACCACAGTGCATTTGTGCTTGAAACCTCTTCCGGCATACTGATGGGTTGTACTAAAAGTAAAGTAAAAATGTAATGTGCAATGCAGATATGCCTCTTTAAAAGATCCTCCTAGGCAATGGGATTTATATTTTATGTGCTCCTCATTTCTCTCTATCACTTGATCTTCCTTTTAGCTTGTCGTCATCTTTGAAGTATTGGATTATGCACTATAATTAAATTCAAAGCAATACATATTTAGCTTTAATTTTAATTAAATACATTTGTACATGAACCAGTTTTTTCCCCCCATTCTTTTTAACAGATAAACAATCAGATATTGTATGGAAGAAGCCACCAAAATGCCTCTGCAATAATTAAGACCGCTCCGTCAAAGGTCAAGTTGGTTTTCATACGGTAAGACCTGTTCTCATCAAAACATCTACTTGTAGTTGAGCCTGTACATTAATAACCTCATTTTCAGAGACGCTGAGCCCCTTTGAAATCAGATAAACTTTTCTGAGCCTTGTTGAGAAGATCTCTGTGATGTTTCTTAAAATATCTTTCCAGTGATAAATGTGATGGCCTGCTCACCCTCTGGTGAACAGCTGACAGGGATCCTTAGTGACTGTTTATCTGGCACATTTGCTGTCACCATTATGCACCCCAAGTATTCGCTCCTTGTCTCTCTTAGAGTTGAAAAGTTTTAGTCGTTTCTCCCTAGGAAAAGGAAACCTAGAGATACACTCTAGAAATGTGGTAATTATTATGTAGCATCACTTGGAGAGGTAGCAGTTATGTGCTGCTAAGTTATTTAGGTACCTATCAGACTTAATCTTAGAGTAAGTGAAAACAAAGCATCTTATTTATTACACTAAGGACAACTATAATCTAACATAGAACTGGAAGCATTAAAGAAATAGTTTAATACACAGAAACTGCTCATCTTACCAGGGCTATGTAACTCTACCTTGAGCATCTTAATTATTTACAAATATACATACATACTGTGCCAGGACCTGCAAGTCAGTCAGTCACTTTCTCTGAGAAACTCTGCCCCCCAAAGCCCACCACAATCTACCTATGTGGGGCAAGGGACACCAAGCTGAGCTCTCTTCAGGTTTCCTCCTCAGAGCTCTGTTAACCCTTCTTAAGCAAGCCAGCCTCTACTGGCAAGTCTATCCAGACCTTCTGTCTGACCCGCCAACTCCCTGTTCCCTGTGACTTCCTTGTCAACCTTCCCAGACCTCCCTCCTCATGATCCACTCTCCAGATGTCACCTTGACCAACTCTCCACTGAGTCTCCATCCTCTAGTGATGTCATTGCGGATGATGTCACCAGCCTCTGCAGTTTCTTAACAATAACTTTGTGGAAGTCCGAGAGATGCTGGGGGCCATTCACACCTTTGGGAGCTATGGTTTCAAGCTGCCTGCAAACACTTACATCATTCATCGGTTCATGCTTTCTTCTGCAGCCATCAGGTCTAGAAACTTTTTAAAAAATTAATACTAAGATTCTGATATCCAATGTTTATGTTGCGTGTACACATGCCTGTGTCTTAATCTGGGCAGGTTGGGAAGGGAAATGCTGTGAGTTTTCTTTCTCTTGAAATCACTGCCTGTAGCTTCTGTAAGACTGCTTGGTTTGGTTTGGCCTCCTACAAACCCATAGAAAATTAACCAGTTCCCGTGCAGAATGGCTAATTTCTAGGGTTTATAAATATAAGCCACAAAGAGTGGCCAAATCCATCCTTCTCCAGCATCTGAGAGAAAAGGCCAGATTAGGCTCTCTGCAATGAGTTTCAACCAGCTCTCAGGAGAGGTTAGGCAGTCTTGAAGAGAGAGCCACTTGGGAAGAGTAGGCAGGTGGGAGTATGAGACTTCTTGCTTGATGTGGGAAGTGACTTCTTCTAAGACTGGTTTTTGGATGGAAGGACTCATTTTTAAAGAGGGATGCAGTAAATTGGACTCAAGGAGGGAACAAGGCTACCTTTGTGGAGGTTATGTGAGGGAGGGAATGAGATACTGCAGTGTACCATGGACCATTATATGCATCTTTCAGTTCCTAAGGATCAAAGATGGGTGTATTTCTTATGTTTAGATCTGCTCAGGAGCTGAAATTTCTGTCCTGAAGAAACACTTGCATTTTGGGGAGGTGGTGGTGGGGAGATTCCGAATCAGACCAAAGAGTGAGATATGTGAGATTTTCACAGGGAGGGACGTTTTCAAAAAAAAAATCTTTTTAGAAGGACCAAGATGGAATTTTTCAAAATTTTCTGGTCCCAGCTCTCCAGCCTCCCCAGCTCTGCAGTAGCCAGTGAGCCCAGGTTGCCAAGGAACTGGGGAGGTTGTGCAAAGAAACTGTCAGGAAAGCCCGCAGAACCTGCCTGGTTTCCCTCAAAAGATTTATCAAAATCAACACGTTCCTGTGGAACCTTTTGATTTTTGCCAAATCAACATTCTCTGACAACAGAATATTCCCCTGGAAGATTTCTGACCAGATGTACTTCTAATCTAAGCTGGAAAACATTCTCTATATTATTCTGGCTATAAACGTATCAAGACATCCTAACTTCCTCCACTATAGTCCCAGCCTAATTAGAGCTGCCATTGTTATAATTTGCCAGGGGGGTTGGGGAGTTCTGCTTGTATCATTAGAAAGAGGACTGTCCCTTACACATATTTCTGGCTGTATACACTTTAATACTCAAGAATGATTAACTTAGGACAAATGTGTCTAGTCTAGTTGTGGCTTGCCTCATTTAATTATGCCCATACCAACTGATTACATGGACTTCTAACCCATATATATTTGTGTGGCATATCCTATCATTTATATAATTTATTCATAAATACATATTATAATTGATGTATAAACACGTTTGTGTGTGTTTATAGTCACATGTCTGTCTGTGGGGCACAGTATACACAAATATAATGGAAGAGCCATGTTAGTGCAATGAAGAATGAGTTGCTGTACTTGGCAGTGCAGAGGATTCAGGAGAGATTAATGACTTTGCCTGCAGCCCCTGTGTTACTTTCCCTAGCTATTGAAAATTAAATGTCACTAACAACAACTCACTCTCCATTAGTTAATTGCATGTGGAATGTTTGTCTGGTGTGAAAGCTCTAGAGGCTGAAGCAGAACGTATGAAACCGAACCCCAGAACTAGATTTAGTGCTGGCTGTCAGGCCGTGTCTCAGAAGAGCAGATTGCATGCAAAATCCGCCACACTGCATTGATCAGACACATGTTTCTTTTAACTTTCTGTAATTAAAAATATCACAAGGCTCCTAATAAAGGTAGCTCACTTACTGCAGAGTCACTTCAGATATGAAAATTTCTAGCATGTGTTTTGGATCACATTTAAGAGAATTCATTTATAAAATCAGTAGAAGTGCTTGCCCACATCTTCCTTTTTTTCTGGTTTTGGTCATCTATGAATGAATCCATTGGAATGAGAAGAGCGCCTTTTTAAAAATAAGTTTCTCAGCTACATGCACTGAATTGGAAATGCTGTAGCCATTATATTTGTTCCTGTCTCTTGGGCTAGAAAAGGTGTCATTTTAAAAGTTGTTTTCCAAGTTGTAAACATATGTAATGTCTTTAGACTTCACTAGAACAAGCGTCTTGTCACCGCTGTCTGCATTATATTATGGTGCATTGACAATGGATGTATCTGTCTACTTGACCTGAGCACCCTTTCAAATATTAATGGAAAGAAAAGCTCTCCAGTGGAAAGTGTTGTTAGCAATGAGAGCAGCAGCTGCAATGAGTAGGCGGTAAAAAAGGGGAAAAACAACAACCGCAAACTCAGTGTGTACACTACAAATACACTACAAAAGTTTGTTTTAAAATTCCACCAAAAACAAATGTTATACGCTTGAAGTCTAGTTAGACTCTATATTATGTAGCTTACAGGTTTCTCATATAATAAACTGTTCTGGGCCCAGTCATCATCATCATATCTCCTGAAATCCCCTTCACTATCTTCTCATTTAAAAAAAATCCCCATGTCCCTCCCCTTTCTACTTGGTTGTTTATCTTTTCTTATTTATACTATAAACCAGGGGTGGGCAACCTTTTTGGCCCGAGGGCCACATCGGGGTTGTATGGAGGGCAGGGTAGGGAAAGCTGTGCCTCCCCAAACAGCCTTCACCTGCTCCCTGTCTTCCTCCTCCCACGTCCTGCTCCCCTCAGAACTCCCAACCCATCCAACCCCCACCTCTTATTCTCTGACTGTCCCCTCCTGGGACCCCTATCCAACACCCGCCCCCACTACCTGTCCCCTGACTGCCCCAAACCCTATTCACACCCCCACCCCTAACCACCTCCCGGGACCTCACCCGCATCCAACCCTCCCTGCTCCCTGTCCCCTGACTGCCCTGACACCTATCCCCTGACAGGCCCCCCAGGACTCCCACACCTATCCAACCCCTCCTGTTCCCAGTCCCCTGACCACCACCCCCAGAACCTCCACCCCCTGCTCTCTGTCCCCTGACTGCCCCCCAAGATCCCCTGCTCCGTATCCAACCCCCGTGCTCCCTTACTATGCTGCTCAGAGCAGCAGGAGCTCGCAGCCACACCAATGCATGGTCCGGCAGGAGTGGCGGACCAGAGTGCTGGTGGCGCAGAGATCTGAGGATGCGGGGGAGGGGGGACAGGGGCTAGCTTCCCTGGCTGGGAGCCCAGGGGCCGGGCAGGATGGTCCTGCGGGCTGTAGTTTGCTCACCTCCGCTATAAACACTTTGGTATGTGATTTTTGTCTGTTTGTCTGCATATCCATTATTTTTTCATGTGATGACACAGCTTGCAAATTGTGCCAGCCCCAGAAGTGGTTCAGTATAACAGGGCTTTGGAAGCTTGTGTTTGCTCACTTCTTTTAAAGGATTTTTCTTAAATCTGTTCCGCATAATATTTCAATGAAAATATTGTAGCACAGCTAACTCCTACACCTCATTGCTAGCCATATTGGAATTGAAGAGCAATAGACATCTTGAGTCTTGATGCGTCTTTTCTGTCTGCACATAAAACAGCTTTTCCAGCTAAAAATGCAAGCGGTGACCATATTAGTGACTGCAAGCTGAGCTGATGGGTTTGCTGCTTGGATGACTTCAGCAGTGTCCCTCTCAACATTAAGGCTCTGGCGAGAGCAAAGTGCTATTACATTTATTGTTTGAAAACTGCAGATGAGACAACTACAGATAGCAAATAATTTTATCTATAAGGTTTCTCCTATGAGGAGTTTCTGGTACAGCTCCACCTTACCTTATTGTACCAGAAAGTCAGAACTAAATAACAGAAGTGATCAAACATTAAATTGTACAGAATAGCAGCTTCAAAGCAGATGAACTGGCCTGTTCTCCAGTTAGATGTCACATGGTACCCTATTGATTGGTATATTATTCAGGTGATGAGAATCAACAGCCCCAAGAATAGTGATTCATCCAATGTAATAAACTCAAATAGAAGTGACAGCAATAGTGTTTGACTTTCCAGTGTGGTCCCTAACTGTGAGCTTTCCTTACAGTGGAATTGGGTTATCTATAGCCAACCCAGAGTTGCGGAAACTAATAAGCTCTTTGTCTCCTTTTACACCCCATTCATTCTCAGCAGCAAGAATCTAACACCATTCTTTCAAATAGCCCTCCATTAAAAGCACTGGGAAGTCTCATCTCCCACACTGCAGTTGGCAATCCCCATGGCAAGAAGAGCCCTGTGCACTGGTGCTGATGTCTTCTAAAGAACCAGCCACAGAAATGAGGCATAATGGATCCCTCAGGGAGAGTGAATGGTTTGTAAAATGAGATGAAGGGCTTGGACATTTCATTGCATGTACAAGGTTGGATGAGCCAGTCGTGACCATAGAAGAAATACAAAGTATCTTCAGCCTTTCCATTTCTACCAAGAAACAAATCCCAGCTCAAAAACTGAAGTGTAGTATGAAAAATGTGTCCGATACTTTCTCACCTCCAGATAGTGTTAAAAACTGCATTATCGCCCATTCCTGAGACTTTTGCTGATCAGACAAATTGCTGTAATTGCAATAAGAAACATAGAGGTCTCATTGTATTAGAAAGTTTTTCATGCCAATTTATGAGCTTTTCCACTATAAAGTTGACAATGGTCATTTAAAACAGTTGTTTCTGGACAAACTCCAAAACACAGGCCTTAATGCAAGCGCTGTTTCCCAGCAGCCTTGTTAGTTAGTTACATAAACTTGTACCAGCCTATGAAAAGTTCATAGTTGTATTATCACTGTGGTTTTTATTTAGATTCAGCACATGTTGCCATTGCTTGGCTTTCTCCAATAACAAACTGGAAGACATTCAGCCTGTAAACATAGTTTTTGTGTTTCTGTTTTTTTTAAATCACCTGAGCATTGTAAAAAGAAAGTATAATCTTTCTGGGAAGCAGAGCTAAATTCAAGCATTGCCTCTAGTTTATGTTAAATAGCATTGTACCATACTGAGTGGTAGTGCAATGCTGTTTTCTAGCTAATATGGCAAATGGGGCTTGTCTTTGTGAATCCTAAGTACTGGAAACAGTAACTATCTTGGCTGGGATTTTCAAAGGAGCCTAGCAGAGAGAGGTGCTCAAATCCCATTGGAAATTCAATGAGAATAAAGCAGCTAATTCCCAGAGGCTTTTTTGAAATACCCAGCAGTGCGTGCAGTTCATCAGACAAATTTTGAAATGTTACTTGGCAGCAATATGGAAGAGTAGTGGAAATTTTACTGTGATATCTAAAATATTGTAATGTATTTTGTTGGGAGATTCTGTAGGGCTTTGCTTTCCAGAAAAGATCAAAAATGGGCTGATGCCAAACACTTTATTTCCAGGTTTGAAATTCTCCCATTCCTCCATTTTTTGAAACTTCCTCCTAGGCTTCTCCCTGTTCTGGTACTTATATATGAGCAAGTCCATACGTCCAGGAAGTTAAGTCATTCATTCTCTTATTTTTAAGATTGCAATGATCCAGCCCACTCTGCAGTCCAGATTAAATGTTCATTTTAAATGGTTGTCATAAAATAAGTAGCTAGTTAAGTACAGACTGAAAAAAAGGGGAAAGATGAGAGCACTCCCTATGTCGGTAGGAAAAAATCTTTCAAGCTGACGCATAATAGCAAAGAGTCGTTGGAGGGACAGTTGTTAGACAGAAATGGTCAAGCTTATAGAGGGGCAATATATGTATATTTAAAATTAGTTTCCTGGTAGGGAGTGGAGGGAGAAGAATGTCTAATGATTTATACTTAGTGTGGTGAAGAGGAGGGACATATGGTAACTTGTTCAATCAGACGTGAGAGAGAGCTGAGTGGGCAGGCCTTATGCAGGACTGAAGCCAATGCATGCCTTGATCCTTTGCACTGACTGAGTTTCTCATTGCTTCAGCACTATGACATAGTGACTGCTATTGGCATAATCAGTCAGCACTCTTTTATCTCTGACTAAAGTGAAAACATGGGGCGCCTTCCATCCTAGAGTGCTTCACATCATATAGATATACAGTACCACTGAAATGCAGCCACATCCTTGGTGTGAGTTGAATAATCAGGTGGACAATATGCATCTAGTATCCTACACAAACCGTGGAGGAGAGTTGGAATAAGGACAGTGACATAAAATTATGGGATGTTTAACATCCTTGTGAAATGGAGAGACATTTAGTTTTTAGGGTTATATTGGCAAGGCAAGCATAGTGTGTAAATTGAATGAAAGTTGCTTTGACCTTGAGAAAATGAAGGATTGTCTCGCCCCTAATGAGATGTGAACATGTGCTTCCAGGAAATCTGTGCACAAGTTGATGTTGGACAATATATTGCATAAAGTGGTATCTTAGAGCAGGTTTCGTAGTGGTAACCGTAGTAACGGATGGCAAATGTGCTTAATTTTCATTTACAACCACTGTAATTCAAACGTGATGCTCAATCCACTAAGCATCTGCTCTAATATCAAAAGTTGATGATAATTAATTTAAATTTTAAATAAATTCCTGTTTTAATCAAGGAAATTTCTGGGAGTGGAGTGCAAAAAGCAATTTATTATTAGCGCTGTGATTTTAAAATATGCTCCCACTTTGAATCTGCTTTGAAGCAGTCTCTGAAGAAGTATTAAAGTGTTTGAATTTGTACAATTACAACGGGGATAGATTACTAATTGTGACTTTTTGTGACCCTGTTTCCCTGCCCCCCGGGAATGATTGTAATTTTTTATTATATGGAATAAAAATTACCATCTGTTTAAAATGACATATGTTTGTAAACCTGATGATGGTATATGTAAGTTCAGTAAAAAGAACTTTATAATATTAATATTAAGATTTATGTTTAGCAATGTTTTAGAATTATAACAGCATTGCTCACAAAGATTAAGATGTATGCATTGCTGTCAGGCTGTACCTTTTCTATCATGAGCTGCAGGTTATGCTAGCTTTCATGTTATTAGTGCTTATTTAAGACTTTATCCATTGCTGGTGGCGGGAAAAGCCGTATAACCTAAATTAATAGTAGGCAAAAATTGCTAGGTTTCTTAGACATCTTAGATTTGCTGATTAGTTCTCATAAGTGAGAACTGCTGTGTAAATGCAGTGTACCCTTGTGAAAACAAAAGCAGGAAGAAATGCCCTTGCCTAATATGCTGTACTGGTACAGTAATACATGGTTGGAAATCATGATGTGAAGATGAAAAGAAAATCTGATGCTGCTCATTACTTCAGATTTCTGATGTGGCCTCCTGCATGCATGGGTTGGTGACACTGGTCATTGGCGCACAGATATTAGCATATTTTTCTGAGTGCTTCTAAGCTTTGAGGAGGGCCAGAAGAAGAAGCCAAGAGAGTCTGAAAGTGAGGGATTATGATCAATATAGAGACAATTTTTTGGAACTGTATGGCTGCTTGGTTGAAGATAAAGTACATGAACTCAAGAATCAGAGGGGTAGCCGTGTTAGTCTGGAATTGCAGAAGTGACAGAGAGTCCTGTGGCACCTTAAAGACTAACTAAAGTTTTAGAGCATAAGCTTTCGTGGGCTAGTACCCACTTCGTCGGATGCATGCAGTGGAC
>ML677352.1:34461843-34527096 GCA_007922305.1 Dermatemys mawii | reverse complement strand
TGTAGGATTTATCAGTTCAGATGGCTATGATTTCAATCACCATCTTCTGCTTTACTGAAGGTTGTTGATCTAGCATTGTCTTTCTGTCTGAGTAATCGGAATATCCTGGATTTACATGTTTAACCCTTTGAGGGACAGTTGACAAACCGTACCCATGTTTTTCATCCAGACATTTACATTCTAAAAGTGATTTTATAATTTACATTAGTCTAATGTCTTATTCCAGTAATTAAAGGAAAGAAAATCTTGTGCCTAAGACACTGAAATGTGGGAAATCTGGGTTCTGTTCCTGGAGCTACCACAGATTTCTTGTGTGAACTTGGGCCTGTCACATAATCTCAATCCTCTGTAAAGTGGGGATGATGATGTTTCCTTTTATCTCTTTTCCGTTTAAATGGTCCCTCTCCCAATAATCTTACCAGCTATGGTTATGGAGCGCCTACCATAATGGAGTCCTGATCTTGTTTGGAGTCTCTCTCTGCACTGTTATAATATAAATAATAAAAACACTTTTGTTGATTCATTTGTTCAGCTTTTTTAAAGCAAGACTTGAAATCTCTCTTTGTGTCAAATACTTCTTTAAAACAATATAACAAAATTAGTTGCAGTCTCCTCAGTTATGTTTTATTAAGATCACAAAGGCGTTTACCTAATTTCATCAGTCAATTTTGAATGTCACTCAAGACGTTCTCTAGCAAGTCAGCTTTCCACTGAAACGTCTTTGATAGTCACAAAGTAGTCAGTTGTTTTAGGAACACAGACATCCAAGAGGAAAAAGATACTTCAAATTATTATTTAAATATTATCTTTGAGTAACAATGCATTAATACATAATGGTTTAGTGTTTTGTATTAAATGATTCCCCACCCTTCCCTAAAATCTTGCTAAGTTTGTTTCAGATTTTCAGAAATGTATACAGCAAATATGAACTGAAAAGAAAAAGCTACTTTACTAACACAGATAGTAGATACAATAATGATACTTATATGCCTGAGAGGTGAGTTCATTAGACATGCCATGGGTAGATACCAGAAGCCCTTTCCTGAAGAGATTTTGAAAAGTTTTTTTGAGCCGGAAAAGAAATACCCAGGCAAAATGCCTTTTACAGGTTGTATTTTCATTTCCCATTTATTGTTCTCTAATACTATTGAATTGTTCAAACCCTACTGAACATAAATTAAATTATTTCCAAGGTGACATGCCATGATCATATATTAACTAATAAGGGATGCAAACAGAAGTGAAAAGTGCCTTTCTAGGCTCCTAATGCTTTTACTTAAGATAAATGTTTTACTAATAAACTATACGTAAAAGAATCATAGTACATGAGGCAAAGACCAACTCAAAAAATAGTTTAGCCTTTGTGTCTGAATATGTAATAAACTGATTCTGCCTTTTTTAATGTTTCATAGAAATGAAGATGCAGTTAACCAAATGGCTGTTACTCCTTTCCCATTACCTTCCAGTTCCCAGTCTTCCATTGAGGTAAGATGTTTTTTGATTAGGGCTTACTAAATTAGATAAATCATTAGTACAGTATATATTCAAACACCTTGTCTGATTAATCCCGGAAAGCTAATATGCATCAGGTAGGAACTTGACAAAATGTGTGCGTTTCCCCTTGTCTTTTAAATGAAACAACTGGCAAGGTGCTAGGTGACAAGATATTGCCTTAGGGCATAGCTACACTGGAAACATCAAAGCGCTGTCTCGGGAATGCTTCCAATGCCCACTGAAGGCAACAGAACTATTTCCGTGTTTATTATCTGCATTACAGTAGAGAGGTTGGTCCCAGGAATGACTGAGGTCCCATTGTACTGAGCATCATACAGTCACATAGTGAAAGACATCCCAGCTCCTAAGAGCTTTCAATCTAGATAGCCAAGATACTCAAGGCTGTAAGGGGAAACTGGCATGGTAAATAACTTGTCTATTAGGCATGACCAGGAATAGAACCCACGTCTCCTGACTCCTAGTCTTGTGACCTATCTATTAGACTATGTATTTGATTTATGGCCATACTATGTACTACATTTCTGTAGTGGAAATGACAGTATGTTACTTTATCTGACATATTAACATTGAGTTTTAGTGTATAATATCATAATATGCAACTAAAAGCATAGGATGTTTCTATTTGTTCTCCTCTAAAGAGGAGCTTCCTCTTTAGAACTTCCTCAGTGTGACAGTGCTGTCAGTGCTGTTCTATATTATGGTTGTTGCAGCAGCCCTACTGTGCCTCTTTTTATCCTTTTGAGCTTTATAAAAGCAGTGTGCTTACTACGCAATGCAATCTGGAATGTTACCACTTTATCAATTTGATGTCTTATCATCATATAACTGAGAAACATGGTACTTATTTATAGATATAGCACATAGCTACTCTTGCTGCTGCTTATTAATGCTATATCTTCTTGAGCTAATAAAGCAAATGTTTTGTGAGTCAATTGGAATTTGGTCTAGCCTTGAATTGTTAAGTTCTGGTCATTGGTACATTTGCTTTTCGATATTTTAATAAGCATTATTACGGTCATGCAGCCTTAGCTCATGCTTTGCAATGTTAGATGGAACTTCTGGAGCATGCTTTTTGCAATTTTCAAGTTTAAGTAATGTTCGAGGCCATTTATTGTACATATGTGATGCAATTCCAGTGCTATTATGCTGTACAGAAAAG
Source organism: Dermatemys mawii (assembly GCA_007922305.1). NCBI lineage: Eukaryota > Metazoa > Chordata > Testudines > Dermatemydidae > Dermatemys > Dermatemys mawii. Next base: position 34,524,422 of record ML677352.1, on the reverse strand, counting down.
CCACATTAATTTGCTTTTGTTTCAGGGGAACTCTTTAATTAAAACCCTGGGTTTCATTTATCCATTTTGTAAAAGAAGAATATTGACTTTTGAACTGAGGCTTCATGCTCCATTGGGTCCTGTTCCATGCGGCCAGAATCCTTGTTAGTCTGCTGTTTCTGTGGTTTAGGCCTTTAGGTTCACTTTAAAGTTTTCTTGGTCATTCTGTGATCATCTCAATGCTTGCTGTTCCCTCTACACTATATCTAGAACTCCTCCCTTCTCATGTTGGTAAATAGTAAAGGTAAGATGAGTAGTAACTTCAGCTGCTATGTTCTTGCGCCTCATGATATATCTGTTACCCTGCCCTTGAAGGGTTCATTCCTGTGGGCCTGCATGTTTAAAAACTTTCACTGAAAGACAATATAAATTTTGAAGTAGCTTTGTGCAAACATACATTTGGGGGAGAGAGGGAAAGGTTTGTCATTTCATTTGAGTAGTTGAATAGCTTAGGAACTGGTGATAGGTATAGAGCAGGGGTGGGCAAACTATGGCCCACGGGCCACATGTTGCCTGCCGGCCATTTTCATCCGGCCCGAGAGCTCGGACTGGGGACCGGGGCAGAGGGGCATGCTGTGGATCCCAGTGCTCTCTGGACGGGGGCCTGGCCAAGCGCAGGAAGCTGCTGGGCCAAGCGCAGCGTGCTGTGGGTCCCCACGCTCCCGGGCTGGGCCCACTCTGCGCTCCCTGGCCAGGGGCCAGGTCGAGCGCAGGGAGACGGTGGCCCCGCGCTTCCTGGCTGGGGGCCGGGTCAAGGAGCACCCGGCTGAGTAAGGTAAGCAAGGAGGGGGGTTAGGTGGTGGGGGTCCTGGGAGGTGGTGGTTAGGGTGGAGGGGGATCTTGGGAGGGGGCAGTCAGGGAACAAAGCAAGGGGGCTTGGATGGGGGTTGGATCCTGGGAGTTGGTGGTATCTCGCGAGAGGGCAGTCAGGGAACAAAGAATAGTGGGGCTTAGATAGGGAGTGGGGTTCTGGGACGGCAATTAGAGTGTGTGGGGATCTCCGGAGGAGGCGATTGGGGGGACAAGGAGTGGGGGCGGGGTTGGATGGGTCGGAGGTTCTGAAGAGGGCAGTCGGGGCGGGAAGTGGGTGGGGGTTGGATAAGGGGAGGGGTCAGGCTGTTTTGGGAGGCACAACCTTCCCTACCTGGCCCTCTGCACAGTTTTTAACCTCAATGTGGCCCTCGGGCCAAAAAGTTTGCCCACCCCTGGTATAGAACCTTCTACCTCTAGTTCTCTGTTTACAATCTAATTTAAATAATCAGACTAGAAGTTGTTTTCATGCGAATCGATTGTTGTGCTATATCCCATGGAACTCTGTTTGGTAGTCTCACTCCTACATGTCACCAAAATCTACCACTATGTAGGAACCAAAGAATTCTGTCCCCTTTGCTATTTGACCCTTAAAGGTAGACCCAGAAGGTGAGTAAAAGTTACATGCAGTGAAGGGATATTTTTACTATCATACATATTTTGTGGCTAAATGCAGGATTTTGATTTCTAGGGCTATCCATCAGACCTTTGACACCATTTAAAAAAATACTTCAAATGGTTTCATAATTATGTATAGCTTTATATTACATTTTTTGCTGTAAATTCATTGTTCATATCTTAAAATGTAGACTATATTATGTACTTTCAGAGGAGAGACTAAGTAGATGTTTAACAATATGTGTGGCTTTTAGTTTGCATAAGAATTTTTGTATCTTATTGTGACAGAGTACTAGCAGAAAAACTGCTTAGCCAACCCTCTTTCACTCCAGCTCCAATTAAGTGAGGTAAATTGGAGCTGGTTAGGGCACTTGGCTCTGACTGGCGAAGCGAGAACAGCTGCTGCCTTCTCAGGCTGGGGCTGGATTAAAGCCCCAGAGGAAGGAAGCCAGTGGGGAGCTGGGAAGAGGGGAAGCTGCTCTAAGAGACAGCAGGGAGAAATAGCATGGCCCCTCTCTCCTGCTGGTAGACAAGCAGAAAGGGATTGTGTATATTGTGGAGTAAAGGTGATGGGAACTCTGCTCATAAAATAAAGCACCAGGCGAGCACTGTAATCAAGGACTTTGAGCAAAGCAGGGGCAGGAGCCAGGAGGGCCCTGCGGGAACCACGTTACACTTATAAAACAGGCCTGGAGAGATGAGCTGGGTGAGGTCATAATTTAGCAGTATGTCATGATGCCTGCATAACTACAAAATATATTGCTAAACAGAATTAATGTTGATCTCTTCATTTTGATTGAAGTAGTTTAATGAGAAAAATGGCTGACTAATAAACACTTTTGTAACATGGGGACGGTTGGACTAGATGATCTTCTGAGATCCCTTCCAACCCTGAGATTCTATGTTTATATCTGTGAAACCATAGGACAGGACAACAATAGACATAGTACTGGTACAAAATGAGCTAGTTAAACCAAAATATAGTGTATAAGTCTAATAGAAGCTCTGTTTGCAAGAACCTTAATATATCGTAAAGCTACCTCTTACCTAATGTTTTGTCACTGGGATGAGGCATTGTTTGTGAATAATGATGGACTGAGCCTCCAAAAGAATGGAGAGAAGTAGATTACCTCTTCAGATGCCAAGATGGCTATTTGCATAAATCCCATTTTACCTGTTCAATGCCTGGTAAAGAAGTCTGCTAGTAAAGATCTTTGCGGGAAATTGGATTGGTAATATGTAGTCAATTTTCCTGTGTAAGGAAGAGCGTACTTGGGATGTAGTGCAATGACTTGAATTCATTTAAATGATTTTAAAAACAAAGAGAGAAAACAGTCCTAAAAACATCTCTTCGTCTTCAGGGAGCTGGGTAAAAGGAATAAAATTCTCAGGTAAAAACATATCACACATGTTTAGTAGAGAAAGAAAATAGAAGTAGAAACTTTAGCCTATACTCTTGGTTTGGAATGGTTTTTAAAAACATAATAGCCCATGTGCTGCATCATTTTCCAGTCATGATTATGCTCTCTGTATATATGTGGAAAGCACATGTCACCATAGTATCAAGGCACCAAATACAAAATTAAGTTTCGATCTTACCAAAATAATGCTATTTTCTCTGCTTCAACTATGGTAGCATTGTATGTTCCATGGGCTCTTTTTAGTGAGAGACCTCTGAAAAAGGAAGACAACTCATCACCTGTTGTATCACTGCCTCTTGCTGTGCAAAGGGTATGTGTTGCATGTGCTCTAAAGGAGGTAAAATGTGCTCATCTTTACCCATTGCAGAAGGAAGTTCTGTAGCTGAACATCATTCAGTAAAACCCCTTTTCCTCCTAGTTCATGAGCTTTATCCTCAGCAGTGTCAGCGTAGTTGTCCCCTGAGTGCTGACTGCAGAATTCATGGAGAGATGTGTAACAAGAGCTGATCCTAATGTAAATTGATCCTCCACCAATAAAGACCAGCACGTGCCTTCTGAAACTTGTAACACTGATTTTAATCAGTGATGGTTCATTGTGGATCTTCTTCCTTATTTCAAATAAGCGTCACATCACATAAATGCTGTGTAATTTTATCACAAGCTAACAGTTTGGTTTGTTTTTTTAAAAATCTCTGTGGCAGGATCACAGTGGCACTGAACATGGAAGCAGTGAAGAAGATTGCAGCTCAGAAGTTGTCATGAAAAGTGTGACTGACGATGAATGTATCAAAATGGTAAGTGTCGCTATCTTCAAAGAAATGTGTTTCTTCGTCCACAGAATTCAAAGCTTGAAAAGTGCTAACGTAATGGGTCTGTGACACTCCCAACTATGGTGCAAGAGCATGAGTACCCACCTCAGGGCAGGCTGTTAAAACACCAGGGCATCAACCCCAGATTGGTCATGAGTCCTAAACATAGCCTTAGTCTACACTGCGGCGGAGGCGGGGGGAACATCAATCTAGGTTGCACAACTTCAGCTACGTGAATAATGTAGCTGAAGTCGACGTACTTAGATCTACTCACCACGGCATCTTCACTGCAGTGAGTCGATTGCTGCCGCTCCCCCATCGACTCCGCCTGTGCCTCTCACAAGGACAATTATCATAATCTAGTCTGTCCCCCTGTGTAACACAGGCTGTAGAATTTCTGCATGAAATCCATAACTTCTGGTTTAATGTGGCTCTGTCTGTGCATGTGCTGTAATAAATATCAAACTCTGCATGGATACGTGGTGGTGGTTGTTTAATGTGTTAGGATTGTGCGTTATCAGAAACCTAGAATTCCTGAGGTTGTCCCTTAATCTTCTTTCTAAGGCTGTGGTAGAGGTTAAAATAGAGAAATCCTAAATATGCTGAGGAGTGACTAACCCACAGAAACATAAAATTTGTGGAACAATCATTTTGTCCATCTCTCAACCCCTAGCCACCCACCCTACACAAGAGTTCAGTATAATTCTTCAGGTCATCCATTAATTGAAACATGCTATTAATGCGTAATCTATGCAAGGTATTTTCATTGAAGGAATGCCTTTTTTTGTTTGTTTTGAGGAAGTTGTTTTTCAGTTGCATCACAAAATCTTTGGTTTTTGCAAATCTATTTGTTTTTTTTAAATTATTTGAACATTGCAAACAAATATTTGGAAGTCCACTGAGTTTTTGCAAAGAACCCGAAGTTGATACAGTATTTGAGCATTGAAATCAGCCACTTAGCTAACATTAGTTTGTTTGTATGCCTGATTGACAAAGCACTCATGGGTTGAATATAGAATCATAGAATATACTGCTCTACAGCCAAAATGCTTCTGAAATAAATGTAGTCAAACTTTACTAATTCTGGGTCACTGAGAACGAAAATGATGCTTAAAATGGTTGATTGGCTCTAGTTTTCAAGATATGCTATTGGGTCAGTATATACGACCCTTGACATGGGAATGGTGGAGAATAAGTGAGTTATAAAGGGAAGGGATATCAATTTAAACCAGAAATGACTAAAATACATCTTTGACTGGATCTATGAATAAATTTATGACTGGGTTTGGACAGTACTTGCTTTTTAGGCAAAACAATGAATGATGCAATCTGAAGCTGGTATTGCATCATACATGATATGAATTGCATCATGTTATTCCTAGAAGTCATGGATGATGCAATCCTAACGAAGCTTCCATCACTCTGCTGAACAAATTGCCCTATATCAGCTCTAGAAATCATACAGTGTCGTGCTCTCTTATTTGTCAGTGTTTGATTTTGCAAAGGGACACATTTCTGTTTAGCCAAAGTGAGCAGAGATGCCTCGTACTTGTGTGAACAGTGCAGATAACTTCTGCTATGTTTGTGGTGAAGTGACTTTTGCATCACAAAAGCGCAGTATAACCACTATGGTTAAGAAAGCCTATCACCTTTATTATGGCTGCAAAATTGGAGATCAGGACAAGAGGTAGGCCCCACACATATGCTGCAACACTTGTGCAACAAATCTTCTCCAGTGGTTAAACAGGAAAAGGAAATCTATGCCTTTTGCAGTGCCAATGATTTGGAGAGAGCCAACAGATCATACCAGCAATTGTTACTTCTGCATGGTGCCTCCAGTTGGGAAAGGTGTGTCAAAGAAGAAAAAGTGGACTGTGCATTATCCAAACATTCCATCAGCTATATGCCCAATACCCCACGGAGAAGGGCTGCCGGTTCCTGATGCACCAGAATCATCCTCACTTGAGTCAGACGAGGAAGAGGATGAAACTTCTGGTCCTGAACCATCAATGTCACAGGACCCACATTTTCTCCCATCCTCCTCCTCTGAAACACACCTCATAACACAAGCTGAACTGAATGACCTTGTCAGGGATTTGGAACTACCCAAGAGTAAGGCAGAGCTGTTGGGCTCCAGACTACAGCAGTGGAATCTCCTGGCAGGTGATGTTAGGGTTTCCGTGTTCCATGACCGTCAAAAGGATCTTGTCCCATTCTTCTTCATGGAAGGTGATCTTGTAGCCTGCAACAACATCAATGGTGTGATGGCAGCCCTCAACTTTGTTCACGATCCAGATGAGTGGAGATTCTTCATTGATTCATCGAAGACGAGTCTTAAAGCTGTTTTGCTGCATAATGGCAATGTTTTGCCATCAATTCCATTTGGTCATGCAGTCCATGTGAAGGAAACCTATGACAACATGAAACAACTTTTGAGGTGCATAAACTATGACCAACATCAGTGGCAACTTTGTGGCGATTTGAAGGTTGTTGCTCTCTTGCTTAGTCTGCAGACTGGATACACAAAGTACTGCTGTTTTCTCTGCGAATGGGATAGTCGTGCAAGAGATTCCCACTACATCAAGAAAGATTGGCCACTCCGACAGTCATTGGAGCCTGGGAAGGAAAAGTGTTCAGCATCCACCACTTGTGGAATCAAGGAAGATTTTGTTACCACCCTTACACATCAAGCTAGGTCTGATGAAGAACTTTGTCAAGGCCATTGACAAAACACAAGCAGCTTTCAAGTACCTCCGTGGAAAATTTCCAAGGTTAAGTGAAGCTAAGATAAAGGAAGGTGTCTTTGTAGGTCCTCAGATTCGTGAACTTCTTCAAGATGATGCATTTGACCATGCACTGCGTGGCAAGGAAAAGACGGCATGGAAAGCCTTCCGGTCAGTGGCAATACATTTTCTCGGAAACAACAAGGCAGACAACTACAGGTTGTTGGTGAAAAACCTCCTCAAGGCATACAAAAGCCTTGGTTGCAACATGTCACTAAAGATACATTTTTTGCACACTCATCTAGATTTTTTTCCACCGAACTGTGGAGCAGTGAGCGACGAGCATGGCAAGCGATTTCACCAGGACATTGCAACAATGGAGAAACGCTATCAGGGCAAATGGAGCCCATCAATGCTTGCAGACTATTGCTGGACGGTGACAAAAGATGCTACATTTTATGAATACAAGAGACAATCCAAGAAGCGCCAAGTAGACACTGAATAGGACTAAACTATGTACATAATAGTTTTTTGCCTTTTGTTTCATAATACATTTTGTTTATATAACCCCTCTGCTGATTTTTAAAGTGTTACATAAACAGGACAGGTGAAATATTATCATGTAAAGCAACCATAAACACATGAAAAGACCTAGGTTTACAATTTATGATTAAAACTCTACTATCTACACAATATACATAGACATAAAATGTAAAAACTTAAATATCTTAGAAACAGTAGCCAGTCGGTTGTTTTAATTGTCATATATGAATTCAACACATCAAAATACATAATAAATATCACATTTTATCTCTGAAGCAGACGACTTCTAAAAAATTGTAGACCAGTGATATCAGGGTTGGAAGGGATCTCAGAAGGTCATCTAGTCCAACCCCCTGCTCAAAGCAGGACTAACCCCAACTAAGTCATTCCTGCCAGGGCTTTGTCAAGCCTGACCTTAAAAACCTCTAAGGAAGGAGATTCTACCACCTCCCTAGGTAACCCATTCCAATGCTTCACCACCCTCCTAGTGAAAAGGTTTTTTCTAATATCCAACCTAAAACCTCCCCCACTGCTACCTGAGATCATTGCTCCTTGTTCTATCATCTGGTACCACTGAGAACAGTCTAGATCCATCCTCTTTGGAACCCCCTTTCAAGTAGTTGAAAGCAGCTATCAAATTTCCCCTCAGTCTTCTCTTCTGTAAACTAAACAATTCCAGTTTCCTCAGCCTCTCCTCATAAGTCATGTGCTCCAGGCCCCTAATCATTTTTGTTGCCCTCCTCTGGACTCTTTCCAAAATTTCCACATCCACATTTTCCCCAAAACTGGACACAGTACTCCAGATGAGGCCTCACCAGTGTCGAATAGAGAGAAATGATCACGTCCCTCGATCTGCTGGCAATGCCCCTACTTATACAGCCCAAAATGCTGTTAGCCTTCTTGGCAACAAAGGCACACAGTTGACTCATATCCAGCTTCTCGTCCACTGTAACCCCTAAGTCTTTCTCTGAAGAACTGCTGCTTAGTCTGCTGCCATTTGATCCCTAGTCTGTAGCAGTGCATGGGATTCTTCTGTCCTAAGTGCAAGTCTCTGCACTTGTCTTTGTTGAACCGCATCGAATTCCTTTTGGCCGAATCCTCTAATTTGTCTAGGTCTCTCTATATTCTGTCCCTACCCTCCAGTGTATCTACCACTCCTCCCAGTTTAGTGTCTTCTGCAAACTTGCTGAGGATGCAGTCTACGCCATCCTCCAGATCATTGATAAAGATATTGAATAAAACCAGCTCCAGGATCGACCCTTGGGGCACTCCGCTTAATACCGGCTGCCGACTAGACTTGGAGCCATTGATCACTACCCATTAAACCCGATGATCCAGCCAGGTTTCTATCCACCTTATGGTCCATTCATCCAGCCCATACTTCTTTAACTTGCTGGCAAGAATACTGTGGGAGACCGTATCAAAAGCTTTGCTAAAATCAAGGAATAGCACATCCACTCCTTTCCCCTCATCCACAGAGCCATTTATCTCATCATAGAAGGCAATTAGGTTAGTCAGGCATGACGTGCCGTTGGTGAATCCATGCTGACTGTTCCTGATCACTTTCCTGTCCTCTATCCAATCAGAATTGATTTCTTGAGGACCTGCTCCATGATTTTTCCAGGGACTGAGGTGAGGCTGATTGGCCTGTAGTTCCCTGGATCTTCCTCCTTCCCTTTTTTAAAGATGGGCACTAAATTGGCCTTTTTCCAGTCATCCGGATCTTCTCCCCCTGATCGCCATGAGTTTTCAAAGATAACGGCCAATGGCTCTGCAATCACTTCTGCCAACTCCTTTACCATCCTCGGATGCAGTGCATCCGGTCCCATGGACTTGTGCTCATCCAGCTTTTCTAAATAGTCCTGAACCATTTTTTTTCTCCACAGAGGGCTGGTCACCTCCTCCCCATGTTGTGCTGCCCAGTGCAGTAGTCTGGGAGCTGACCTTGATCGTGAAGACAGAGGCAAAAAAAGCATTGAGTACATTTGCTTTTTCCACATCCTCTCTCGCTAGATTGCCTCCCTCATTCAGTAAGGGGCCCACACTTTCCTTTACCTTCTTCTGTGCATTTGAATTGTCCAAACCACCCTGGAAGTTCTGCATTGTTAATGGGCTTGAATACAAATGAACTGGAGTTTTAATGCATGAATTCTAACTGTAAATGCAAATTTTTGTTACTCTACATGCCTTATTTGGTATACTGCAGCTGGGAAACCGAGATACAGATTAATATGAAAAAAGTACACAAAGTCTGAACTGGGTGAAAGAGACAAAGAACAGTTAGGAGAAAAGCCTGGGCAGGTGTTAGAGCGTATTACAGTGCAGGAGATGAGGGTAAGAGAGGTAGTTGGGGGTGGCATTTTGGAATTCTTTGAAAATGAGGAGGTGAAGCATGAGTATAATGTAGAAACGTGGAAGCTATTGCAGAGATCCCAAAAGGAGCGAGGGGGAAGATGTTGCTGGAGCAACGGAAAAGGAAGATTATGTTGGCAGCTGCATTTTGGATGTAATGGAGCAGAAAAGTTAGCAATTGGGGAAACCAGTGAGGACGAGGTTGTAGTAGTCAAGACAGGAAGTTATGAAAGCATGAGCTAATTCATTTGCATTAGGGGTGCACAGGAAGGGGGGAATGAGGGAGAGAGTCCAAAGAAAACAGTGGAAACGTGGAGAAAGAAGACATCAGTATGATGCTCAGATTACAAATTTAGGTCATGGGAAGGATGTTAGTGTATCAACAATGACAAAGAGCAAGAAGAGAAGAATTTAAGGGGAAAAGATAAGATTATTTTTATAATACGTACCTCTTATATTCCACTTTTTATCACAGATCTCAAAGCAGTGTACAGTGGAGTTCAGTATCTTTATTCCCATTTTACAGATGGGGAAACTGAGGTACAGGGCAGTGAATTGACTTTCCAGAGCCAGGATTAGAACCCAGATCTCCAGAGTTCCAGTCTAGTGCTCTATCCACTAGACAATATAGCCTTGATATGTTTAGTGTGCATACAACTGAAGTGACTGGATTTACATTGGGGTGAGTTTACCCCCATGTAATTCCAGTCACTCCAGAGTCAGTATCATCTATATATAGCTATATCTATGTGTGTGTATGTATGTGTATGTGTATTTATATATATATATACACATACACACACACATAGATGTAGCTATATATAGATGTTACTGACTCTGGAGTGACTGGAATATATATATATGGAATTGTCAGGCTGAAGAGAAGGTGAAAGGTTAGGGACAGGGAGATGGATTTGGAGGATAGTTATAATGCTATTAGGTTAACCAGGAACATCCTGGTGGTTTCAGATGATGATACTCTCTCTGGAGCAAGGGACAGAATAGGCTATATCAGGGGTAGGCAACCTATGGCACAGGTGCCAAAGGTGGCATGCGAGCTGATTTTCAGTGGCACTCACACTGCCCGGGTTCTGGTCACCAGTCTGGGGGTCTTTGCATTTTAATTTAATTTTAAAAGAAGCTTCTTAAACATTTTAAAAATCATATTTACTTTACATACAACACTAGTTTAGTTCTGTATTATAGACGTATAGAAAGAGACCTTCTAAAAATGTTAAAATATATTATTGGCACGCGGAACCTTAAACTACAGTGAATAAATGAAGACTCGGCACACCACTTCTGAAAGGTTGCCAACTTCTGGACTATATAAATAGTGGCGACCAAGTGGACAGTAAGCTGTGTAAGATCTTTATCACAATCCAAATTTTGAAAATTGGTTGGTGAATCATGGCAAATAACTCTAGAATGTGGAGTTGATAAAGGGTATTGGCTATATAAATACTCATTTTCATATGGCATAATCTAACCTCCTTTCCTTCCCCTTCCTTCTATTCCCCACCTCCACCCCCGAGTCTTCTCCTTATATTGCATGTAAATTAAGTACTTTACTTATAGCCATGGATAATATAGTTTTACATGTAAATGTCCAGTTCTTCCTTCAATCCTGCTAAATTCTTGTCTTCAGCATCATAAAGTAGCAAAGAGTTCCATAGTAATTGTGTGTCACATTTCAGAATCAGAGCATTGATTTCTCTGATTCTGAAGAAATTTAAATGTAGATTGAAACTGATGTGACCTTTTTATTTAATAAAGTTACCCTTTTCCCTGTTTAGGATGTCAGAAACAAAGCTGACAAACAGATGCTGATAGTAGATCATCAGGATTTGGTGGAGCAACTTCCAGAAAATGTATGTGTTTGTATTTGAGGGTGAAATTGGGGGAGGGGAGTTTAATTGAAGAAATTTTTATTGTATCACAATTAACCCTACCAGGGATCTTCTATAACTGAGAAAAGATCCAACTCATTCCTATTTGAACACTGAATGGTTTAAAAATATTTTTCTCTTTAAATATGTGGAAATAGTCATGCAAGACTGTTAAAAATGAAGTTTCCTTTTTTTAAAAAATTCAGAATGTTCTCACTCAGATAAGTCTCTTATACCAAATAAAATTCCATCACACTTTCTTTGTGGGTATTTCTGAATTCACAGTATCAAACCTACCCAACTTGGCTCTTTTAAAATATATTAAATAGTCTTAAACTGAATTGTTCTTTTGCCAATCCAATTAATGTAAAGATCTTCATACTGTGCCTTAATTGATAGCTACTGCTGATTTCAGAACAATACATGCTGCCTTTGTATTATTTTTTATTTTTGTTGAACTATTTTTGATTTCTCTTTTCCTTTCTTTTAGGTCCTCAATCAGTTAAAACAATCAAAGTCTTCAGCCAAAGGACCCATCAGTTTACATGAGATATCTTTGGCACCAACACCTTCTTATCTTTCTCCAGAGGCAGAGTTCACCAGCCATAGTGAGTTCCAATTATTTCTTTCTGCAAGATAGCTTACATTAATGACAAAGTTACCCCAATAATATCATAGCAAGTACTGTGAAAGTGAGCTATAATATCCTGCTAAATTGGGATTGTTTTAGTCCTCCTTAGACATGTTTTTGCTTTATTCTTTTTATTTTGATGTTCTAAAAGGTCAATCATAGAATCATAGGACTGGAAGGGACCTCAAGAGGTCATCTAATCCAGTCCCCTGCACTCATAGCAGGACTAAGTATTATCTAGACCATTCCTGACAGGTGTTTGTCTAACCTGCTCTTAAAAATCTCCAATGATGGAGATTCCACAACCTCCCTTGGCAATTTATTCCAGCACTTAACCACCCTGACAGTTAGGAAGTTTTTCCTAATGTCCAATCTAAACCTCCTTTGCTGCAGTGTAAGCCCATTGCTTTTTGTCCTATCTTCCGAGGTTAAGAACATTTTTTCTCCCTCCTCCTTGTAACAGCCTTTTACGTACTTGAAATTTGTTGTATCCCCTCAGTCTTCTCTTTCCCAGACTAAACAAATCCAGTTTTTTCAATCTTCCCACATAGGTCATGTTTTCTAGACCTTTAATCATTTTTGTTGCTCTTTTCTGGACTCTCTCCAATTCGTCCATGTCTTTCCTGAAATGTGGCACCCAGAACTGGACACAATACTCCAGTTGAGTCCTAATCATCACACAGTAGAGCAGAAGAATTTCTTTTAATGTCTTGCGTACAACAATGTAACATTTTTTTTAATATAAAAAGGTTTGAAACATTTTCCCATTATTTAATACTATTTTAAAAGTTTGAAGGAATTTTTCTGTCCATATTGATTTCCTGTTTCTTTGGTAAACAATAGGGGTTTTCTCCATTTAATAATAATAATTAATAATAATAACTACAATAACTTGATCATAGATTATTTAGTTTTTGTTTGTCAAAAAGATAGTCATCAGTAATATCAGAAATGCTCTTGTGTCACAAATATCTTGGGCTACTTTTGCTTTTGGATAGTTGCCTTTTGCAGCTGCAGATCAAAAGTGTTGCAACAGTGCATATGAACTACATCTAGTTCTAAGTGACAAGTTGATTTTTTTTAAAAAAAAAAATCCTGAATGTAAGCTTGAAAAATTCCCTGTTTCACCATCGTGACACTGCATTGTTCCATCTAAATGCAGTGTGTTTCTTCTTACTGATCAAAATCACACGTCTGAAGTCAATTTCACACCAGATTGTAACGGTTAGTTCAAAGCTCAGATTTTAGTTGTCTTTACAGTATTCCCCCAACATGACTGTATAGGGATATTGAGCAAGTCTTTGCTCTTTAATTACTAATGTGCATCCTTGTAATATTGCTAACTATTTTCTTTTTCTTTTAATGTTTTTAGACAATGTACTGCCACCTATGTTGTCAGTGGATCCAGCCACATGCCCAATTGTTCCTGGGCAAGAGATGACTATAGAAATATCCAAGGGGCGGTCAGGCCTTGGTCTCAGCATTGTAGGAGGGAAAGATACTCCACTTGTGAGTTTAAGCTATTATTCATTACCTTAATTACAAAGCAGAAAAAATAAGGAAAAGAAAATTTAGAAATAAGCAATATCATATATCCAGTAAACCTCTGCTAAATTATTTGGTGTTGTGAATGGCATACAACTGCTTTCATAATAAACTTGGTAGTTTTGCCTGATATGTAAGATTAAATATTTATTATTTCTTTTTAAATTGAGAGTTATATATATTTTCACTTCTGTCATCCACTGCCGCCATTATTGTCTATTTTGTACCCCACTTTCTACAATTTTAGCCATATAAATTAAAGGTTTCGGTGAGTTCCCATTGCTCGCTTTTATTATTCCTAGAATGAGTTCTATTTATTTTACGCATAAGCCTTCTCCCTCTCATTTTAGAAAAGTAATGAAATTGTAAATTATTTAATCCGAAATATCCATGACCGGACCACAAAGTGAATGTCACGGCTTCGCTTTGTGCTAACACCTGCATACTTTAAAAACACAAATGCTTATTTTGTGCTCTGTTTAAGCAGGACTCCTAAGTCCCTGACAGTACCAGCTCAGGCTGGACACAGATTGGCAAAGATAATTTTATTACTTTTGTGTGTTCCCTTGTTTAGTCTACCCCCTGCCATGCTGCTTAAAAAGTTTGATTTTTTTTCAGTACCATTCTAATTTGTATTGTATTCAGCACCATTAAAGTATATCATTAATATGCAAGTTCAAAAGGTTAGCTAGCCTAAACCTTTTCTTTCTTGTTTGTGCTAGATGATTTGCTATTTTAGTTCTTCACTCTTTCTCTGAGAGATACAATACTTTAATTTAACAGAATATCAATATGAAATTTTTGGTGTCAGCAAATTGAGTCTAGAGTTCTCTGTATACAGCTTTGTTGCAGTTTGCACGAGCAATGGGTCATCTTGAATCTTGCCATGAAGTGCATTAAGCTGATAGTTGCTTTGTAATCTCTTTACTTATGATTATTCAAGAAAAAACATAGTAATATGTCATAAAGCAGTAAGGTCTGTTACTCTTAGCTGGTAAAACTTGAAACATTTAAGAGAAAGTCAGATGTTAAGCAAAATATAAATGAGAGGGAGAGATGGATCAGCACAACTGGGTGATTTTGCTTTATAAAGTGTAGGCCATGTCTTGGTTTTATAATATTGGAACCCAGATCCGACGTAGTTTAGAATTTTGGTCCCATTTACCTGAAGCTCCAAAATGTTTAGGGTTCCAATAAATTATGCTCTTTCAGATGGAGTTTGGCAAAACTGGGTTGGGCTGGGTTAAGTTTTTCAAGCAGCATTGGTTCAGTTTTGGTTTTGTAAAACTGTGGGATGGTTTATGTCCAAGTTCCATTTTATTAAGATCCCTAAAACTCAGGGGATTCAAATTTGGGGTTTTGTACTGAGCCTTCTCTCTGCTTCTTCATTTAAATGTTTTCAAATTCCAAGTGGCATCCTGTCATAAATAATCCATTATAAATCTTTCCTGGGAATTTCATAGTGATGAAATACATAAGTTTCTTCTAAGGGGCAAACAGGAAAAAAACAAACACTGTGCTTTAACTTCAATAGCTATTATAGACTGGCTTCTATATTTGTTAGATTATTAATTAAAGTGTCAACCTAGAAATTTGTAAAGAAAACAAATTATGAAGTTATCAACTTGCTTCTAGCAATAGAGAAATACATCTATATGAGGTAAATTTTCAAACATGTCTGACATCCTTTAAGTTACAGGACCTGCCAAAATAAATCTTACCTGGTCTTCATCTTGTTCATTTTGAGCATTCAAAAGCATGCAGTATTACTTTGTAGAAAACAAATTGCTCTTATTAAACCATAGTCCGGTCTGCTAATTTACTATGGGGACCTAAGGGATTCTTTCTTCAGTTACATGCACACAGTCTATTTCGCTTCAGTGGGATATGCGTATGCATAAGTCCAAACTAATTGTAGCCCTAAAGGGGCCAGATCTTCAGCAGGTTTATTTTGACTTAGCTCAGTTAATAGAGCTTATTTACACCATCAGGTGACCTGGGACTCAGTATTTTGATGCCATGTTTGTCACTAGGGCAAAGAGATGATGATTGTTTAGTGGTGTGATGGTGGAAACTGAGAGAATAATAAAACAAAACAAGGAGTTGTCGAGGGAAATACCACCTGCGATTGTTAGGAAAAGAAAAAATTCTCCTCCCTCTGGCTCTGTGGGGTATAAGGTTAAAACGAAGGAGTGGAACTACTGGTAGCTAATTAGTATGTCCCATGCTGCTTTTTGTCCTTCACTTCCATTTCTGTGGGATAGGTGAGTAAATTTTATATTTGTAAAGCCAAAATAACTGATGGGTAGCTTCACTGCTTATGAGTTATTGATATTCAGGGCCCATAGATATCTGCAGCCACTTCAGGCCTATTTAGTATCAGGAAATTATGCCCAATGGCCCATGATTTTCCATAGTGTAGGGAAGATAATTTGAAGCTGGCTTCCACAACATGGGTGCATTTGATACTTCAAAAATATATATTTTTCAAATGTGGCCAATGGGTGTTCTTGTGGTCAGGGAGCAAGAGAACAGGAGCGCTATCCTGTAGGCCTTTATTTACTCTGTACTCTCTCATGTCTGAAAAAGATAGGGAGTTGATGTCTTGCATCCCTAGAGTATAAATGCTACAGACAGAAGATAGGAATGAGATACCTATTGTAGGTGTCACAGAGATGTACTTATATGGGGATGAGAAAGCAATGGTAGAGCAAAAGCAGGTTTATGCGAGTGGCACTTCCTTTCACATCAAAGCTGCTGAAAAATTCCCCTCTGCAGAGCCCTCTCAGAAAATGAGATGGTAGCACATATTTCTTCTTTCCTTCCCTTCAGCGTTACATGTGATCCTCCATGTGTTTTGTGTGTGGATAATTTTGTGGAAACATTTGAGGGGGGAGAATTAGGTAGTGACTGAGTTGTGAAGAATAGGTTCTTGAGTGATATACCTTGGCTTACAATAATACTGCGATATGGCAATATCACAGCTGATCCACGAAGAGCTTGTATATTTTTGCTAGGGTTGATAAATTAATCTGGAAAGAAAACTAGGGTAAGAACACAAAGACCTAGCCCAATATGTTTTTAAATATATTTGCAGCCAAAATTATTTGTTTAATTTATTCATTTGCTGCTCTGATATTTTTACTGTTAACACTAGTGAACCACAACAGTCTTCCTCCTGGGATAAAAATGTCCAGTTCAAAATTATTTTGTTGCTACTTTAACTTTGATATACTGCCCTGAGTTTTGGCATTGTAAATCTGGCAACCCTGCAGAAATAAGCACCACTTAAAAATGAAATACATTCTATAACTTTTAAGTTATAACCTTGGATATCATCAGAAGTCTCAAACTAGAGGCATTAAAAATATGGCAGAACGTTGCAGGGAGGTTAATTTGCACAGGAAATTAGAAAGCAGTTTCTTAACTAAAATATTGTTTATTGGAAAGAAGACCTCAATATTCTGTTTAGAAAAACTTGTCAAGGTGCATGCATTGTAATTAAGTATTCTGGCTGCACTCAAAGGGAAAGAAAGAGAGCACCAAACAGAGCTAATGTAATTGTTGGTAGGACAGATCTGGAGAAGTCAGGATTGTCCTTGAAAAAATGAAATGTCTATCAGAATTTTTGCTGGGTTGTTTTCTCTTCTTGAAGCTCTCTTGACGTTTGAGGAATAGTTATTCCTTTTCTTTCTGAGGGCTGGTTTTCCCACTTATCTTACACTGCAGCTCTTCAACACATGGTCTCTCTCTTATAACAGTTAAATTTGGTAAACCTCTGGGTGAATTTGGTCAGCAATGAATTCTGTAAGAGTAGTTTGATAAGGCTTCACCTTTCCTTCCAAGTAAGTCATCTCTAATATAAATAGTCTCCTTTAATGTAGAGTGTGAGAGTAAAGAAAAACAAAAAACTTCAGGAACCCACCTACTCAATGCTCCATACACCACAGCAACATTAACCTAAATTCTGTGTTAATGGGCTGGGTTCTGTGATATATGAAGCTGGAAGTTCTGAGACAGCTTCAGATTAAGTTTTTAAAATGGAGCATTTTTATTGATTTAAATATGAAAATGAAAAACACAACCAAAAAGCACTCTGTTAATCAAATTTGGTATTAAGTTTAATTTTATGATGCCCCAACATTTTTAATTCTCAGATTACTGAGGAGCACTCTTGAAAATGCATACAGTATCTTCACTGTAGAATTTGCTGAGGAGGAAATCAAGCTGGAGGGATTGGTACCAGGTAGAGGACAGGCAAATAGTTAATACTGTTGACATTTAAATTGGGATCATTAAGTTTCAGAGTCAACACCTCCTTGAAAGCAAGTTCACATCTCTTAAAACCATTTTTTTGGACTGTTTGCAGATGACTACATCCGTTACGCTCAGCTGAAGTTTGGGAGGTTTTCTGTACAATCACTAAGAGCTAGTACTAAAATTTATTTTTAATGGAATACATTAATGGAATACTCTGCTGATGAAGAACATAATATTGTCCCCCTGAGGATAGTAGTAATATATTACTCCTGAATATTGGTACAAAGTGTTAATAGTTTTTTACACAATGAATGAAACTATAAACAAAAATGGCTATAGAAATCTTTTAAAATCTTTTTTTATTATCCAAGAGAAGAGGCCGATGTGGTTTTGAGAGTAAAATATTTAATTTTAATTTTTGAACCATGCTTTTATAGCCATCTGATGGGTGTAACTAAAATGTCATTTTTAACTGATAGGTGTAGTCTGAACACTGGAAGCCAGAAATTACTTCTAATTATTGCCTGGAAAGTTCTGTGGATTTTTAGGAAATCACTTACTCTCTTTTCACATCTAGTTTTCCCTGTCTACAAGATGGGGGATAATATCTGCCTCTTGGGTTATTGTATGAATTAATGCTTTTGATGTGATTTAAAAGTAAAAAGTTATAAGTCTAATTATTATTACTAATGAAAGTTTGGGTCTGGTTAATGACGCTAGAGATTTGTAGGCAGTAAAATATTTGCCTCTTGGCTCTGTCTGATGATGTTATTGCTATATCTGGATATCAGATATATACATACACAAGCATGCTACTCTGATACTATATCATATTTAGAAAAGAGTACTTCTAAAAATGTTGATCAGTCTCATGAGTTGACCTGTTCCGAGTCCTTAGATTAACTAACGCAATTGCGAACAAAAAGTAGTCATAAAGGCATCATCCTCTTGGCCTTTGTGTATTCTTAATGCAGCAGTGAGGTGCATTTTTTTAAAAGTCTGTGTAAATTAAGTATCTGTGATCATAGTTCTGGAATTTACATAGACTTCTTAAATACCATGTACTTTTGGGGAGCACCATTAAAGTTAATGGGAATGTTTACTGTTAACTTAAATGCAAGAATTATCTGGGTCTTTGTTTCCATCTCTTTGCTGAATGGTGTGTACTCATGGAAGGAAGACATAAGTTCATCTCATTCTTTTTAGTCTATGAAGCACACTGCTAATCAACAGGTAATCAAGGTGGTCAGTAATCATTAAATAGACCTATACTGTAGATGCTTTAATCTTTGTGCCAGTAGGTAGAAACTTTGAAAGCTATGTATTAATGAGATACTAATCTCATTTAACATTGCTAGCACCCTCCTACAGAACCTTGTATAAATTTAATGTAATTTCTCTAAACTTTAACTTTAAAATATGGTTCTGAAGGAAGGTGCTAACGGAGATAGAAAACCGTAAGCTGATAGAGCCTTTTCTCACTGCTTGAAACATCAAATTCTTCAGCATTCTGGATAGTTTTGCCTCGGCTAACCTAATTAGGCTAACCTAATTGTGTAGTTGTGTAAAATGGTTTAGATGGACCAGTGTAGATTGCAAATGGGATAGGTATCCCATATAAGTGAATTAATTGTGAGTTGTTAGTCTCATCATCAAATTTATAAAAAGGAGGCAATTTGATATCAGCTGTGTTAATGCCTTTGACTTGAAATAGTGGAGAGCTGGGTTAATTTCTTGAATGGATAGCATAAAAATCATATTGGTGAGTTCATTCTCATTCCTAATGAACATTGTCTCACAACAAGAAAACATTGCATACAAGTCATCACAAAGAGGAGTCAAAATAAGCAAGTATTGTAGATCATATATTTGATTGTCTTCACTAACTGTATCCTTCACAAGAGCTCTATCTTGCTGTCATGGGGCAGCACAGGTTTCCTTCCCCTAGTCCCTGTGCCCCATGCTTAGGCTGGTGAAAGAAAAGGTCTCAGTCACTCCACTCTGGTGCTTTACCCGTTGTCTTTTATTTACAGTGCTGATATAGTCCCAACTTCCCCAAAATCAGGCCCCTCATAGATCCCTCACCAGGTCCTATGGCCCCTTGAGGCTTGTCTCAACCAGCAGAGACAGGGCTAGATCTCCCCCTATCCTCCTGCCTGGCTAGCCCCCTTCTCTGAGCTCTTCCCTGGGTTTGTACTCTTCCCCAGTCATCAGCCCCAATGGTTCCACCTGGCTCAGTAGGTTGCAGTGAGCCTGCCCTAATTAGTGACTTCAGCTGGGCTCCCTGCTTAGGGTTTTAGCCCTTTAACCCAGCCACACTGCACAGAAGCAGGCTCTTTAGCAGGCAGCAAAGGTTTTTAAAACCTCTGCCCTGTGACACTTGCCAAGAAGCCTCTATCTTTAGAGGATCAATCACTTTCAAGAACACAAATCAATGACAGAATTTAAGCTAAAGCTATTCAGAAGCAATAGGACAGCTCAAAAAGTGATTTCAGGAATAGCTGTGCTTCACAGGTAGCTGAAGCAACTTGGCATTTGGCTTCATGTCTCATACACTTCCATGCTTTCATGCGTCTGATCTACCCTGTGGTATACATTGTGTTCTGTGTATTTTCCTTCACACTTTTAACTTAATTAAAAACATGAGAGTGAGAGAGTTAACATTTTGTACATGGTCCTGCACTTTTATTATTCCCTCTAAAGTCAGCATGTGTACATTTTCAAAACCTTTGGTTTGCTTTGGCATGTGATTCATAGCTCTTTCTATCATTCTTACTTAAGTCATATATTTTTACACTAAACATCTTATTACTTTAGTTTTATTATTTCAAAATCAAAGGAGAGTTTGCAAATGTCTATGACTGCAGACTGAAGGAATGTTAATGAATAGTGCCATTGAATTTTCAGGTTTAAGCTTTTCTGATCTTAATGAATATAACTGTAAGCAAAAATATTATGCAAGCTGAATAAAATTTGAATAAATATGGACCAGATGTAACTGTAGAGACCCATAAAATGTAATACAAATATTATCCATTTCCTTAAAAAAAAATCTATATTTTAGCATGAAAAATTATATTGAAGTTGTGGGTTAACCTTTTTCTTAAATGGAACTTGGCAAGTGAACATTTCATCCAGCAGTTTGCACTTAAATGGGAAACAGATTTTTTTTTTCTTGATCTCTTCAGTAGAAAAGATTTTCAGTATTGTGAAACAAAAAATATTTTTATGTTAAAACATTAATACATTATTACATTATATTGTCTGTTGTTTAATAGTAGTGTTTTGGCTTTTCATTTTGGATATCTGTTAATCCTTTGTGAATGTTAGTCATTGCAAAGTATCTGGGTTCTGGAAAGGATTCTGCATACAGCGTGGTATGTTAAGTATACTACTTTCATAAAGTATGCATTTTGCTATTAATCAGCCTTTGGTTGTTCTTGGTGAACTTTTGTCTTCTGGGTTATGTTTAGATCTGTGAATTTAGAAACATATACTCTATATAGCACAGTTTATTTGGTGCAACTTCCTCTGCCTACAAGTAACCAGCAGCTGGATTTATCTTAAATTCTGGAAAAATCCTTATATGGGGCCAAATTGTTCAGTGACACCCTTCATGCAGCCAGTTGACTTCTACTGTTATCCGTGAACCAGCCTTTAAAAGTGTAATGACAGATTTATAAAGATCAGGCACAAAATCTGTTTTCTCTCCCTTTACTGTGATGGTTGATGATGGTAATGAAACAATTAGTTATATTTTACTTGCCCTGGGTGAGTGGATGTGTCTGTAATCCTGTAGTACTACTAATCATTGGAGGGTCCTGCCCTCTTTATCAACTTTAATAGCTATGTTTATTGGCTGCAATATACTTTACTACTTTGTGAATTTGTTTGAAATGTGTCATTCTGGGTTAGGCAAACAGTACAATCGGTTAATCAAATCAGAATACAACTATTTCCTCATAAGACTATGAATATTAAACAAAAGTTTGCTCACATTATCATGTGTATAGTTTACCATCCATTTGGGAAATGCTCCAGTTCATATAGAATACTTCAAATATTACATATTTTATATCAATAAAGTCTACTTGTGACTAAATAACCAGAAGTTGTAAGACATAAAATACTGCCTTGAAGAGAGCCTCTGGGAATTAGTTTATTTTAAAAACCTTTGACTTAAGAAATTCTATATTATTGTTCTTTAAATCTGAGACACAGTAAGTAATGTGTCAAACATTAATCATATTTTTAGAAATTTATTTTCCTATTCTCATCCCATACAGTTGCATTTGTTGTATACCTCTTTTTCTCCCATAATTTGTATATGGAAAATGCAAATAACTGCACTTCTTGGGAAGCAAGGGTTTAACTCTTACCATAAATAACAAATCTTATCAGCGGGAGTCTACCTACTTCCTTTGTTTTTTGTCTTCTGGAGTGGAGACATGGAACACCTCATCCCTCTAGCTCTGCCCCCTCCTCTCTCTCTTCTCTAGGAGAGAGAGAACTAAAATATAGGAAGAGGCAATAGAAGAAGGATTCAGACACAAAGAAGACCATTTTTTTTCTCTCTCTCATGATGTCCTTGACAGTGCCAAAGTGGTGGCTAGATCCTACAAAGGTTGTGCTGGTGGTCCATCTAGATATCTGGCTCAGAGACCTAGAACAATACATTGGAGACAGGGCAAATCAAAATGAACTGATATCCCTTTTATGGAGATTAAACTTTTCAGGGACTATATGGGACAAGGTAACCAAGGATCATTCAGTATCATACAAAAAAAGCCTCTTAATCAGGAGTTCAGGCCTCCTCCCTTGTCTAGACCAAATTTCTGAACGTGGAGGATTTCTTCTCTCCACTTCTTTCTCTTCCTCAGTATTCTTCACTTCCTCTTTTGTTCTTGGCCAGCTTGGTCTCTCTTTTCGGCTTCAGTTCTTGCAGGCAAAACTCATTCCCTTGCATCTCTCCACTACTCCCCCAGAGCTCCATCCTTCAACTTGAGCAAGCAGGTGGACTGAAATGAAGTGCCCCTCCCTTTCACCCCTCCTCCAGAACCCCAATATCTTGTAGTGGAGGTCCTCTGAGCCAATTGAGTCTGGTATTTTACTTCCAATGTTTCCTGGACCTGACACAGATTGAGGCTTGTGCAGAATCCTGGAGCTGTGCTTCTTCAGCTAGTGATTCCATAAGCTGTAGTTCTCTGTGGAGACCCTCCCCCATAATCCCTTCTTATCTCCCTACTTGCCAAGTGAATTCTTTTGAAAGAAGATAACTGTCATTTATTAGTAGGGTGCATTTTAGTTTCATGATCCTTGCATTTGTGTTTTTCCTTCCCCATTGCTCCCAAAAGTTTGCAAAGGTCTTGATTAGTTTTGTTGCCAGCTTGCATTGGGAAGGGGCTCCTGGTCTCCATGTTACTTCTTGTACTTCTGAGCAGGAGGAAAGAAATTTGCAAAGGGATTAACTCAGTTGCCATTAGCTTTCAGCAAATGAATGTTGGAGCCTCAACCCACAAACGTAGAGTATCAGGTCTACTACTGATGGGATATGCCTAACTGTAGATGGCTTGTGTCAGAACAGCTGGTGAAATTGCCCCACAATTGTCTGTGATTCTTGAGCCTTCGGCTCACCAGATCAGTATTTTTCCTGCTTAGGAAGCTGATTTCGCTCATCTTTTCACAGTCACACAGCTTCTCTGAAAGATCAGCTAGGATAAACTGTGGGTAACTATGTTCGTTCTTTGATGCCTGTGCTATTTGTGGTTTTTGGAGCTCCAGGCCCAGATATGAGGGGATCTCTGACCAATTGTCCTCTCTTTACTGACCATATGAACCAGTATATTAATCTTTTTGGTTTTCTTTCCTAAATCTCACTCTTTCTTGGGTGAAGCAAAGCAAAGAGTGTAGTCATTCTATCCAGACAGAACAAGATCTTTCAAAAATACATGCAAGCTATACTTGCTGCCTTTGCTGCCAACCTATATCCACATCGAGGTTATGCAAATGGATCTTTGACTACATAAGAATATGCTATGAGTTATCCAGGGAAGATTCCCCCAAGCCATATTAGAGCTCAGCAACCTCCTGTTTGGGGAGTATTCCCATACCTAAGATATGTAGAGCAGCTAAGTGGATCTTGAGCCACACATTTACCACTCACTATTCCTTCATACAGGTTTCCAGATCAGTTGCCGTTTTGGGAGGGCTGTCCTGCAGTCACTAGTCAAATAGGACTTCCTTTTACCCATGTTCAAGTAAATATACATTGTTAGTCATCAAGAATGGAATTCGTGCAGCCAGTCACGGAAAGAAGATGGAAAGGTAACTTGCCTACAATAACTGTGGTTATTTGAGGACAGAATCCATAACCCTTCCCCTACCACTGTGGAGTCCTATTCCTACGAGATTCTGCATTGCGGGTATTTGGGCCCATTGAGACTTTATGCCCTCAGGTAGAGGGGGCATGAGGGCTCCCAGGACACTGGTGCAGTCCCAGTAGACATGATTGGTCAAAGAGAATCTGATCTTGTGCATGGTGCACATGTGGACTAAGGGTCGAATCTATGAACAACACATCTTGAAGAACCACAGTTACTGCAAGGTAAGTAACCGTTCTCTTGCTGTAATTTCCCTTTGGCCTCAAGATATTCCCATCACATTCCCATGATTTAAAGGGAAATCATGTCTTACTAATCTATTAGAGTTCTTTGAAGGGGTCAACAAACATGTGGACAAGGGGGATTCAGTGGACATAGTGTACTTAGATTTCCAGAAAGCCTTTGACAAGGTCCCTCACCAAAGACTCTTAAGTATATTAAATTGCCATAGGATAAGAGGGAAGATCCTTTCATGGATTGAGAACTGATTAAAAGACAGGGAACAAAGGGTAGGAATAAATGGTAAATTTTCAGAATGGAGAGGGGTAACTAGTGGTGTTCCCCAAGGGTGAGTCGTAGGACCAATCCTATTCAACTTATTCATCAGTGATTTGGAGGAAGGGGTAAACAGTGAGGTGGCAAAGTTTGCAGATGATACTAAACTGCTCAAAATAGTTAAGACCCAAGCAGACTGTGAAGAACTTCAAAAAGATCTCACAAAACTAAGTGATTGGGCAACAAAATGGCAAATGAAATTTAATGTGGATAAATGTAAAGTAATGCACTTTGGAAAAAATAACCCCAACTATATGTACAATATGATGGGGGCTAATTTAGCTACAACTACTCAGGAAAAAGATCTTGGAGTCATCGTGGATAGTTCTCTGAAGATGTCCATGCAGCGTGCAGCTGCAGTCAAAAAAGCAAACAGGATGTTAGGAATCATTAAAAAAGGGATAGAAGATAAGACGGAGAATATCTTATTGCCCTTATACAAATCCATGGTGCGCCCACATCTTGAATACTGTGTGCAGATGTGGTCTCCTCATCTCAAAAAGGATATACTGGCATTAGAAAAGGTTCAGAGAAGGGCAACTAAAATGATTAGGGGATTGGAACGAGTCCCATATGAGGAGAGATTAAAGAGGCTAGGACTTTTTAGCTTGGAAAAGAGGAGACTAAGAGGGGGATACGATAGAGGTACATAAAATTATGAGTGGCGTGGAGAAAGTGAATAAGGAAAAGTTATTTACTTGTTCCCATAATAGAAGAACTAGGGGCCACCCATTGAAATTAGTGGGCAGCAGGTTTAAAACAAATAAAAGGAAGTTCTTCTTCACACAGCGTGCAGTCAACCTGTGGAACTCCTTGGCTGAGGAGACTGTGAAGGGTAGGACTGTAACGGGGTTTAAAAGAGAACTGGATAAATTCATGGAGGTTAAGTCCATTAATGGCTATTAGCCAGGCTGGGTAAGGAATGGTGTCCCTAGCCTCTGTTTGTCAGAGGGGGTGATGGATGGCAGGAGAGAGATCACTTGATCTTTACCTGTTAGGTTCACTCACTCCGGGGCACCTGGCACTGGCCACTGTCGGTAGACAGGGTACTGAGCTAGATGGACCTTTGGTCTGACCCAGTACAGCCTTTCTTATGTTCTTATGTTCTTTCACTCCTGGTTCCATAAATATGGATATTTAAAATTGCGGAAGTCTGAAAGTTTCCTGTTTAACATGGAGCACTACTGTTTGCATATCCTGGCATGTACACTGGACCCTTCTATCACACATGAGAGCTATTAAATAGTATTTCACTTCCTGATTTGTATAGTGTTCCAAGATTAATGGAGCATGCGTTGTCAAAATACACAATGATTAAAACATCTTGTTTCTGGCACTTCACCCCTGCTCCCCACCAAAAAAAGCAGTGTATATTTTGTAGCAAATAAATATCTTACTTTAAAGAACCTTTTACCTGATACAGTTCTGAGCTTTTTTTTTTAACTTTTCCAATTTTTTTAAAGAGGGTAAGTGCTGAGCACCCATAATGCCAATGGGAGCTGCAGATGCTTACTAGCTCTGAAAATCAGGCTCTACATTTTTTGTTGTTTGCAGTGTTGTTGTAGCCAGGTTGGTTCCAGGATATGAGAGGAATGAGGTACTGCCTTTTTATTGGACCAACTTCTATTGGAGAAAGAGACAAGCTTTTGAGCTACACAGAGCTCTTCAATATTTTTGTTCACACATAGGGTGACATGTTTCCCTTACACTGTGATTCTAGTAAAATGCAGATAGTTTTGAAGAAAACAGTGCAGACCAAAAATATATGTGTTTAGTCACATATGTTCCTTTATAAATATAAGAGAGTACAATCAGATAATAAATGCATTGCTGCCGTATACTGCCTTCGGATGGCTGGTCCTCAGAAGCTTAAATCTCTAAGAGCAAGTTGACATTCTCCTTTGGTAGACATTCTCCTTCGGTAGATGTGGTTTTTGTTTTGGTATCCATAGATCATGGCTTCTATCCTTGGAACCCCAAGATGTGTAGTATAGTTGGTAACTGTGGTATCTTTGTACATTGATGGAATCATTACAGATTGCCCTTCAGTTGTTGGATGGCTAGCATAGGATAGTGCACAAGATCAAGACGGGATATAAGACACCTATATAGCATGGATATAAGTAGCTTTTTAAATATTAACTATAATAGTGTCACTAAGAATCCCTAACTTTAACTTAAATGTTTTTTTGATAATTTTACATGTATGGTCAAAACAGTATAATATAATAGCCTATGCAGATAAGGCCTGATCCAAAGTGCTTTGAAAATGATGGAAGACTACAATAGGAGGGATTAGGACTCCTAATCCTTTAGGATTAGGACTGTTGGTTTAAAATTGTAAATTAAGTAAGACCTGTCTCTTACTTTCTTTCTTAGTGCTGTTTTAAAATCTTGACTGTGCAATCAGGATCCATTGGTTCAAATTGTTTACATCTACTTGACAAGTCTGATTAAAATCATCTGGCTAAGACTGTTTAGGGGAAAAAAAGTCTCATAGACTTCAAGGTCAGAAGGGACCATTATGATTATCTAGTCTGACCATCTGCACAACGCAGGCCACAGAATGTCACCCATCCACTCCTATAATAAACCCCTAACCTTTGTCTGAACTATTGAATTCCTCAGGTAATTTCAAGTCTTAACTTTGATGGCCAGTTTATATCCATTTGTTCTTGTGTCCACATTGGTAGTGAGATTAAATAATTCCTCTCCCTCCCTGGTATATATTCCTCTGATATATTTATAGAGAGCAATCATATCTCCCCTCAGCATTCTTTTGGTTAGGCTAAACAAGCCAAGCTCTTTGACTCTCCTTTCATAAGACACATTTTCTATTCCTTGGATCATCCTAGTAGCCCTTCTCTGTACCTCTTCCAGTTTTGTCTAAAAAGTCTGTTACATTCTCAAAGAAGGAGATCAGGTTGGTTTGGCATGATCTACCTTTCGTAAAACCATGTGGTATTTTGTCCCAATTACCATTGTCCTCAATGTCTTTAACTACTTTCTACTTCAAAATTGTTTCCATGACCTTGAAAACTACAGATGTCAAACTAACAGGCCTGTAGTTACCCAGACCACTTTTTTTTCCTTTCTTAAAAACAGGAACTTTGTTAGCAATTCTCCAGTCATATGGTACAACCCCTGAGTTTACAGATTCATTAAAAATTCTTACTAATGGGCTTGCAGTTTTATGTGCCAGTTCTTTAATATTCTTGGATGAAGATCATCTCCCACCCCCCCAACCCCCCCACTGATTTAGTCCCATTTAGCTGTTCGAGTTTGGCTTCTACCTTGGATGTAGTAATATCTGCTTCCATATCCTCATTCCCATTTGTCATCCTGCCATTATCCCTAAGCTCCTCATTAAAGACTGAGGCAAAGTATTTGTTTGTTTAGATATTGGGCCATGCGTAGATTATCCTTAACCTCCATTCCATCCTCAGTTGTTAGCAGTCCCACTTCTTTCTTTGTTTTCTTCTTATTTATATGGTTATAGAACCTTCTACTATTGATTTTAATTCCATTTGCAAGGTCCAACTCTACATAACTTTTAGCCTTTCTCACTTTATCCCTACATGTTCTGACCTCAATAAGGTAGCTTTCCTTGCTGATCTCTCCCATCTTCCACTCCTTGCAGGCTTTCTGCTTTTTCTTAACCACCTCTCTGAGATGCTTGCTCATCCAGCTTGGTCCACAACTCCTGCCTATGAATTTTTTCCCCTTTCTTGGGATGCAGGCTTCTGATAGTTTCTGCAAGTTTAACTTAAAGTAATTCCAGGCCTCCTCTGCCTTGAGATCCACAAGTTTTTCAGTCCTATACACTTCCCTAACTAGTTTCCTTAATTTTTTTAAAGTTAGCCCTTCCGAAATCAAAAACCCTAGTCACAGATAAGACTTTGGCAGGTCAAATGCATTTTTTAATGTTCTTTATCAGAATAAGAGTAGCAATGACAACAGTATTCTTTTTATTACAGTATAAATTGTGACTATATAGCCCACTTAAATTTCTAACGTGTGCAGGAACACCCGTTTAATAAGGAACCAACTGCTTTCTCAAATAATGAATATAAATGATTCAGGCTAATAGTTTTTGACATTTCCTGAATCTAAGCTAGGGTGACCAGACAGAAAGTGTGAAAAATTGGGATGGGGGTGGGGGGACAATAGGAGCTTATATAAGAAAAAGATCCAAAAATCAGGGGTGTCCCTATAAAATCAGAACATCTGGTCACCCTAATAAAAGCCTTCAAGAAAGGTATCTGAAGGTTTGTATGTACCAAGTGATAATGCAATAATATTGGGGGAGGTTGGTAACTCTGACTAGGCTAGCTAGTTTTAGGAGGAGCTGTGAATGCTGCCATTAGATTGATCATACACACACACACAAACTACATAAAAGGAATCGAATACAGGGTCTTACAATGGAAATTGTTAGGCAGACTAAGCTACAGGCAACACTACCATCCACGTATAACAAGTATTATCAAAGTTAGAAAGTACTTCACACTAGAGGCACTGTGGAGTAACCTATAAAGAAACTGAGTATTCTATTTATCTCCAATCCTTAAATCAACCCCCCAGGTACAAAGTGTGTTTATTCACGGGTTTATACAATGCCTAGCACAATGACACCTAATCCTGATTAGGATTGTCAGTGCTCATAATGTCCTATTGCATGATAACAGCAAAAGCTGTATTCAGAACTCTGAGTTTCAACTCCTTCCCCAGATTGCATATCTTGTGCTGCATATCTGCTGTACATCTCCCGAGTATTGCTGTTCTGTGTCTGAATAGAATTGGGTGGGAAACAGTTTTCCCATCACCATGAGAATTTTGGTATTTTGAAAAAAGTATCTCTCCTATCTGAGGACAAAAAAAATATGTCAAATCTTGAAAATTTTCATGAAATGAATATCTCAAAATAGCAGCAGCAGCACCACCACCACCTTCAGATCAGGTCAATCGTTTGATTTTTTTCACTTTTTAAAAATAATTAACCTGAACGTCTCGACTAACCTTCCCTGCAAATAGTTTTGGCTCATTTTCTGATTTTTTTTTTAAAAAAGTTCCTTGAAAAATTCCCAGCCAGCTCTAAAAATGAACCTGTTGTTGCATACTGCGAACTCACAAGACTTTGCTGACTTTTCCTCATGTGTGCTGAATCTGCAATTTCAAGTTGAACTGGTAGACATGTGGAGAGGACTGTACTCTTCTCAAATCTTGCACATCTTTTCTTGGGTCTACTGCCCCAATGCACCAGTTTGCATGTGATGTTAATCAGAACTCATTGCGGATGCCCATGACAAACTTCAGATTAGAATATGTTTGTCAGCATCATCCCAGGAACTTCAGCAAGATGAAAAGCCCCAGCACTTGAACATGAAATTTCAATTTTTTTAAGATGTAAAACCTGGAGGGAAAAAAAGTTTAAAACATTAATTTAGCAAGGGGTTTTGGGACGTTGACAGCCCAAATGTAAATGAATTTGTTGTCACTTAGTTCTTTCGGTGGTAGCTGCTCTAAATTATTTCTACAAAACCCTGCAGTTACCATTGGTATTCCTTAAATTAATCTGTTCTTTTGATTTCTTAATTATCTGTTATTTGATTACATACCTTATAGTATTTTGCTTTCCTTTTTTGCAGAATGAAATTTTTTTTGTTTTGTTTTGGCATCAGGAATATTTATATCAACTGTAATGCATTGATGATAACCTCCTCCTCTCCCCCCAGCTTTTCTCTGGATAAATGGTGTATATTTATCAGAAAACAGAGTTTGATAATGATGCTGTGCTTCAATAAGAGCAGAGTAGTTGTAAATACAAGTCTACATCATTAAAACAAGCAGTAGTGGGACTGAAATAGAGGAAGCTTCTGAACGTTTTCTTTCACAGGATTAGCTTTAAGGCATTTGATTTTTTTCCCCCCTCTCTGTTCGGGTTACACCACATGCACCAATTATGTATCACACACAGATATTTTCTTTTGTCCCATAACCCTGCGATGAGTGATGTACATATGCAGCATCTAAAAATGTTTTTAAAAACATGAACACACTTTTTATACACTACCAACAGCAGCTGTTTCCTGCTTATATGCAGTCAGGAAGGGACTGCAAGGCAAGGTCTGCATTTTGCTACATTACAGCCTTTTGCTACAAAGCCTGGAGAAAGACTGCTTATAATATGTTGGGCTAGTAAAGGGATCTGAAACTATAACATTTTTGTAGGCCTCATCTACCCAAGAGATGGGTATCCGATACCCTCATACCTGAGATCACTACACATGATTATCAGCTGCATTGTTGCAGCCGATAACTCTTTGTGTTTCCGTGTTTAGAGAAGACGAGGAAAGAAGAAAAGTTATATATTGTGACAAAGCTCCAAGTTTGTACTTGTGGGTCCTGCGCTTCCTGGCAGATTTAGGGGCCTCAGAAACTCATCTAGGCCCCAGAGTGACCTCTCTTTCTCAGTATAATTGGCAAGAGTCACCACCTAGTGAGTTACCTTCATCACAGGCCAGTATGGAAGGTGGGAAAACGGGGGGGGAGCCCGGGCCCGCCCTCTGCTCTGGGCTCCAGCCCAGGGACCCTAATAGTATCAGCTAAGATGGCTGACCTTTTAGGCACAAAACACAATTCAATTCCCTGGGCTACTTCCCCACAGCGGTCCCTGCTTCTTCAAACTCCACTTCACCCTTACCTCAGGGCCTCCTTCCTTCTGGATGATATGTTGTCCACCACTCAGGCTCACCAACGGCATAACTTCCTTCCACAGCTCCTGACACCCACAGCCCACCTGACTAACTGGGAGGTTTTTATCTGGTTTCAGCCAGTCTCTGATTGGCTTCAGGTGTCCCAATCAGGCTAGCTGTTTCTACTCCTTTCTAGAAGGTTCTTAATTGGCCCCAGGTGTCTTAATTGGCCTGGAATGGCCTTTGTTTGGCTATCCAGGGAACAGGGACCTACACATCCTGAGGCTGATATACCTGCCTTCCAGCACTCTCCTATACCCTTCTGGTCTGACTCCGTCACAATATAAACTATAAAATATCACATCTTTTTAATGATGAGGCTATTTGTCAGAACTGTGGCCTAAGAAATACTGCAGTGGGGTATTCACCTATCTAATGGGGGTGAGGGGAAACAATGCAAACAGAAAGCACTAGCAAAATAAGAAAATGCTTTTTGTAATGATTTTTGTTTGGAGACATCTACTGCTGGCAATAAGAGTGTATCACTGGAACCTTCCCTGAACTACATGTGCCACTGCCAACAGTTTCCCACCTCAGTAATAAACTAGTATTTACCATTGTTCATTTCTTCTGGATTTCATTTCTTGCAGATCTAACCAAGTCTATTCACCACAAGGCATCAAATTCCTGCCTAATATTGAACATCTTTGCCAAACCGTTAAAAATACTCATAACTCTGAAAAGTCTGGTTTTAATTATGTCATAAATAGTAAATGATATTAATGCACCAGTTCAGGTAGAGTTCATACAT
This sequence comes from Dermatemys mawii, assembly GCA_007922305.1. NCBI lineage: Eukaryota > Metazoa > Chordata > Testudines > Dermatemydidae > Dermatemys > Dermatemys mawii. Next base: position 34,492,341 of record ML677352.1, on the reverse strand, counting down.
TGCTGGTGGCAGTGTATAAAAATGATAGAAACCTAGTAAGAAGTACTATTCTGAAGTGGTGAGCAAAATATTTTGAACCAAAATGTAGATGATAGCAGATGAATGGATGTAATAATTTTTCTTATCCCCACATATTAAAAGTCTGTAGCATAGCCTTTCTTGTCTTCACATCAACTTAATCATGGAATGACGTGTCCTTTGAATATAGTGGTACTCAGTTATCTGCCACATGATGTGGATGAGTAACTATCAGTTTTAAGAAACTTTTGCAATGGATGAGAATTAATGCAGAGAATTTTGTTTCTACAGGATGCTATAGTTATACATGAAGTTTATGAAGAAGGAGCAGCAGCTAGAGATGGCCGACTCTGGGCTGGTGATCAGATTCTTGAGGTAAATTAATTATGAAGCCTATTTAAATAGCTTTGTATTTAATCCAAAATTGCTTTCTTCAGAGGACCACTCTAACCAGTTAATAGATTCTAATACTTGTAATGAAGACACCAGTTACACTATGTTCATGAAGCTTTTTTTTTTCCAATAAGAAAATCCCAGGAAATAATATTTCACAAATTGCTATAAATACCAATTACGGATTGGGATTGGGATTGAGAGGGATGTTGTTGACTGCAAATGAGACTTGAGTCAGTCTCTGGTGGTTCTAGTACAGCTGTTTTTAGTGTCTCACTGTCAGATCAGGACAAATTCCCAGCCCACCCATTTTACTGTAACACATGGGGGTTAGAAAAATAGCGAGGGGCACTTGGGGAGCTGATTTTACAACTCGTGCACAGAAACTATTTTTTTAATGTTAAGGCTATATTTATTTTCATTTTATAAACAACCGTGTCTTAACAACATGTGATGATAAAAATGGAGAAGGTTAGTAAATTCTTCACTGACCATGCAGAAAGGTGGAAATGTGTGTATGTCATAATGTTTGTCTGAAATGTAACCTTTAAAGCTTGCCTAATGTGGCAAATGTACAACATGTGTGGACATATATATGTAAAGAAAAATATAGGGATGCATAGCATATACATAAATGTATGCATCCTATTTAAAATTAATGAACTTAGTGTATGTATTTTATCTATGGTATGATTAGGAGTACAAAGAAACTGACCTTTTTCCCCTGCATAGTAACTTATAAAAATAGACACTATTGTATTTATGTGTTAGGATTACATTCTACAATTGCTGTATTATACTTTTATACAATTACTGTTTCATCTTCCCTATTAAACCGTTCAATTTTGACACACTAGAATTTGTTTTAATACATGACAATTAAATGAATGCACAGAACGGATATTCTGAAAATGGTTTAAAGTAGGCTTAGAAGGATTAGATTTTTATCTGTAAATGTCAGTTTCACCATACACATACAAACCAATGAAAGAATATTTCCATTGACGGTAATGGAAATTTATAGATAGGCAAAGTAACAAAAATGCTGCCTGAGAATTTATTAGAGTTTGATTTAAGAATATTTACTTTGTATAATTTGACATGTGATGTTGACAATTTGTGTATTAACATGTATAAAACTTTAACACTTTCAATCTCTGCGTCTACTGTCATTGAATAATTATTTTCTCACTCTCTCACCTCCTCCCCCCCATATTTTTCTGCATCTGTGAAAATTTAAATGGATAAAAATGGGGGGATGCTTAAAATTTAGAGTTTTGTGTAACTGTGAAAATTGATCATTTAAAAAAAGTTTTAAAAAACATTGATATCCATTGAAATTATGCAAAAATAAAAATTAAATTTTGCAAACCCTACTTTAAAGGATATTGATACAGATACTAGATTTGGCTAGATCTGGAATCAGAATTTCAAGTTTCAATACTTTTTGAATACTTCTAAATTTGCTCAGATCCATTCAAGCTCAATCTGAATTGACTAGTGTAAAATGCTAGCAGATTAGAATGCTTAACAGAGAGCTTCTGTAGTGGTCTTGTGTGCCATCTATTGGAACAAAGCAAAATAATCATCTAATAGCAACCTCTTTAAAGCTAAGGTATTGTCATTTCCTAATTTTTCTGTAAGGTTACACTTAAAGATAGTGCATCTACTAATTAGAATTAGAGAAAATAATGCTCTCTCATCACAGATAAGAAGATCTAGTTGCCAGCCAGCATTTAATTTTTTCCTTATTTTTTCTGTTCTTCAGTATTGTGATGATGGCGGGGGGGGTGGGGAATCTAAGCATTCATACCATCAGAGAAAAAGCAACATAAATGTATAATGTGCAGAGGATAAAGATAACACTTTCACCTCTGATACTAGGATTGGAAGTAGCTTTATGAATGTAAATAAATTGAGTTTGATTGTCTCTCCCCATCGTTCGGTAGACAAGAGTGAACGCTACAGAGCCACTAGTTGCTAGCTTTCTTATCAGGAGAAGCCAGGACAGAGTTATCATAAAGAGTACATCTCACTTCAAGTTGAGGTGACCCACTACCAGGCATTCTAGGAAAGCTCACAGTGGAATGTGTAAAGCTCAGTACTGTAAATTAGTGGCATAATTTTTTTGAAGTGTTGGTCATCAGAAAATTGTGCTCAGAAGATCAGGCCACTAAGTTGTAGTGCCTCAGCACTCAAGATTGAAAATTTTGGCCTGAAGTTATGGGTAGGTGGTGGGTTTTTGTATATGGGTATTTGCAAATATGAGTGTTCCCACAGTGGCCTACGTCAGTCACCTCTGCTCAAAATGAGAGGTGACAAACTAAAATATAAATTCAATTTTCCTTTGCTTTTCACTGGCTGGCTGCTTTATTCACCTCTCTTGATAAAGGCAGTGGGGAGATATCTGGAAATACCAAATCATTGAATACCACATATCTTGTAGTCAGTTTTAGTCAGTAGGAACTTTGCCTGCGTAAGAACTGAGGGATCAATCCTCAGGGTAGAACCTACTGAAAAGATTTTAGATAACATTGGGAATTATTCTCCAGTAATTCTGTCACTTTACTCTTTATGATTTTATTGCACCCATATTTTCCAAGAAAGGAACGCCCTGGATTGCCATGCAGTACTTTAAAAACAGGGTTGTCAGGTTGTCATAACTGAAATACACAAGGTCAATAATCAACCATGTCAAATTGGTAAACCAAAGGGTAATGTAAGAATGGCTAATATACAGTAGATGAATGGTGGTGTAGTTAAGGCACTAGTTTGGGACCCAGGCAATCTGGTTCCTGTTCCTGCCTCTGCCACAGACTTTCTATGTGACTTTGGGGAAGCCACTTACTTGCTCTGTGCCTCACTTTCCCTCTCTGTAAAATGGAATAAAAATACACCCCTGCCACATAAAGCTGTTATAGAGATAAATACATCAGTGTTTGTGAGGGGCTCAGATACTCTGGGGATGAAAAGTTCATTAATAACTGTAATTAGGAAGAATAACAGTTTGATGGTTATTGCAGGTTAATGGCGTTGATTTGAGGAATGCTAGTCATGAAGAAGCTATCACAGCCTTGAGACAGACACCTCAAAAGGTGCAACTGGTTGTTTATAGAGATGAAGCTCATTATAAAGATGAAGAGAATTTGGAGATTTTCTATGTAGATTTACAAAAAAAAACAGGCAGAGGACTAGGTCTAAGCATTGTTGGAAAACGGTAAGAACTTCTGTTTTACCACAACTGCGTTCCAAGAGAGAATTTATTTTGAAATACGAACAATTGTAGCCATTACATGAAATACAAGAAGAATGGCTCCAGTCATAAAAGTCGGGATTTGAACTTCTCCATGGGGGTTTTCAGATATGGGGTTTTGATTTAGACTCCTCTAGAAATAACGGTGGTAATAACACTATTCTCAGTGCTATTTGTTGTTTCCCTTAGCATTTGGCATTTTGTAGCATAACATAATATTACTAAGAATATAAGTTTGTGAAAGGTCTGGTCTAGTGACCAAACAGGACTATGAGTTAAGTGCTCTTGTGTTTTATTCCCAACTCTGATTGTGTCTCTGATGACTGGCAAGTCCTAGCCTATCTGGATAAGCTTTCCTAGCTTTCAAATATGGATAGTACTGCTACCTACTGCCTGGAAGTGTTTTGAGGATTAGTTAGAAAGCTCTACCATCATTAACTATAAAATGCTAGTAAGAATACAATGCAGAGTCTGAAAGGGTACAGTCAATAATAGCTGCTTAAAAAGTAAAAGTGGGTTTTTACTAATGTATTTTTAAAGCATTTCTTTTAAAGTTGTTTATATCAAAGCTGTGGTATATTAAATTTATCTTTTATTACTAGAGAAAACTTATAGCACAAGTAAAGTCATTGATCAGTCTCTGTGTGTAAAACTTGCAGCAACTGCTGTTTCTTAGTGCCAAAAAAAAATAATCATCATTTAATTAACCCAACTGCTTGTGGTCCGTAAAGATTCTATGGCAATTTTCACAAGAGTGGAGATGTTTAACCCTGGTGTTGTAAGCAGATTCTCATATGGACAATTTAATTCTGCTTCCTGCAACCAGATATGGTATTCACCAGCCTTCCCCACAACTGCCTTCATGCTAGAGTCGCTAGACTGTTGTGTAGTATTGTTGCATGCTACTATGGTGGTTGTGTTTCCCTCCAGAGCTAGCTGGAAATTGTGTGATAGATTAAATTATCCCTGTATATAGTTAGTATTATTGTATAGCATTTTGTTTGTGAAGCACTTAGGTTCCTTCAGGATAAAAGATAGTGTATACATTAAGTGGAAGTTAGTAATCACCTCTCTTTGGCCCTTTTTTTCCTCCACACCAAGCGGAAGTAGCTGAACTAAATACCGGGAGGCTCTTCAGGTACAGAGGAAGGAATTCTCCTTTGTTCTGTGGCTGGTAGATCCACTGGTCTTGACCTCTTTGTGTTTTTAACCACCTCTACCCTGTTCTTGCAAGCCTTGTGGTCCAGGTACATGGGACGTCCCACAGAGCTGGGCTCTGTGCTGTCCAGAGTTCACGATTTCATGCACAAGCTACAAAAATCTGTGCGGTGCTCTGTGCCTTGGCCCTTCAAGGCTGTAGAAAAGAGATAGCATTTAGCCCTGTGTGAGGAAAAAGAAAATCTATAGTGAAGCCACTTCTTACCAAGCATATCAAGAGATAGTCCAACTCTATCCTTAACAGATTGTGCCTTGGTTTCTGGGCAGTATTTTTATATTAGAGTAGCATATGCTTTTTTTTACTTGAACAGATTGTACATACCAGAACTAATAGCACAAGGGGAAAGGGAAATAGTGCATGGTTTCCTATTTTAATGAGTTTAAAATCTGTAGCTTATAATCACCTCAGAAGGTCAGGTGTAATCTAAAATTAGTTTTTCTTAGCTCCCAAGTTTCTTTTAATGTCTCATAAATGCATGTACTCTGAATTGCACTCACAGGGGCTAGTGGATTGTGTAATTAGCCATATGCTTCTTGTATTGTCAGAAATGGAAGTGGAGTGTTTGTCTCTGACATTGTTAAAGGAGGAGCTGCAGACCTGGATGGGAGATTAATACAAGGAGATCAGATCTTGTCTGTTAATGGGGAGGATATGAGAAATGCCTCACAAGAGGTTGTTGCCACTATCCTCAAGGTGAGTACATAATACATTCTTAGATATGAAACTGCAGTTACTGACAGTATACAAGGTAATTATCTTGGAGTGCTATTTACACATAGACAGGACAACCTGAAACCGATTATCAAGACAGGAATTTGATAGGAAAATTACATTGGGAGATTTATTTAGTTTTAGCTCTACATGTATATTTATGTAGTAGTACCTAGTGGCAAAATGAAGATACAGATATTACTTGAGGCATTTATTTGAGAATGTAACCACTTATTTCAAACAATGGGAAAATGTTATGAAAGCTGAAAGGCATAATATTATGGAACGGAATTGGATTGAGATGCTTTTGATTTTGCTTTCATCAAACTAAGGGACATAGAATTGCAACATAAAGTTTTTCTAGCCCAGACATTCCTCACATGTTGGTGCTGTTGCCCTAAAGTACCTGGGGACAAATCCTGGCCAGCAATGCATCCAGGCCATGGACAAGCCTGCTCAAGGAGACTCTGCCCCCTCCTTTGCCACAATGCACAACACTCTGCATGGGACTGTGGAAAAGGGCATTATGAACAGGCCAAGGAGAGAATGCCTGTGTTAGGATAGGAGGGGACAGAAGACTGTGGGTGCTTTTTCTCGTTATAGGGAATATTATCATAGCATGCTACGCCAGATCCCACGAAGGTTCCCTGTACCGAGTTCTTTGCATGAGGGCAAGGATTTGGCCTATGTAGGAATCAGCAAGCAAGGGTATTATTAAACTGAATCCGCTTATCTTAAATTCAGATCCTTTCTGTTTTTACAATATTTTTCCTGCTAATGTATTGTTTTCCATTGGGCGGGTGGGGTGGGGTTTGCTGCTGGTTTTGGCTGGGCATCTAGGGCCTGATCCAAAGGCCATTAAGTCAATGGGAAGACTTCTATTGATTTCAGTAGATTTTCTATGAAGCCCCTAGAACAGGGGTGGGCAAACTAAAGCCCGTGGGCTGAATCTGGCCCACGAGCTCCTCCTAACTGGCCCCTGAGCTTTGGTTGAGCAGGCTGCTCCGGCAGAGGAGCAGAGGGCTTAGATGGGGGTGGGGTCTTGCGGGAGTCGGTTAGGGGCGGGGTCTTAGGAGAGGGCAGTCAGGGGACAAAGAGCAGGGGGGGCTTACATAGGGGTTGAGGTCCTGTGGGGGGCAGTTAGAGTGGGGGGTCCGCGGAGGGGGCGATCAGGGGACAAAGAGCAGTCAGGAAGCAGGAAGTGGGTGAGGGTCGGATAGGGGGCAGGACCAAGCTGTGTGGGGAGGCAGAGCCTTCCTTACTCAGGCCTCCACACAATTTTGAACCCCAGTGTGGCCCTTGGGCCAAAAAGTTTGCCCACGCCTGCACTACAATCTGGGATAGATGCCTTTTAGGCTGCTCAAAGAAAACAAATGGAATAAAAAATTAGGTTTTAGGTTTCAACGTTCAATGGTTTCTTCAACATTATGGCTGGAAAATATGTAAGTAAGTCTAGGAAAGCAGAAATATTATAACCCTGTTTAAATACCATGTATTATATTTTATTATATTCCAAGTGTGCTCAAGGGCTAGTTCACCTAGAGATTGGAAGACTGAGAGCTGGTTCTTGGTTATCATCACGGAAAACATCCCAAAGCAGCCAGGTTGGTGACAACTGTATCAATAGATAATAAAGTCCTTGCGGTCTGCATGGAATGTAGATGAGGGTCTGTCTGGAGCAGCTGACCGAATCTGGGATGTGGATTACTGTTTTAAAATGATCATTGTACTGTTTATCAATAGTTTTAAGTAAATCTCATTAATCTACAAGACATTTAAATCAGGTGACCTACACTTAAATATTGGGCAAGTAAAAACGGGAATGGGCCAGTGCTTTCATTTTCAGCATGTCTCTAGTTTGAACATACCACAGGCTTTTAGTCACTTTTCCATCTAATAAGCCTTCCCCCAAAAAAATCTGAATGTCATGTTCCCATAGTTATTTTGGTAAATCCAAAATAACTTAAAGATACTCAGATGTATTTTTGCCTAGCTCATAAAAGCAGAGCTGTGCGCAAAATATTGCACTCAAAGAACATAGAGAACAATTATCTACTTTACTTATTTTCTTCCAAAATAAAGGAAAATGCTTCATTTTTCAACCAGTGCAATTTTTTACCACTTGCGCTGTGAACAGTGTTGCCATCAAAACTGAAATCTGTGTGTGTCAGTGGACAGTGGCATTATGGGATGCTGTCTCACCTGAATCCTACTGTTTTGACCAGGAGAACTTAGGGTTATAATGGAGATTCCTTCTAGGAACTCCAACTCACTCAACCAAAGTGTTTACATTGTACAAATCAGATTTCTCCTTGGGGGCACCCAGGCAATGCTGTGAGATCACATTATCGCAGTTGAAGATGCAGCATACTACTACCTACTCTGTACCCTGCCAGCTGTACGGGCAAGTACATAGGGGTATGAAGCCAAGCCTCACCCCCCACTTTCTCAGGCAACTAGCACCCACACGTGTGCTGGCAGAGAATAACGGCTTTGCTTCCTAGCAGGATCTTGATCATCTCCTGAAAAAAGGAAGAGAGCTTTTTGCAGCCTTCTCCCCTCTTTATGAAGCCACACAGGAATTGTCCAAAATCTGGACCATGGAAAACCAGCTATCTGTGCTTCATAATTGTTAGAGTGTAGCTGAAAAAGAGGAAAAAATACTGAGACTGAATGAGGGTCAGTCAGCAAGAATGCAAGCGTTGGTTGTGGGGAGTCTTGGAGTGGATGTGAAAGGGTAGAGACACCTACAGAACAAAAAAGGCAGTGGAATAGGTGCAGATTCAAAAGGAAATGTGGAACACTTAAGCTGCAAGGTTCCACATGTAAAAGTTTAAGACTCCTCTTCAGATAGTGTAGGTAATGGTATAACAATAGCTTCTGCTGTTCCTCCTGGTAGAACTAGAAATCTGGATGGATGCATCTCCAAAGTCAGTAAGAGAGAAGATGACTTGAAAATTGTACTTGTTCAATAGCCACTTAGGAGCCTATGTTCCATTTTCAAAAGTGACATTTAGGAGTCTGAGTCTTACTGAAAGTTAATGGGACTTAAGCGCTAGGTCGCTTTGAACAAGAGATTTATGCTCTTTTGAAAAATTTTCCCTGGAGTTCCTGAAATCCTCTGTTTCCTATGAAGGAAGAAGGGTTGAAGTTCTCTGCCAGGCTTTGAGCCAAAATTAATATGTAGAATTATGATGGCGGCAAACCACAGCGGGAACTCCTCTAGGAATAGAACCCAGGATACCCAGCACCCTATTCTAAGCGGTATACAACACACCCCTGTGACTGCTACTGTTTTGTTGTCTGAGACTTTGGGAACCTTGTTTAACATCTCGGTGTTTCAGGTAACCCAAACGAGGATCATACTTACCTGACAGAGGTGTATGTAAAACTCTGAGTTCCTCAGATGAAAAGTGCTGTATCATTGTGTAAACATACAGACCAAAATTTTCTAATGTTTGTGTCTAAAGTTAGGATCCTAAATCCATATTCAGGTATTTTCAGAGGTGCTCCAATACCTGCAAATCCCACCGAACTCAATAGGAGCTGCAGGTACTCAACACCTCTGAAGTTCTGGTCCTTTTATTTGCGTGCCTAAGTATGGATTTAGAAGTTTTTTGATGCCCATGTTTTGGTCGGTATAACTATTATGGACACTGAAAGTATCTGTCCTGTAGAGTATGCATTAATTGGGGGAAGTAGGGTGAAAATTGATTTGAGTTCTGATAATTGCACGAGTGATTCTTGAAATCCAGGGCTAAATTTTCAAAGTGGCCTTAACGTTTGTACTTTTTTTTCATGTGCAATTCTAAGTGCCTCAAAGCTTGGATTTTGCTAGCAGGTCAGTTGCAAATACTAAAGTATGTGAACTAAGAAACAGCTTTTGAAAACCTGGCCCCCATGGAATTTTCCACATAGATCCACCAAAGTTTAAGTATTCTGTATCAATTTATATCAGTTGAAGCTCTAACTTTGTAAGTGTTGTGTGGATCAACATTTTTAAAATGTTCTATCTTAGCCCTATAGTCCAAACATTTAAATTTGGTGATTGGGCAAATAGTTCTTAAGTTACTATAAATTGTGGTACTATAAAGAAAAGATTTTCAGATGTTGTTGTAGCTTTATAAAACTACACAGCAATTAATGTAATTCCGTAGGGTAAGTACAGATTTTGTGAAAATCCATTTATCACTCTCTTTTGTTTCCATTTAATGGTACTCTGCAGTACATGTCCCCTTCTCACTGCATAAACATACGTGCAGCACAAACAAGGCACATCTAAGATTTGCCTCACTGAGCTATTGAACAGAAACTTGTCTGGCCTACATGCATTTATTTCTGAGCTTTTTTCCAGACTAGTCCCTCGAGCTCTCCAAAGAGCAGAGAGTTTGTGCTAATGAGTTCTCCATACACTCTAAGAAACACTAATCCTGATTCCCCAGAAATTTTATTAGCACTTTGTGGCTTAAAAAATCTATTAGAAAGGTTTTTTTCGGCGCAAAGCATGCATCACTGCAGCCTAGCTGCTGGGATTCAAGTAGGGATGGAAAATATCCAGATGGATTGGAACCCCTCTGTTCCTAGATTTGGACAGAAATGAATAGTGCATTAAATGACGTGTCACTTACCTAGTTCCAGTTATCCAAACAAGTGTGCCCTTTCTCCCACTTTTCTCTCTTGTTATGTCCTTTTTCCATACCCGTGGATTGGGCCTGTACTCAAAATAAAAGTATCCATTTACGATCCTCTGTTTCTCTCTGCCGTCACCAAACTCAACTTTAATCCTATTGGTCCATCCCACTTGCTTTTCCTTTCTGCTTTCACTGTCTAATTCTTTAATATAATACACCCACATGTGAAGGTCTCTCAGGTAGTAGGACTGTCTCATGGATTAGAGAGTTACTCGTTAAAGCCAGTGGCAGTAGCAGGAAAGATGTGAGGCCTGAAGAAGCGTAAAAAATACATTCTCCGTCGCTGGATACAAATCCAGGGAAGAGAAGCTATGATTGAGGAGGTTTAAGAGTTTAGATGGGCCCACAAAATAACTCTCCATCCGTCCAAAAGTATTTATGGTTCCTGCCCCAAACTACTTGTGCACAGGGCCAGACTGAGAATTTTGGGTAAATTCAGCAAGATGATTTATGGGATACAATCCAAATGTCATTCACTCCTATCATGGGGAGAGAGGAGGTTTTGGTCCCCATGACCTCACAGTGTCCTGCTGCAGAAGTTGGAGCCCTTCAGCTGTTCCCTACGTCCCTAATTCAGACTGTATATATTTGCATTTTCAAGGCTATCTTTGCAAGGCACAGGGCTAGAAACTTTTTGTTCAACATGGAAGCGGAGCACTCTTTGTGTAGTGCCCAGACACGAGCCCCAAATCCATCCCTTCCAGAAAAAACCCTCCGGCAGAATCCCGAGGCAGGGAAATTCCATGAAAATCCACAGATATTTTTTTTCCAAATTCCTTCAGTGGAATGGGAGTAAAATGTAACAAGCTTTGCTGCAGAGGTAGTCACATCTGGCCACTAGAATTCGTGGCTCTCCCAAGATCTCTGAATCTCTGGGATCTGTGGAAGGGCACAGGGTTGTACATCCGGAAACTGTAGCAGGGGTGGCCAAACAGCAGCTTGCAAGCTGGATGCGGCTCTTTTATAATTGAAGTGTGGCTTGTGGAGTCTCCCGTACCTCTTCTCCCCCAGTTCGCCACCTTCCAGACTCGGGTGGGGAGAAGCTCAGGGCTTCTGTTTCAGGAGGAGCGGGGCTGAAGCCCCAAGCCCCGACAGGTGCCTCCTGCAGGGCAGAAGCCACGAATCCAGCAGGCATGCCCCATTGAGCTTGAAGCCCTGCACCTGTCTTTTGAACTACTGAAGATTATCATATGCAGCTCAGAGGGTCAGTAAATGTGGCCACCCCTGATCTATAGCCTTCTAGAGCTCCCTGGAAACATGACACTACTTGCAGCAGCCATTGGAACACAGTTTAAAGGGGAATTCACCAGCACAACAGAGGCTTGGTATCAAAACTCATGTCCGCTCTGGTTGTACTAACTCAGCTGTAGAATCCCACAGGCCGTCAATGGGAAATGCACCCATCCCTCCCATCCATTCTCACACAAAGTCCCAGAGACCAATAGAACTGTGCCATGGAGGTGTCTAATCCCCACTTCCATGGATCCAGGAGCAGATCAGTGCCTGGGTGGTCCCCACCATAAGTGTATCTAAGAAGTGTAATCTGGCCCTTTAGGACTAAGACCAGTATTGTGTGTATGACCAGGGATGATAGACCACTTTGGAGAGGAATGTGGAGTAGATGCCTGAGTAGTGGAGTAGATGTGGAGTAGTGCAGAAGCCCTGTGGATGCAGGAACTCTCCAGTCTGAAAACCATTGAATCTTAGTTTCACTCATTTGGCGCAGATGGACCTTCACTCCTAGAAGAACAAACCTGGGGATATAGCATTTGGTTTGTTCCACAGTTACTGGTTTTATCTTTATTTTCAGGTGAACCAACATGGCATACATAGTCACTTTCATCCCGCGCTGGCTCCAGTCATCTCTACTTTACAGAACTTTGTCAGCACCAAGAGGTCGTCAGCAGATGCATCTCAGAGAAATTCAAGTATGAACTAGAGAGAGATGCCAAAATCACTGCATGTGTTACTCCTCAGAGAGACTAACCTCTGTTACGCTGGTTTAAAAATAAAGTCCTATATTAGCTGAATCTGGTTTCCTTATCCATCTCCCACAAGATTTATTCTGACATTCCAAACTTCCTGAGCAGCTTCCAGCAAATGCCATTATTTTTAAGTAAATTTCCAGAGGATTGTTTCCTTCTTCTCTAAATATAGACTTCCAACTCCCCTCCCCAATTCCCTTACCTGGGGCCCAGTATAGGCAAGATATTTTCCTATGTTAATAATACTTACTTCTATCCCTGAGAAGGCCTGAAATGTTGCCATTTGTTTGCCATGACTTCCATAATTCGCTTCCAGCTTTGCACCTCATTAGCGGTGAGCCCATCCCAAACTCTGGCTAAGAGAATCTTATATCCCATAATACCATTCTCTACTGTATGGGGGTGCAATATAATATGCATATAATCTGTAGAGAAAAGTACTTTTTTATATTAATCAAAATCATTAACTCTTGAAAGAGACAGATACCATTTGATCTTCAGAAACATATCTGAGATATTTTAATTAAAGCCAACACTGTTATTGAGAGATCCTTTCTAGAGACTTACCTGTCAAAATCCTGGATCTGAATACTCAAACTTTGGGGCCCTTAGCTCCAGTTTCATATGTGTTGCTTCTTAAACCATCTCCAATTCTTTCATATAATGTTAGTGCTTTGTAGCTTGCACTGTAGCTAGTTGTGTGCCATGAGGAATCTGTGCCAGCCAGATTGATTCACCGAATGTCTATTATTTACGAATACAGCACAAATTAGAAAAGGAAATCAATAGAACTTTAGCAGGCGTAAACCAGACATATACAGTACCGTTTGTGGTAGGGACACTATAATTTGTAAATAATAAGCTGATCTTTAATTGAGTGCAACACACAATAGATCTATATTCTCTAGGCCAACAAAACACTGCTATTCAATAGATTATGTGAGCAACTGCTGCATACACTGGATGTCACAATGGCATCTATCAAACAGAGTGATTGTATCCATCTTTATCACTTGGTGAAACAGAAATCCTGTCCTTGTCACATGATTAGCGCCCGAAAGGGCTCTGCTTCTCCTCAGTGATAGGTTTGGCTAGTCCGCCAGAGCCCATTGTCACCTGACAGTGTTCTCTCTTAATTATCTTATCTCTTAATTACAGAAGCTAATTGTTTGCTTCTCTTTTAGTAGGAGCAGATATGGACCCAAGGACTGTGGAGATAATGAGGGTCAGTGATTTATTTTCTGAAAGGTGATGGTTCCAATGAAAGCTGTCAATTTTTCACTACTTTTTGGCATGCAAAACTGCATTATTATTTAATTGGTGTTGGCACTTCATGGTTTTATTTATAGCCATATATGGGAGGTGATGTTACTGAATTAAATATGGCCAACCTGCCTGGATATCCATTTCTTTTACAGGCTTGGGGCCCTATCCTGAAAACACTTGCTACCAGGCATAGTTTTCTGTACAATGAGTACAATGTGACTGCTTATGGTAAATGTATAGTAAGCCCCATAGTAATGTGTAAAGTACCAGGCTGTCACCTAACAGAACTGTTGTCTTGACTCACTGAGTACAGACGGGGGATATATAGATACAAACACATGCACACACCCACACACCCCTATAGATTGTTACACTGTGAATTGTGATGATATGTTTCTTTCTTTTAGGGACCAAATGATGCCCTTGGTATCAGTATAGCAGGGGGGAAGGGAAGCCCATTAGGAGATGTTCCAATCTTTATTGCCATGATTCAAGCCAGTGGAGTAGCAGCACGTACCCAAAAGCTCAAAGTGAGTGGAAGGTGAAATATATACCCCCTCTTCCATTATTTACTATTCTATTTTGCGCTCGTTCAGAAAAGGAGCTCTCAAACATTTGTAAGTGTGGGTCACTCCTGGATAGGTTCTTTGTCTTCTGGATCCTCTCTCCTCCCGTTCATGATCAGAGACGCCCTGTGCCTGCTGCTGCTGAGTGCAGTACATCCCTGTGACAGTTACGTTGATTGTCTATGTGGAAATGTAACATTAAGGAAGTATTTAAATGCATTTACAATAGTTTCTTACTGCAGTTCAGTAGCTGGGAACAGAGGGGAAAGTCAGCACTACATGACCAGTCAGCTCTGCAAGGATCAGAGGCAGTTGCTTCACAGGCCATAGGGGGTCCCTGGACAACAGCTGGGATACCCCTTAGATCTCATACAAAACCCGTACCTGATTTTAAATGGAAACCGACTTTCTCAGGTGCCAAAACAAAATTACACTCTCCCTATTGCCGCTTGACTTTTATAAGGTAAATTCGAAAGACTGTTGCTGTTATGTTTCAGTTTTTGATGAACTACTGTGTTGAACATCCCACAGTTAGTGGGTAGACTTTCAGGACAACGATCGTTATTAAAATGATTGCAGCCTATAAATACCTACCTGAGGGACAAAAATTGGGTAATGGACTCTTCAGTTTAGCAAACAAAAATGTAACTAGATCCAGTGGCTGGAAGTTGAAGCTAGACTAATACAGATTGGAAATAAGATGTACATTTTTAACAGTGAAGCATAATTAACCACTGGAATAACTTATCAAAGTTGGAGTGGCTTCTCCATCACTTGCAATTCTTAAATCAATACCGAATGTTTTTTAAAAGATATACACTAGTTGAAATAACTATATCAGGGAAATTCTACATTACTGTTAGACAGGAGGTCAGACTAGATGATCTATTCCTGGGGGAATTCTGCATCAAACATTGAAATATTCTGCACACAACATTTTAAAATTCTGCAACATTCTACATATTTTATTTGTCAAAATCATTCTAGTTTCAATTATTTTAGTAATTTAATTCAAAATACCTGTCAGCAAGTATATCTGCAATAATATAGACAAAAAATATTCAGGATTTTTTTTTTGACAAATGGATTCCTTACTATGCAGCTTAATACAGAACTTTAAACAAATTACTTAAACTACACTACAGAAACATATTTACCGCACCCATTAGAAACAGTGTAAAGGCCTGAGAAAGTCAGGGGTAATGGAGGAGCTAAGGGAGAGGGAAGGAGCCCTGGAGTGGAGGATTGTTGGGTGTGCGTGGGAGAAGTATGAAACAGTGGGGTTTTTTGCAGGAGGAAGGGGGAAGGAGGGAATTGTTTGGGACCCTCCACTATGCAGACCCTGAGTGACCCCCTAACCTTTCCTATTCAGTCAGGTACATCTGCCCATCCCTGTGGCCACCTTCACTCTTTTACCCCCTTGTCCCCATGTGGCTCTGCAGTCTCCCCTCCCATTTAGCCCCTGGCTCAGTGCTGTCACCCCACTAGCTCTTGTGCCCTGCCTACTCTGTCCCCCCACTAGCTCTTCTGAACATCAGTCTGTGAGATTCCCCCCCACCCAGAGCAGCCCTATGTGCCCCATTCTGTCTGTTCTCCTCCTTCCCCCCACATCCTGTGCCTCCGAAACTGGCTCCACGGGCAAGGCGATGTGATGAACACAACTGGCTGCTGTGGCAATGGCCTCTGGTGTGTGAAAGGCAGAACTGCAGCATTTCTGTGGTGGAATATATTTGATGTGCAGAAAAAAAAATTCTGCACATGTGCAGTGGCACAGAATTCCCTGAGGAGTAATGATCACAGTGATATATCTACACCTGTGGCTGGCCCATGTCAGCTTCCTTGGGCTCGTGAGCCTTGGGCTAAGGGGCTCTTTAACTGCAGTGTTGACATTTGGGCTCAGGCTGCAACCTGGGCTCTGTGACCCTCCCCATTCGTGGGGTCCCAGAGCCCAGGCTCTAGCCAGAGCTTGAACATCTACACTGAAATTGAACAGCTCCTTAGCCTGAACCCTGTATGCCCGAGTCAGCTGACACAGGCCAGCTGTGGGTTTTAAATTGCAGTGTAGACATGTCCAAGGACCCCTTCTGGCCTTAGAAGCTATGAATCATAATCTGTGGAAATGACCTACTTGAAAGAAGACTATACATAATGTACACAGGAAAGCCATGGCTCGGATATAGCTTATATATTTACTCATTTATGAATTAATATGGATAGCATCTGCTTTCTTATATTACAGTTAAAACAAACCCATGCACCGCTCTTCTTATCCATGTATGTGGACGTGCACGTGGCTTTTCCAAGTGGAATGAAAATGCTTGGTTGCTAATGTCTGTCTCCTTACTTGCAAATGTAAGCAGTAGACTGTGATCCCTCTTTGTTTATCTGGGCTGTTATTTTTAAGAAATGTGCATTATCCTTACTCTGAAGAAGGCTGAATGATCAGTGGAAATACAGAATCCCCACAAAAGGCATACTGTATATGAGAAGCGTGAGTTTGCAGTGCCAAGTTCATAAGGAATTTTAAGCATCCTTAAATTTAATTTTCCATTACTGTTGTACTTTTAGGTTGGAGATCGGATTGTCAGTATTAATGGGCAACCTTTGGATGGGCTGTCTCATGCTGATGCTGTTAATCTACTAAAGAATGCTTATGGGAGCATTATCCTGCAGGTATGGTGATAAATTGAACATGCAGCTGCATGAGAGTAGATAAGTGGTGTTCAAAAAAGACTAAGCATCACTGGCACAAGACATCACAGCGCAGCAGGGTGCTTCTTGATGTGAATTATACAGGATGAAAGCAATAAATTATTATTTTCATTCAAAAATTCTTTATTGCCACCCATACAGACTGTGACTATGATTATATAAAAGCATAACAGAGGGAACAAAATGACTTGTTGCTACACATGATAAAGCAACAAAGCTTTTAGCTTCCAACACTTCTTTTAAAAGTAAGTTAGCTACAGATATAGAATGACTCCTTTTCTTGTGCTGCTAGACTGGGACAGAGCGGTCCAAACTGTTAATTTCCTTGTTTGTGAAAGTGAGAAAACCCTAAAACTCTAGGTGTATTTGGTATAAATTATTACATCAATTCCATATGTGCATATGTAGAACTGATTATCAACCAAACTACAGTACTTGGGTACACAGCTGATAAATGTGGCAATTAAGAGTAATCTTGGGAGGAAAAAAAATACTGCTGAAGAGTGTGTAGTTTCTATTTTTGATTACAGCAGCCTTCTTCTGTTGCTCCAATATACACAACTTGAACCTGCCAAGCAGAAAATACTGGCTACAAAAATCTACAAAGAATATTTCAAAAAGAAAGAGCTTGTGATAAATAGTGCAGTAACATCAAATTAATCTGTTGGGTCATATCCTTAGATGGTGTAAATCAGAGTAACTCCATTGAACTCAATGGATCTAAAGCAACTTAATTGTGGTAAATATAAGGTTAAATACCCAACCTTGAAACTGAAAGGAAAGTTTAGTTGTTTAAGTGTTTGTAAACCAGCAGAAAGGTAGAAAGATGCTGTCTTTTAGCGGTCTAATTCTTCCCCACTATTATATTCACTAGTGGTCTATTATTTATTTTATTTATTTATTTATTTATTTATTTATTTTACTGGAATCAAAAGAAAAAAATAAAACCAGCTTCATTTTTACTCAAAGAAATGGGAAAAAGACATGCCAAAGAGGAGGTTCAAAATAGTGATGATGCGTAAAATTACTATAAAAATTAGAAACTGAGTTTTCAAAAAAACCCTAAAATACATTATTAATATTACAGCAAAGCAATTTTTAATAGATTTTTACACATCTTCTTTTGTTCCACAAAGTTAACATAAACATCAAAACAGTAGGAAGAAACTGAATAATCCTGAACTCAGATTTAGACTAGCTTCTTCTCTTTGATATTTGTTCTTGGACTGGTGATACAGTAGTTGTTGAGCCAGTTCTGCAGCTGACGTCAATTGGAGCTACATGGGTTTACACCAACTGCGGATCTTGCCCATTAAATTGTCATTTATCACATTGTTGCTGCCAATCAGTACTGTTGGTTTGATATACACTCAGTTCACAAAGTAGAATATGATGAAGAATGACTTAAGACCAAATGTTAGTGATATTAAATGGAGCGCAAAAATTACTAACTCATGTATTTTTAAAGATTAATATTTCAAATGAAGCATATTGTCAAATATGTTTAAAAAGAAAGCATTTTTGTAATATGCATTTCTTTTTTTAAAATGGTCCTAGTATATAAAAGCTGAGGTTTTTTCTCTGTCACAACTGCTAGATAGAGAAATTAAGCAAATTCTAAGCTAACACATTTTGTATTTTATGCTCAATACAATGCCATCCTTTTCCACAATAAAAAAAAATTACTTCTGTGAAGCTAAGAAGTTATTTTTTTATAATACAATTAGACAGATAAACAAAGTATTCAGGTATATTAGTGGAAGCTGTAAGTACGATGAACAGGAAATGATTACATTAATGCTAAGTATTGGTACTTTTCAATAATTTTTTATTAAAACACTATAAGTGGAATAGTTCTATCAGTCTGATAATCATGACTGACATGTCATTAAGTAATTGTATTTATTATCAAGTTAGACCACCTCATGGCAAACTGCACTGAAAGGTCAGATAATTGTGTTCACTGGAGTGGAAAGGCTTATTATCAGGATGTGCTGGGAAGGGTGTTAAAGGAGTTTGCAAATGGAAGATTAGGTTCTCGGGGGAACAGTCATCCTTTCCGGCTGTTTTGATGCTTCAGTTTAAATTAATCTGCTTTCTGCAGGTGTAGTAATGAGATAAGAAGCTTTTTACAAGGTTGTTGAACTCTAATACATTTTTACTGCCACAGATTTGTGAATATAGATTTATTTTGCCATCGGGTTTCATTTAACAAGGAAATACGACAACTCCCCCCCCCCACTGGAATATTGGAATAAATTTGTTTACAACAGCTTCTACCTTCTGAACTATATGCAATTCTACTGTTGACCTGACCACCCCAAAGGGGTTGAATTATGAGCCTGAAACCTAGAACATGAAACTCCCATTAAAACTGGCATTCTGGTTTTTGCTTGATGATTTTACTAAGAATCACTGATGGGTTAGACAGGGGTTTTCAATCCTTTTCTTTCTGAGCCCCCTCCCCCTCCCAGTGTACTATTAACAGCTGCAGGGCCCAGCTGGTGGGCTCTGGGTTTCAGCTGCCAGGAAATGGGGGGGCGGGCTTGGGGTTTTAGCCCTGTGCAGTTCCAGGCTTCAGCTGCTGGAGGGAGGGGAGGTCTTGGACAGGGATGTACTTTGATTTCTATTTGGGGGGGCAGGGCCCAGTGGGCTATGGGCCAGCTCTGCATGTCAGGGCCTTGGAAGGGAGTGCCGCCTCCATCCCCTGATTCACCTCATCGGGCCACCAAGCCAGTCTGGGTTGAGGGAGGAGGACGCTAGCAAAAATTATAAGTCAAAACAGGGTGGGGAGGGTCAGCTCAAAAAGTCTGAAAACTTCTCTGAGTGCAGGTAGGGGGTAGCTACGAGCTGTGTGCAGGCAATGGGAAGGAGCGCAGGGTGCAGGCAAGGGATTGCTAGAGGCCATGTGCTGTGAGGGGACTCCCTCTGCCCCCCACCCCACAGTCACTGCTCCCTGAGGGCTCTGCCAGCCCTAGAGCCAGCTGCATCTGCCGCGATGGCTGTTATTGGCTGCACAAACAGTGAAAGGAGGCTGGGTGCTAAGGACCTGAGATGCAGGTTTGCTGTCTCCTGGAGTCATCTGAATCATGGTTTTCGTGTGTTCACCCATGGGAAGTGAAAAGAGAGAGCTGTTCGCTAATGCGTGGCCTTTACTAGCTAATGAAGAGAGGCATTTCTGAGCTCCACATTTTTACATGGCTCCTTTACACGGCCCACAGAGAGTAGAATATGTTGCAGGAATACAGACCATGTCTAGAAGAGAAGGAGAAATACTTTATTGGAGACAAGGCATGTAAACAGAGAACTTAAAAGAATGGGTTGAGTTGAAGCCCTGTGTACATCTATTTGTTTAATTGAGAAAGTAAATCAAATGATTTGTGCAGTGAGCAAATTTAACTAATTTTAATTGCTTCGGACCAGCTCTGATGCCCCATTTGTGTCCCTTAGGCCTTCCTACCAGCTCTGGGGCACCATTATGTCCCCCTGATTTGGTTCCTTCATCTGCTGTTGACCCTGGAACCCTGCCTCTCTCTGTCTACAATGCAGGAACATCCACAAAACTTAATATAGTATGAAGCCTCAGGGTAATCTGGCCTTAAATTAGAATAAATGTGTTGTGCTGTATCCTGGCATAAATTGGCGGTCCTCTTAAATTTTCTTCATGAATCTGTGATTTGAATGTAATTCGAGTTCAATTTATAAAGGACTTAAAAGATAAAATATCTTTTTAATCTGAGGTGTTGATTGTACAAAGTAGCTGTTTTTCTTAACATGCTCAGTATTTGTTGTGTAATAAGTAAAGACAGTGTTTAAGCAGTCACACCCACTGCTGAGTTTCTTGCATCCTGACTTTCAGGTTGTAGCCGACACCAATATCACTGCCATCGCTAGCCAATTAGAGAGCATGTCTGCTGGGTGTAATCTGAACTCTCCTACTCTTGATTGTCATTCTGAAGATCCAGAGTAAGTATGCACCTTTTGATGTTGGAGTACTCTAGTTCAGAGCACTGCCTAAGAACACTCAAACATTTCCCGTCCGCTCACACAGGCACAGACAGTGTGTTTGCTCTCTCTTCTTGTCATTTCTTCTTCAACTAATTTTTCAGCACCTTTAAAATGCTCACTATTGTCTTCTACTAGCAAGGAGTGTAACTATACCTGCCTTCATCTGGTAATTGAAGTGTAAATCTTCATGCTTTTATTTTTGATAGATTTCCATAAAGCACATCTCTGTAGATTTTCCATTTGATGTGCTGTCATGATGGGTCTGCTCCTATTTCACAGCTTCCTCTTTGAAATGAGTTATGACAACCACAATTCAAAATAATCCATCATCTCGGGGATTAAACAAGAAGAGGTTTTCAGAAAGTGGGGGTTTGATGTAAATGTTCCAAAATGTGCAACGACATTTTTCTTTGTTTTTTGACCCTTTTTTCCCTTAATAACATAAAGGAATATTACAGATACAGATCAGTAGATATCTAAATTACAGATGTTCTGCCCATTGCATGTATTACATAGACTCACAAAAATTTAGAGATAGAAGACCTCCATAGGTCATCTAATCCATCCCTATACCACACAGCATTGTTCTCAACCATATGTTTTCTAGTGCTTTCTCCAGTTTTAAGTGTTCCAAGCTAGTGAGCTCCCAACACTTTTCTTGGGAGACTATTCTGTGGTACAGCTCACTCTGATCATTTTTCATGACAGATTAATTTCTTTTCACCCTGCAATATAACTAAGATTATGTTGCAGACATTTAGCCATACTATACATGTTTAGCTCTTTCAACATTTCTTCTGTCCTTCCAATCTTTCCTTAATCATTTTGCCCTTCATTTTTGCGATTTGATTTTTATTTATTTATTATAAGAAATTGAGAAATATATTGTTCTAAGTGGTATTTTCATTGTGTTTTCAGGGCTCCTCAGCCTAAAATTATTGATTTGGAGAAAGGTGCTGATGGCCTGGGTTTTAGTATTGTAGGGGGATATGGAAGTCCCCATGGAGACCTGCCTATTTATGTCAAGACTATATTTGCCAAGGTATCTTTTTTTTTTTTCCTTTCTGCTTATATCTTTTTTTAAAAAAACAAAAGTTCAGAGCAGATAACAAGTCTAATACAAAAGAATTGTGTCCAAAACTCATTGTCTGGGTATGTGTGATTTGATCATCACTGCCTGGACCCAAAGCTCACTATCAACTAGCAAGGATGAGGGAAAAGCTGCTATTTCATTATACTGACATGTGAAAAAAGAGACCTCATCTGAGCAAATACATGTTATTCTGTGTATTTGGGAAATGTCTTTAAAATAATCTGTGTAAGGCTTTATTTATCTGTAGGTCTTAAAATGCTGTGCACAAGAGTATAAATAACATTTTACATTGGGGAAACAATTGCAGAGAGGTTAAATGTTTTGCTCAGGTTACAAAGTTAGTTGCAAAGCCCGAAGTAAAACTCGGGTCTCTGTAGTCAGACACTCCCTCATGTCCATGTTGTGACCAACTTGGATGAGAAAAGATACTCTAAAAGAGGAAGATGCTATCAGCCTGATTCTCCATTGCCCTGTGTGTTGTGAGATCTCTTACACCAGTGCAAATTGGGTATGAAATGCTACCATATCACAACAGTAATGTTTCACATTTTGCACTGGTGTAGATCACTTCATAAGCGGGAGGGTAATGGGGAATCAGGCCCTATGGCTTTATTAATTTTTAACTTATCTGTTTCCAACTTGGGAAGTGCTCAGCACCACCACACCCTCTCCCTTCTCTCCTTTTTTAACTTTCAAAGCTGTAGTTTCAAAAGCTTTGAAAGTGGCTGTGGGGGTTTTACCTCCTGTGCTCTCCTCTCGTTCAAAAGGAGGATTCCTGCCTGCAGCCTGACAGTCGTGCTTTTTCGCAGCTAAAGTCCGTGTAAACATGGACTGAGCCACAGAATTTGCATTGGGTTTCAAACTTCCCTAAAGATATGGCATGCATGAATCCAAGATCTTGGTTTGGCCCATTGTAAAAATAGGGACTAGCCATGAAGTGCAGATCCCCATCACTCACTGGTGTCAAGATCTGGAATTACAGCTCAGCTCAATTCTAGCCCCGCTGAATTATGAATACTTAACAGAAAGTCACTTTTATAGTACAGTCTTAATGAAAGAGACCAAACAGAAAAAATTGTAGACGATCGATGTAAGGCTGCATAAATATCTGGATGGTTCCGCAAACCTCTCAGGCCAGTGGTTTTGTAGAGTGTTCAGGGCACTTAGAATTACTTTTCTCTTCAGTGAATCCACAAACTTCAATAGAACAAAAAACTGTGGGACTAGTACTTACATTTCAGAATGCCTGTTTGTCTTTCCCTTCAAATAACCTCTTGCATAGACTCTCTAGGCATGTTTCTAATCACTGGTTTGCTTTATACTGTATCCAAGGCCCACCAGATGCAGCCCAGATGGAGAGCAGACTGCCTTTATAAGCTATTGGCACAAGGCCTGAAGTTTTGTGTCATTTTCCTGTCCTAAAGCCATCAATACATTCACGAACCTTGATGTGACATCACTACTGCACAATAATACAAATAATTATTAATAATAATGCAACCTGCCTTTAAAGTCATTGGGAACCGTATGCCTTTAGCAATACATTTCATTGTTTTAGTAGAACATCTTAGTGTTTTGCTCTGTTTTATGTAACTTTACCTATATATTTTTGGAAAGAAAATAAAGTCCAACCTTGGCACTGAGCAAAAAATAAATAAATAAAATGAAAAGTTTCCAGGTTTCTATAAATACTTTTCTCTTTGATCTTCTACACCAGTTCAAATGTTTAGGTTGGGATTCTTCCCAATAAGCAGGTGATCACAGAACAGTAAAGGCCTGGCTTTCATTTGCATGATGGTCCTGCTAGACTACTTTTGGCAGTGTAAAGGGACTTTTAAGTGAGTGTGTATAACAGGGCCATTGTGTAAATGAGCATCGAGATCTGTAACTTTGAGGGTGTCGCTTCCCACTCATATGAGAGTCAAGCTCTCTCTCAGCGTTTTCTCTCTCCAGCAGCTGGAGGAGAGCAGGCCTCTGAGGTGAAACAGAAGCCCTGTGGCACACACCCTGTGCAGCTGCCTTAACAGCACACATAAGGCCCTCAGTCCCCCATCCAGTGCCCCACCTCTTTATCCCAGCAAGGAAACCAGGGCTCCAACTCAGCCACGCATTGCTAGACCCTTCTATCTAAGGGATGACTCAGACTAAGAAGTGGTGAGTGGGAAGGCTCTCTGTGCAGAGAGTCATGACAAGATAGAAAGTCCTGGAAAGAGCCCATTGTCCTTCAAAGGACTCTGCCCTATTAAAGGAGAAGGGGTTCAGGAGCTCCCAGCCAGATTACTACACTAAGGACTGCAAGGGCTCTAGCCATCAGACTAAGGAAGAAAGGAAGTACGGCCCGTCTTCTGCTTCAAAGGCTTGACCACTTCCTTGAGGAGGAACAGATGTCCCAGAAAAGGACACAAACAAGGCATCAAATCCCCTGTGCCCACCCACCCACATGCATCAAGCCTCTGCCAAATACCATCAGCATTTACCAGCATGATACTGAGTCATGGCTGCCGGAAAGAGTTGAGGTTTAAAATTGGTAACAGAGAATTAATGTTACTGAGCAGTGTCATGCTGTATTTTTTTTTTTTTTTGAAGTAATTTAGGAGACAGTCACATCAAATTGTTTGGTCATTTTTGTTGTTTGCAGGGAGCAGCTGCGGATGATGGCAGATTGAAGCGCGGCGATCAGATTTTAGCAGTTAATGGAGAAGCTTTGGACGGTGTTACTCATGAGCAAGCTGTAGCTATTCTGAAATGTCAGAAAGGATCTGTAACATTAACAGTGCTATCGTGAATCTCATTGCACATGTGGAAATGAATGCAATTATTTAAAAACATCGTAGAGCTGCTATAATAATGTACAGTCCCGAGTGAGATGAAAAACAAACTCCAGATAAGATTAGTATATTCCAATCCTATTGCCTGTATGGCTAGCATACATCTATGGTTTCATTTAGTCTTATAAATGAAGCTTATTGGTCAGTAATTTTTCTACCTTAATATGTTGTGGCTTCTGTTTCCTCTCAACGAGGTTTAACTTAGAAAACTTTAATGAACTGTATGTGTTTTACTTTAATTAAACATCAGTTTATCCCCACCAATAGAAAATCCTTTTTACAATTGCTGAAACTGGAATTAACACGCACACACAAAAGAGAATTTAGATCATCATCTGATCTCATCTGATAAGCAGAAATAAATGCTAAGTGACTTGTCATCTCACTCATAATTTACCAATGCTAATTATCCTTTCAAGTATGCCAAAAAACATTAACAGTGTAATTAAATTACCACTGTTCCAAATGACAAAATATCTGATTCTCCTCTGGGAATGTGTTTGTGCTCTGCACAGCAAGTTTGACAGTCAATGCTAACTTTTCATATCTCTCTCTGGATAGGTCCATGCCAGTTGGTGATTATTATTGTGATGAGTCAATTTGCAGCTTTTAACATTTAAAAAAACTCAGGCCCCTCCCCCAGTTTTTTCAGCTCTTTTAAAATCTCCCCAACAGTCTTTTAAGATCTTGATGTGGCATACGCAACATCTCTTATTTGGTTTTAATTAATTTTTTTATAGAAAAAGAAATGTTCTGAAATGACCAAGTCGCTCAATACATGCATTTGTAATTGTGCTGAATTGCAGTACTGGTGTCCATAGTTAGACGTCTGAAAAGGCCAGAGTTTTCCTCCATAATGTGGTACTATAATTCAGCTTATGTGAAAGCTAGTAAGTTGTAATTCCCACTAGCGCTGAGGGCTAAATGAAGGCAGATTGAACTATTTTGCAAGTTTCCAGAAGTCTGCATTGTGTCCGTTGGTGTGGGAAAGGGACCTTTACTTATCAGAAACAACTGCCCATCCAGTATGCTTCAGATTGCTAGAACTTAGTTTTGAAAGATGCCACTAAAAGATTTAGCAAGTGAACTGGTAAAGCAAATAAGTGGTAAGGCAAGTCCGTGAAGTTTAATCTTGTCGAACTTTGTGGAGACTGGTGGCTTGCAGAAAGCACCTCAGTATGATGTAGGGCTAAGAGGGCTAATTTTTAATGATGATAATGATACAGCAAGGAAAAGTGAATTTAAAAAAAGGAAAAGTATTGAAATAGGCAGCTGATTTAATTATCAGTTGTGTGTGAGACCTTGCTATCAGTAAATGAAATCAGGCTTTTCAAAATCCTATCATTACTGTTCTTCAGTATGTTTTAGCTAAAATGTAATATTCTCCTGACAGTACGATAGAAAGTATATTGAAGTGAGTTTAAAAGTGATAAAATAATAAGCATAGAAGAGGTGAAGAGCTCTTATTAAGAATGTTGTTTTCCTGATCTCATTTAAAAATTATCTCTAAATATAACAAATCACAAAGTGCATTAACTTGTTGGAATATTTTGTGGGTATTCCATAAATAGTGCCTGAAAGAGACTTAGGTGTTAAAATGGATTTCATTTCCATTGTGCTGGTTGATTTATTAATGTGAAGTGTTAGTGGAATCGTGTTTATAGATGCGTCTCAAACGTCCAGAGGTACTGAATTGAAGTACTTTTAATTACCCACCTTTGGTTACCAGAACATCCAAGTATGCAGAAGCTAAATGCATCTAGGTAAAACTTTTAGATGCACCTTGATAAAACAATTGTTCAAGGTTATAACCAAAATCTAATGACTATTCTGATCAGATAACCATTATATAAATATTTGAAAATATTATCATATTAAATTTTACATGGCCATTTGTCATTTCTTATGCACATACGGTTGATATAAAGAATATAGAATTTATGGGCTGAGATTTTGCACTTCATTGTTCAGATCTGAGATACTATTATTGCTTCTTGTAACTTGCACTTTTTCTGTGTGCTGAGTATGTTACTGCCAAAAACTGCATTGCAACTAATTGATAAACCAGTGAACATGTGGGGAAGGCAAGTACAGCATTTAAAGGACCAATTCTAGTACTAAATTTCAATTACACTTGTCTGGGTCAAGATGTTCTGGTTTATTTAAAATTATCTACTTCTGTGCAAGAGAAAAAACAATGAAACTTACTGATAATATGTTTATGTATATCAGTAAAATAAGATGTTTTATTATTTCCAAAGATTCTAAGTAAAGTTCAGTTACTAAGAAGTTGTGCATTCTTTTTTTTCTTTTTTTTCTTTTTTTGTACTTTTAAAGAATTTTGCTTCTAGTCCATATTAAATTTTATCGTGGGGTGTAATGGTTGCTATTGACAGTAATGAGCCTCACTTGCTTTCCAACAGGGGTATGAACAAAGGTAGCTATGGGACTGATCAGAGAATGTTTTGAGAAGCAGCTGAGTCCATTCCTCCCAGCCAATCAGATTGCTTCTGGAGTGAAACTTTGGGGGCGAGCTATCTTGTGCACATCCATACTGCTTTAAAACACTAATTCATCTGATGCAAACTATTCTAGGGTGTTAAGCAATTAGTTGTAAGCGGGTAAGCACCAAGAAAGCAATCAGGTTGGGAATACTGGGATCCAGAGTAGTTAACAGAGTTGAGAAGGAGGGAAGTGTGCATAGAAAACACATTGTGGCAGGGTGTGGTAGAGGTCAAAGAAGTTGCTCAGCAGAAGAGCAAGTTTAGCTGTAGGAAGTCTGGTTGCAGGAATTTTGCACAAGCTTTGGGTAATATTGCTCCCTCACAGCCCCAAACCAAGGTCTTTTCCAAAAGCCCCGTGACTGGATTGAAGATCCTCATTTGTCATGGTTTTTATTTTCATAAGGGTCAGGGTTTATTCACAGTTCCTTCTATAGATTCCCCAGGCAGCCAGAGGAGTTGTAGGAGGAATGGTAAATAATCTGTGATCTTGTAGGGAGATAAGGAGGAAGGGTTTTCAGTTTCCAAAGAGCGCCTTTGGGGAGATCAATAATAATGTTATTTTTAAACAGCCAGTCCGTGCCTAGAATTACGGTGTTAGTCATATGCTTTGTTTGAATCAGATTCCCAGTGGTGTGGAATCCTTGTACAGAGAATGGTACCTGCACCCATTCTTGTCCGGGGCTGGGTTTTCCCTGAAAAGATTGAAGCATTGTCAGTTGCCCCCTGGTCCCCGCCTGGGGAGCAGTTTTAATTAGAGAGACCGAAGCTCCAATATCAATTAGAGCCAACATAGGGGCTAGATTTTCCTGCTGGACATAGATATAGGGTCTTCTTTCTGGATCCCAGGTCAATTCTTCTATAAACCTTCACTGTTGGGCTCCTATGCCAAGTAGGGGCTCTACATCCAGTGGGCTTCCCTAGTAATATTCCTGATCAGCTAGAGGAGGAGGCGGCGGTAGGAGGTGCAGCAGGGGAGCGCTGGGGGTGGTTACTCCTCAAATGTTTCCTTGCTGGCCCTGCAGTCTAAGAACTTTTTTTATAATATCAGTAAGAGGGGCTCTGTCTCATTTTTTCCTATCCCCTCCCAGCTCTGTTAATAATTTTCATGCCATGTGGCGCATCTCAGAGGCGGGTCTTTCTGGTTGTGTAGTCTGGTCGGCAAACAGATCTTTGAAGGTTTGGGTGTAGACGACCCCTGAACTGATTATTCCCCCTTCCCCTGAATATGCCTCTCGAGTACCCTCCTCGGGATCCTGCAAATCCCTTGGTTCCACTTTCATTAGAGAAAGCGACTGTCGGCTCCATTGCCGCAACGTATGCCACTCTTTCCTTTTTAATATTGGGCTTTGATTCGGCATGGGTAGTTATCTGTTGTACCATCCCTTTTAGTTTTCTTAAGGTGGCGGGGTGCCCGTCCTGCCAAACGGCAAGTTTCCCAGAATAGTAGGGAAGCAGCGATGCAGCACAGTCCCTACGCGATGGTATGGAGAACGGGATTTCATCTAAGTTTGTGTTGGCAGGTATGGTTACTAAACCAGCCATTATCTGCATTAGAGCCCACCGGGTAAGATAATTTTTAGGATCCTCATTAGAATCCTGGGTGGAAGCTACAGCTTGGGCAATAAAATTTCGTCTGCCTATTTGTTCCCCAAAGGTGGCCATTAGAGCCAACTCATTATCGGCAGCTTCAACTCTTATGCGGTTCAGGGCGGCTCTTATGTTTGGGGCCGCACATATGCCCATAAGGCGATAAATTTTCAGAGTAGTGAGTGTTTTCCTTCCTGCCAATAAGATGGCATTGGTACACCATTGAGAAAAAGTTTCTCGGTTGAGTGTTCCCAAATGGTCAGCCATTGCTTTTAAATCTGATGCAGACACTGGGATAGTGGTGATCTGTTGATTACCCCCCCCCCGTCCCCGTCCACCGGGGTGGTCACAGTGCGCTGTTCTATGGCTGCCACCTGGGCTACAAGACCCTCCTGTTTGTCATTCCAAATGTCTCCTTCCCATACCTCACGGGGGTCCCAAATGTTTTCCTCCCAATCTGATGGTATTTTACATTCGGCAGGGTCCCATTCTCCTGATTGGACAGCCGCTATCTGGCGAGTAGCAAAACCTAATTTCTGTTTCAAATGCTTAATAATAGAATTGCATTGATTATGATTTTCTGCGGTTTTACTCTGTTCTAATGTTAATGTCTTAACCATGCCTTGCAGGACCTGATTTTCTTTGATTTAAAGCCTGATTTTGTTTTTCTATTTCTTTATATGCTGTCACTTGATCCTTCAGGAGTCTCTTAGTACTTTTACTTTCCTGTAAGGCTTGTTTCATCATTTCCATTTGATTTTGGGAATTTGTTGCCATTATTTTCCAATTTTCTATCCCTTTTTCTGATTGGGATAGGGGTTTTTAGAGATCTTGCCTCCTCTTTGCTGGCTGTTAGGCGGAGGTAGTTGTTATTACACGCTTCCTACAGCAGCCAGAGTCCCGCAGCGTCTCTTTTTGCTGCATTCAGGGGTTTGCATAGGGATATATTGGGCCAATCTATCCTCCAAATCTGAAATATTACAAACATCTTCTAGGGCTTGTTTAGTCCAAGGACTGTGCCCATATCTCTGAAGGATTTGTTTATAGGGTGTTATTTCTTTTGTAAAAGGCGAGGTTAGAGCTCCTTCAAATTCTATGCCTCCCTCTGAGACTGCTTTCCCTGGACTTTTCTTAAACATCTTTAACACGTGTGTAGTTTTCTTTATCACCCCTGAACCCTTGCAGCGAGTGACACAGCCTAGCCTATCAATGAATAATTGTAACTTCTGTTTACAGCCTAAATTATTTCAATAATCGTAGCTTCTAGTTACACAGCCTAGATTATTTTAATGAATAGCCATAGCTTCTTTTTACTATGAGCTCTTTTGTGAAGCCTCTACCCTCTGGAGGTCAGCAGGCTTTGGTTATATATATATGGAGAGAGAGAGAGAGCTGCTTTCTGTAGAGCCAGCTGTGTGCAAACCAATGTCTGCTCTTTACCAATATTCCCCCTTTCGCATTCTCCACCAAAATGTTATACCAATAAAAGCAAGCAGGATCTTATGAGGGGGATATAGCAAAAAGCCACATTTATTGTAAAGATAATAATAAAGAAAAGATAGAAGCAAACAACGTTGTTTAACTACTTATTCCTATCACTACTTAACCCTTATATATACACACACACACACACACACACACACACACACACACACACACACACA
>ML677352.1:34172066-34461443 GCA_007922305.1 Dermatemys mawii | reverse complement strand
ATTTGTTAATATTAGGTCATGTAACTTGAAATTGTATTATGTAGCCAGAAACAGCTCCCATCTCTCTGTCCCAGGGCACGCTCAAACTTTTGCAAGTAGCTACTTGAAATTGACATTGCAGCGATACATTGTAACAATGCATTGTCAAGCCACTAACTCCGCTCTGGGAGCCAAGCCCTGTAATTGATTAAGGGCATTGTTACACAATTGACGCCAGTTCTCTTCAAAGCATTGTGAACCAATTAACCCTAATCGCAAAGTGAAACATTGTAACTATAACAGTAACTAACTCAGCACTCAGAGAGAGAGAGTGTTTTGAGAAATGCCACCCAGAAACTTTTATAACTTTTTGTATCTACAACTCTTGTATGTGTAAAATTATTATTATACAAAATACTGTATGTGAAGCATTAATTAGGGAATGTATGTAAGAGAGAGAGTGCTTGGACAATGAATGGATGGTTTCAGAGGTTCCAGACTGAGAATGCAGCATCAAAGGGCTGAAGAAGGCGTCAGGTGCCAGTGCAACCAAAAGGTATCAAGTGGAGAAAAACTGGAGACTGGAGGTCCACCCTATGAGATCACTGACGAGCACCTGGCAGCCACCCTGAAGACATCAGCATGACGCAGCAATTCCCATAGACTGGCATAGGAAGAAATTCCTATAACGACTGGACCAAAAGACTATGGAGTCAGAGTCCAACGTTCTGCTGCCAGCCTACCAGGAGCTTCAGGTGCGCATCTGATCAGGACTTTGCTCCCCACTACCATCATCTGTGTATAGAATACCTGGGCAGTATTCTGTCACAAGCAACTTCCAGGCTGGGAACTATAACAATTACCCAGAACCTGAATGAATAATTAAATAAATGTTTTTATTATATATATATATAATGTGTGTGTGTGTGTGTAAGGGTTAAGTAGTGATAGGAATAAGTAGTTAAACAACGTTGTTTGCTTCTATCTTTTCTTTATTCTTTATTATTATCTTTACAATAAATGTGGCTTTTTGCCATATCCCCCTCATAAGATCCTGCTTGCTTTTATTGGTATAACAATCTGCGTGACACAATCAGTGGCAGTGAATAATTCTATTTTAGTTTCTAGACTATCACCACAAAGAAAAGAGCAAGAAACTGACTCTATTATAAATAAAGGCTAGGATTCTCACTTATATTTCTACCTCCCCCAATCCAGGCCCAAAGGAGTAAAAGATCTTGGGCTCTCTCTTCTTAGTAGTTGTCTATGCCTCTGTGACCCTACAGCTCAATAGAAAATTATGTTCTTGTAACCACGCACTCATGACACTAATTTAAAGTGTACTGCCAGACACTAGGCTAACTGGAAATAATAAAAGGATTGTGTCAAGGATTCTACTTGAGGAAGAGCTGTAATGCCACTAAATACCTCATAATTAATCAAATGGTGATTATCACCATGAAAGTGTGACACATAGAGCCTATTGAGGTAATATGATTATGTTAAGATGGAGCAGTTAATATACCTTTGCCTGAAAGGACTGAAATGAATTAATTTAAAATTACACATGTATAAAACATTAGTTTTTACAGTTGCACTGAGCATTGGTTTATAATTCCATTATCATCTTTCTCCACAGTTTCACACTTTGTAGCCATAATTTAGCTGCATTTACACTTGATTTAAAACACTGTCTTAGTCATTGTTTTCCTTCTCAGTTATGAACATTTTGTTCTCTGATATTATGGACAATCATGTGATATCCAGATCCTTTGAGAAATACATACAAGACTGTTTCACTATACTGTAATGCTCAAAGCTTAAAAGGAACAAGGATCTTTTTCACAGTTTTAGACCTTGTCTAAACACACAAGTTCTACCACTTTAAGTATACTTGAATATTATTAACTGTTTGTAAGATAACATACAATTATGTTATCCCCAATTATGGAAGAAGTCCCCTTTGTCCTAGGCATTGTGCAAACACAGAACAAAAAAGACAGTCTCTGCCTCCAAAAGCTTTCAATCTAAATAGCTGCAGCAGTATGAGCCCTAGGGTACGTCTTCACTACCCGCCAGACCGGCGGGTAGCCATCGATCTTTTAGCGATCGATTTCTCATGTCTTGTTAAGACGCGAGAAATCGATCGCTAGTAGTGCCCCCGTCGACTCCATAACTCCAGCTTGATGCAAGGCGCAAACTGGAGTTGAGGGGGGGCGCGCCGCTGACTACAGCCACCATGAGGACGGCAGGTAAATCGGCTGAAGATACGCCAACTTCAGCTACGTGATTCACGTAGCTGAAGTTGCGTATCTTCAGTCAATCCCCCCCACAGTGAAGACCGGCCCTTAGTGTACTACTATAAAAGTGCTTAATATCCATATAGTTTAGTCCCATGCAGCAAGACACATTTATTATTGACACAATTGCCTCCACATGTGGGGTTTTACGGGTATAACTATATTGATTTTAAAAAATCTCATATCCCTTCAAAATAGTTATACCAATAAAAATGTGTGTGTAAACCAATACAATTCATCTAGAGTGCAGGAGTCAAGGAAGGGATTTGGGCTTGGGCTGGAGCCAGTCTCTAAATAATGCCCAGAGTGCCAGCCCCTAGAGAGTTTGACCCCTCTATCCCACTTGCCTGCCTCTTGAGACAGAATAACCAATCAGTGTTGCAGCTGGCAGAACTCGCTATCTACCTCCCCTTCCCACCCCCTCTTGCCCCAAGCAACCTCAAGCCATCCTCCCAGGAGGGGAGCAGGCAGCTGAAAAACCCAACCATTCAGGCTGGATCTTACTCCTCCCCCTCTCCTGTGAGCAAGGGGGACAGAGGTCTCCGCAGCCCCACCTGGGTAGGTGAAGAGCCCTGGAGCTGCTCTGCCCCGGCCTGGCGGGGTGGGGGTGAAGAACCACAGGAGGAGCAGAGGAGACTGGGGGTTATTTAGGAGAGTGGGCAGCACTGATGTCCCTCCCTCAGTCACAATGACCAGAGGGAGGTCAAAAGACAGAAACCCTGTCACGTCCCTCACTCCGCCCCACCCCACATATACAATACAACCTTTTTCTTTTCCCTCATGATTTTGCGTCTCTGGAGATTGGCAGTCCTGTGGTTCTCTTCTCACATCCATTGAGTAGGGTTGCCATGTGTCCAGTTTTCGACCAGAATGCCCTCCACCAACTGAGCCGTTAACAGTCTGATCAGCGGCGCTAAGGCAGGCTAGTTCCCTACCTGTCCTGGTACCGCTCTGGAAGCAGCCAGGAGGTCCAGCTCCTAGGCGGGGGGCGGGGGCACAGGGCTCTGCACACTGTCCCCACCCGGCGCACCAGCTCTGAACTCCCATTGGCTGGGAACAGTGGCCAATGGGAGCTGTGGGGGGGGGGGGCGGTGCCTGAGGGCAAGAGCAGCACATGGAGCCTTCTGGTGCCCCCAATTAGGAGCTGGACCTGCTGGACAGTTCCGGGACACAGCACAGAGCCAGGAGAGGCAGGGAGTCTGCCTTAGCCCTGCTGCACCACTGACTGGGAGCTGCCCGAGGTAAGCCCATACCCCAAACACCTGCCAGAGCCCCTTCCTGTACCCCTAGCCACACCCCAGAGCCTGCGCCCCCCAGAATAGAATCCTCACTCCTTCCCACATCCCAACCCCCTGCCTCAACTGCCAGCCCTCTCCTGCACTCTGAATCCCTCAGCCCTACCCCCTAGCCTGGAACCTTCTCTTGCAGCCCAAACCCCTCATCCCTGGCCGCACTCCAGCCCTGAGACCGTACTTCCTCCAATACCCCGACTCCCTGACTCAACCACAGTCCCCTCCCACATTCTGAATGCCTCAGCCCCACTCCTAGCCTGAAGCCCCCTCCTACACCCCAGACCTCTCACCCCCAGCCCCACTCCAAAGCCTGCACCCCCAGCCAGAGTCCTCACTTCCTCCTGCACCCCAGCTCCCTGCCCCAGCCTAGAGCCTCCTCCTGCACCCTGAATTCCTCTTTTCTCACCTTACCCTAAACCCCACATCCCCAGTTAGAGCCCTCACCTCCTTCTGCACCTTAACCCCCCACCCCAGCCCAGTGAAAGAGAGTGAGAGTTGGGGAGAGTGAGCCACAGAGGGAGGGGGATGTAGTGAGTGGGGATGGGGCTTCGGGGGAGAGGCGAGGCGGGGGTGTTGTGTGATTAGAAAGTTGGCAACCTTGCCATTGAGTGACTCCAGTCTTGATAGTGGAGTTACTCCCAGTTTACACGGCTGTAAATGAGTGGAGGATGAGGCCCCTGGTGTTGGAAGTTTCCTAGCTGAGTGGCTGGACGGTTATTGTGTTCTGGTGGAGACATGATGTGAATGGCTCACTCACTCTCTCTCTCTAGCCAGGCTGGCAGGACAGAAAAAGGCTGCTGCCCTGTTTAAATTAAAACATTTATATTGAACATAGTACAGATAACAGGCCGGGCTACAGAATTATCCCGCCAGACCCCTGTGGTTGTAGAGCTCTCTCCTCCTACATAGAAAGAGGCTCTGTGTATGTCAGATTCATGCTGGAGAAAGGAGCAGAGACTGGGCAGACTCTGGGAGGGAGGTTATACGTCATCGCCCAACAGCTAGTAGAAAACATTTCCTGAAACCCCATTTTCCAAGGCCTATGACCTGAGGCAGTTCCCCAAAATGCAGATCCAATGGCTCATCTCAGACCTGGGGGAGTGAGAGGATGAGGCCAGGCAAGGACCACTAAGAATTGTTAAAGATCTTATGACCCTTTTCGCAAGAGTGGGGTTAGCAACATTTGTGCCCTGTTTTCAAATTTCACCACAAATTGCCACTTTCCTAACGTCCTCCTGCAGTCTTCAGAAATGCAGAGCTTCCCCTCGGCTAGCACCAGCCTCCTGTTGATCTCCCCGGGGATCCGCCAGGTCAGGGGACGGGTCCAGTGACTCATTCTGCAGGAGTCATTGATCCAGAGCAAGGTCACTAGGAAGTGCCAATGTGCTGTGATGTGACAATCCAGCCTCCAGACGTGATGGGATGCTGAGTCTGCCTCACCAGAAGAGATAAAGTGAAGTTCAGCTTCTGATGCTGAACCACAATGATAATCCCGTGGAAACAAAAACTCAAGCTGATCCTCACCCCACCTCTGCCAGGTAAGTGAATGTTGTTCGTGCCTATTTTATAGATTGCAGAGAGGATCAAGGACAAATCCTATCCCTGCCCCCTTGGGTGTGGAGGGGCCTTCTGGCACATACCACTGCACAGAGAGGGCAGGATTTGGGGTTGCCATGCCAAGCACAGCATGTGCTTCAAATACTACATGGCTCCTCCCCCTGCTCCATTCAGCAGAGCAAGCAGGCTAGAGGCTGCTGCAGCCAGTCTGTGACCTGGAGGGGAGGTTTTCTTGCTTTTTGCTACGCTATCTTCCCCACACCAGCTTCCAGGGTTGAGCGTTAGGGAGATAGACTTGCCCCTGAGCAACTGGCCAAAGGGTTTGCAGCAGGTCAGTGGTGGAGCAAAGGAAAGGATGGGTGGGTGTCCTGTCTCCTGCTCTGTTCTGTTCTTTCGGTTCCTATACTGCACTATTTGAGCACCTTTGTTCAGTCCATTAGCATGCTGTTTCCATTTTCAAGTTTCCAGGCTTTAAGGGGTTCAGCTGCAGAGGTTGGAAGCAAGTTTAACAGTCTCCTGATTCCCCTTTCCCTGCTTTCACCATTGCACAGCTGGATAGGTGCAATGAAGAGAGGAGTTGGCATCACCTTCCTCTGAACCATCCAATTTGGGGCACTTTTGGGGGCAGGATAGCAGAGGAGTTGGAGTGATGGTTTGATAAGGTACATTCCCAAACAGAAACAGATGGTGCAGTGTCCAAACCAGTTCCCTTCATTAGTGGCTATTGAGGTCATGTAGAACAGAGAAGTATTGGCTCATATGCTAGGGAAATTTGTGGTTTGCAGCATGACCATGTCCCCAGGATTGTCAGTCCATGACAGGTGTGTCATATACAATCCAAGCTGTAGCCATGTTTGAAAAATACCCCCCTTAATGATGTTCTCCGTCCTGATCTCCACAGCAGCTATTTTCCTCCCAGATCATTTAGTGAAACTCCTTTCTATCACACTGGCCTATCATCTTAAGCTTCCCATTGAAAAGCAATTTTATTCCATGAAATCTAGTCACGAGATCACGCCCATCTGAGACAGTTACATGCTTCAGTGTTCCTGCCAGATAGGCAGAAAATCAGTACATAACTCTCCTGTTATATTGTTCCCAGAGGTCTATTATCTTCCTGCATCTTGGGAAGCAGTTAAAACTGGACCAATTGTTTTGTAGCCAAATGGACTTTAAAATGCTGCTATTTCTTATGCAGAGGATAGTTTATTGAGAGGGGCTTTTCCTTCCTTTTGGAAAAAAGAAATGAACCCTCTGCTTCTTAGAATCAGGACTCCTGCCAGTAATGCCACAAGTTTGCAGTGTGACTATCTTGTCTTAGCCTCTCTTCTGAAGGGATTTGGAAGTGTAGAGAAGTCTTGCTGGTTCCTCCTACTGATGTCAGCCTTGGAGTTCAAAGTCTGGAAGAGCAGGCTTCTAGGGTCTCTCATTGTTATGTATGGGGATTTACCAGAGTCAGCTCTCAGTATTAGTCAATGGGATAGCAAAACCCTAGTGTCATGTGCTGTGTAAGGTATAAACTGTCCCTAATCACTCTGGTATCTTCAATGCTGCTGAACATCAGTATCCCTTATGAAAATGGCACACGATCATTGCATGTGCTGAGCGGTTTGGGCTATGAACCTCGATTTTGCTCAGTTTTCCAGTTGGCCCTCATTTCCTTAATGAGCTGCTGAACCAAAACCCCTTATTTGAAATGTGGAGGGGAGCGAGTCTTGAGATCCTGGTCTAGATGTCACAGCGTGGGCCCATCTCTAATTCCGGGTATTGGCAATTGCTTTGTTCATTATATTTATTGTTTTATTGAAAGAAGACATCAGTTCCAGACACACTTTGCCTTGTAGGCTATATAATGATTATCTAAAGAACAGATAATCTAATAAAGCTTGCAACTTTATAATAACTCGGTCTAAGATATTACTAAGGATTATTATTT
The DNA here is from genome assembly GCA_007922305.1 of Dermatemys mawii. Lineage (NCBI taxonomy): Eukaryota > Metazoa > Chordata > Testudines > Dermatemydidae > Dermatemys > Dermatemys mawii. The sequence continues at coordinate 34,454,379 of ML677352.1, read as the reverse complement.
ACTGTCCGATTTTCATCTCATCTAACACATTGTGTAAGTCAGGAGCAGCTCTGTTGAATTCAAGGGGAGACATTGGTGTAAATGGGGTTAAGTAAAGATGGAATCAGGCCCAAAGACAAGACATCTTGCAAAATTATAACTGGCTTTTTGTCCAAGCACAGTCTTTCTCCAGTAAATTAGTAGGAACAGCAAAATGTCTGTCAAAATCCAGAGTACCTTTTGAAAATTTAGGTTAAAAAAAGCTGACTATGCCGAAGCTACAGTGAGTACATATTAATGTTATGGTCCCATGGCTTTTTCTACTGAAATTTCACTAGGTGGAGCAATAGACAAAACATTTCAGTTTTTATATTCCACTAAATGCCACTTCTTTCTGATATATTTCCCTCTACATCTCTGTGCTCTGGGTTTGCTGTTAAAGCTCATTGATACTTCAGTTGTGTCTCTCCTAGCTGTGTAAAGGGGCTATGAAGAAAGATAGGTCATGGGATAGCTTTATCCCTTTAACACTTTAGTTACTAGCTACGGCCCAGGTGGGAAACACCTGGGAACTTGCTAATTTCCTGCAGAAAATGGTTAGCTATGGGGGCAGTGGGGTTCTGTACTCTGGGAAAAGGAGAGGGAGTCTTGCTGCTTGGAGGTGTAATAGGATGGGAGTCTTCGGACAAAAAGCCATATACAGCCCAACTATCCTCTGCTGGAAACTCCTCCCTCCAGCCCTCACAAGAACTGGAGCATAGGGAGGCAGTCCCATGAAGAACTGGGGCTGACCCTGGCATGGAGATCAGGTGATTGCGTAGGGAGGCAGTGCGAGAGAGGAGGTAGGCGGTGCTCGGAGCAGTGCGAGAAGCCCCGCGAGGCCCCCACCTTGGAGCCGGACCTGCTGGCTGCTTCTAGGACTTCGTGCAGTGCCAGGGCAGGTAGGGACTAGCCTGCCTTAGCGCCACAGCACTGCCGACCGGACTGTTAACTGCCTGGTCGGTGGTGCTGACCACAGCTGCCAGGGTCCCTTTTTGACAGGGCATTTGGGTTGAAAACCAGACATATGGTCACCCCAGCCTCGGTCCCCCTTCCACCCCACTGTGCCCTGATGAGTCAGGCTCCACCTCAGCTCCTCCTGGCCCTGCAGGCAGCAGGTGGGTCCCAGGAGAGAGGGAAGTAAGTGTGGGTGTGAAGGAGAATGAGTGACGGCGAGGGGGAGGAGAGGAGTGAGTGGGGACAGGGCCTTGAGGGAAGAGGCCAGGGCAAGGGTATTCAGTTTTCAGCAATTAGAAAGTTGGCAATTCTCTATTCAGAGGTCTGGCCTACAATCCCCTCTGCCCCGACCCTCCCAGATGTATCCCTGTCTGTGAAGTTGGGCCTGATTCTCCTCTCACACTGGTGTGAATCAAGTGTGTAAGTTCCTTGAAGTCCATGGTGTTACGCTGTTGTGAGACGAGAATCAGGACCTTTGCCTCTTGTTTTTACCTTCAACAAAAGTCTACCATGCAGAAGCAGATGGAAAGTGCAGATTCTTTATTGGATAATGACAGCAAAGTCTTGTACTGTACATGTAATGAAGCAGTGTGGGCTAGTCAACAAGACTGAACGGGGAGTCAGGAGACCTGTAGTCTATTTTCTGTCTGTCTAATCTATTTAGCCTGTAAGCTCTTCAGGATAGAGAATGTCTTTTGCTACTTGTGTGTACAGCACCTAGCACAGTGGATGAGGCCTCTAAGTACTGCTGTTGTTATAAGAAGGCCGCCTAGTGTGCAGGTTGCCCTACACTTCCTATTGTAAAATCCTGTTTTCAGTTGCTTATAATTTTGCCAAACTTTAATGGTCTGGGTTGAAATTTCCCACACCAGGTATCTGCCTCAGGCTGACTTTTTTTTAATTACAGACAAAATGGTTCAGCTGTTTCAGAGAATGAGATCAGAAAAAAAATACGTCATTTTGCCCAGGTTAAAAAATTCTAGTGATCTTCTACTTGAAAAGCTCTAGCATCCCTGTGCTTTGGAAGCAGGGACTTGGAATGTGTCAGGGAATGGCCTTTGTGCCAGAGATGTGCCTTTTGCAATCCCTCTGAAAATCCCCCCCCACCCCGCTCCCCAAAAAATCTGGCCACGTGCTAAGTGTTTGAAAAATCTCATTTTGCATATGCAGAGAAGAGACTTCTTAGAGTTTACAGGCTAAAATCGCTGAAGATTCCATCCTCACTAAGCATGCTCCATCCCCTCACAGCTCCTAGTGCTGACTGGACTATGTATGCATGTATCATCCCCACATCGTTACTGAACATGCTTGAGCCCAGGGCTATGGGGATTCAGAAGGACTTTCCCATAATGGCTGTTTCAAGCTGTCCTCCAGAGCTGATCGCCATAGAAGATGACAATCTACTACTGCTGTCAGATACTCTGTTAGGTCAAGAGGCAGAGGTCTGTGTGGTGAGTCTGAAGGTCCCAATGCTGCTGAGGCCCCATGTGGGTGTCAATATGATAATAGAACAGATGTTTTGCCAGGTTTTTTAAGCGTAGAAAATTATACAAACAACTATATTAAAAGAAGGTTGCAAAGTCAAGCACTCAAAAGTTAAGAAATCCAGCATAAAGGTTGCCTGTGTGTATGTGTTATGATATAGCCTGGGGTGGGCAAACTGCGGCCTGCAGGCCACATGTGGCCCACCGGCCATTTTTATCCAGCCTGTGGGGGCGTGATGCTGGTGGTCCCGCTCTCCCCAGCTAGAGCGACAGCAGTGCGGGGCCGCGCATTCCCGGGCCGACCAAGCGCAGGGAGCTGCTGAGCCCCGCGCTCTGGGGGAGGGCTGCGCAAAGTCCGGCTCGCCTGCGGGGCCCCGGGCTGGGGGCAGGCCAAGCGGAGCACGGCTCCCCAGCAGGGCCCTGGGCCAGGGGCAGGCCAAGCGAAGAACAACTCCCCAGCAGGGCCCCGGGCCGGGGGTGGGCTGAGCGGATCGCAGCTCCCCAGGTTGGGGGCCGGCTGAGCGGAGCATGGCCCACGGGGCCCCGGGCCGGCCGAGTGGAGCGCGACTTCCCAGCGGGACCCGGCGCGGGCAGAGTGTCGCTGGGCACGGGGACCCCGCACTCCCAGGCTGGGGCGCTGGGGGGAGTACTGCTAGCCACAGGGCCCCCAGGGCAGAGTGCCTTGAGCGCAGAACCCTCCAGAGCGCCAAGCCCTGGGGCCCCACGCCCCCCAGGCATGGGGGCTGGGCAGAGCGTGACCAGCTGCGGCCCCACGCCCAGTTGAAGCGCCGGCTGAACAAGGTAAGCAATGGGGGGGGGCTTAGTTGGTGGGGTCAGGGGTGGTGGTTAGGGTCGGGGGGCTAGGGAGGAGTCATCAGGGAACAAAGAGCAGGGGGGCTTAGATGAGTGTGGGTTCGGCATGGTGGTGGTTAGTGTGGAGGGTTCTCGGGAGGGGGCAGTCATGGAAGAAAGAGCAGGAGGGCCTAGATAGGCGGTAGGTTCCTGGGGGGGGCAGAGTAAGGGGGTCTGTGGAGGGGGCGACCAAGGGACAAGAAGCGGGGGTTGGCTGGGTCGGGTTTCTGAGGGGGGCAGTCAGGGAGCGGGAAGTGGGTAGGGGTCAGATAGGGAGCGGGGCCAGGCTGTTTGGAGAGATCCAGCCTTCCCTACCCGGCCCTCCGCACAGTTTTGAGCCCCCATGTGGCCCTCGGGCCAAAACGTTTGCCCACCCCTGATATAGCCTTTAATTACACAGTCACATAGAGAAATCTTTGCGTTTTCCTCCCTAGCTTCAGTCTCAGGCCAGTTCCTCAGCTGATGAATTCTCAACAGCTCCATCAAAATACTTGGAACCATGCTGATTTCTACCTGCTGAGGATCTGCTTAGACAGCAATTGAAATGCTAAGAGGATATGGGAAGAGGTCACTTCAGGTTACCTTGGACCAGGGATCAGCAACCTTGGCACGCGGCACCGCAGGGTAAGCACCCTTAGCGGGTCCCGCTGATTTGTTTACTTGCTGGTTCGCCGATTGCAGCTCCCACTGGCTTCGGTTCACTGCTCCGGTCCAATGAGGGCTGCGGGAAGCAGCGCGGTGCTGATCACCACTTCCCGCAGCCCCCATTGGACCGGGATGGCGAACCACAGCTAGTGGGAGCCGTGATCGGAGAACCAGCAAGTAAACAAATCGGCGGGGCCCGTTAAGAGTGCTTACCTTGCGGTGTCATGTGCCGAGGTTTCTGATCCCTGCCTTAGACTCACATAGGAGACAGTGCACTTAGGGTGACCAGATGTCCTGATTTTATAGGGGCTATCCTGATATTTGGAGCTTTTTTCTTATATAGTAGCGGGGGTAACCATGTTAGTCTGCATCAACATAACAACAAGGAGTCCGGGATTCCTTGTTTTTTTTCTTATATAGGCTTCTTTTACTCCCACCCCCATCCCCATTTTTTCACACTTGCTATCTGGTCACCCTAATTGCACTGACGTAATGGGTATTCAACCACAAAAGCTTATGCTCTAATACATCTGTTAGTCTATAAGGTGCCACAGGACTCTTTGTCGCTAATTGCACTGAGGAATTTAAACATGAATTATGGCCAATTCTATTCTTGATTACACCCAGAAAGCTAAGAGCAATTGCACAGGTGTAATTAGGGCAACAGTTTGGAGAAGCAGTGCAGTCTAGTTGAGATAGCTGGTAATTGAGCTGTGGATTGGGACTCAGAAGATCGGGGATCTATTTCCTTTTCTTCCACTGATCTGCTATGTAACCTTGGGCAAGTCATTTCCTCTCCCATCCTTTGTCTGTCTTGTCAAGTTAGATAATAAGCTATACAGGGCAGGAACTATTTCTTCTGATATGTTTGTACAATCTCTGTCACAATGAAGCTTGGATCTCAGCTGGAGCTTCTAGGCTTCTATCCTAGTAATAATAATTACAAATCTTAGTGACTGGCAGAATTTGAACTCTCCTCCTCCATAGTTCTTTGCAAAATGAAAAACTCTACAAAGAAATGAGTTAAACATTAATAGAAGTGAAATGTAATGTTTGAAGTAGCCTAGGCAATGTTAGCAAATTGTTGCAAATTCTTTCTTTCTCTTCTCTGCAGCATACAATCTCTTATTGACAGTGAGGAATGTTGTTTGGTACCATGAAAAGTGGGACCAATTGTTTTGTTTATTTTCAAGCCTGAGGCCCACCATTCTTTTCATAATTTACATTATTTGTTAACATCCAGTGCCATTAGTTGGGGAGCACAATGCAGCCTTTTTCTGCGTTCTCTGATTCATGGAGACCGCACATTTAGACATGGACTTGGAAGTTTTCATTCCTCACATGTCTCCGAGATTATATCATGACAGCTCTGCAGAGAACAGCTTTTCCATTTAAATCCTCCCCTGCCCTCCTTTTCTTTACCCAAAAGACATCCTCTGCTTTTAGAGAGGGAGTCTGCTGTGATCACATTCCTGTTTGTTTCATAGACAATGAAGAGCCAGGATTAGGGAGTGTATGTGTCTAAAAATTGTTCCATTCATCTCATTTATCACCTTATTATCAAAATATTAACATAATTCCAGCATCTCAGTGTCCTCAATTTGTTTGCAACTTTCAAGCAGCGAGAGGAACCATTAGTGATCATCTGTGTTCCTTCATTAAACAAGCTAGAATTAAAACTGTGGGCCGATTCTCCTTGCCCTACATCTTGCACAGATATTTACACCAGTACAAAATTACCTAAAATGCTGCTTAGGGTTAGAATAGGAATCAGAATAGGAATAGCTTATAATACTCTGACTCTGCACTGGTGTAAATGATTACTCTGGGGAACAGGGCAATGGAGATGCCAGCCCTATATGCCAGAGGATGGGACATAAAAGCCCCGCTCTGCTGCCCATGATGATGTCATCAGTCACTTGATCTCTTCGTGCTTCCCTCCATGGAGTTAGAAGTTCAAGGGCACATGCCCCCAATGGCCCTCTCAGCAGCTACGTGGGCAGTGCTGGGGTCTGCGGAGTTGCGGGTGGTGTGGGAAAGGGGACAGGGTGGATAAAAATCAATTAAAAAAAAAGACAATCGGATTTTTTTAGTTAAATCTGAATTTTTTGATAAAATGCTTTTTGAGGAAAAAATCTATATGAAGATAGTTTTAATTAAGATACATTATAGCTCAAAGATATCTCGTCATGGAATAGGGATTATAAATTCTAATTCTAAAGTATGAGGCCATATATTCATGTAATGTTTAAGAAAAGTTTTGTAAATGAGTTCCAATAGTTCAGGATTAGGGACCCAATTTTATAGGGTCACTAATCCGTGTATAGATTATTTAGGTTAATCTTTCTATCTACCCAATGGAACTCAGTGCTCTGTCTAGAAGATACCATCAGAGATGTTTAGTTTTGCAGTTCTCAAACTGTGGATTTGTGTCGCCAGAGGTAGCATGCTTGTTAACAGCAAAAATGTTTTAAAATAAATAAATAACATGCAGAGGTGAGAAATAACAGACCTCAAATCTATTGTCCCTCTGCAAATTTGTGTACACAGAGTCAATCTCTTACCTCACTCTAAAAGTGCAAAGTTTCAGAAAGTTCAGTGAATAGAAGATTGTTGGGGGTGGAACAGATCTGGACAAAGGAAAGAAGTCTGGAGATAAGTGTAAAAAGTAAGGGACATATGCTTGTTTTGTTAAAATATTATATGTTTGCTGTTGAAGAAAAAAATCCAGAATACTTAACATTGTTGTTTTACTTAAATAAAACAATTTAAATGTCTGTCTGGTGATGTTTTCCTCCTAATACAGCATGGTAAGAAAATCCTCCAAATATTAATGACTAAGCTGTTGAACTGGAGATAGTTCACCTCCCAATGACTTCATAAATATCTGTTTCAATTACCTTTGGTAAATGAAATAACCAAACAATCATTCATTTTCTGATATAGCTGTAAAACTAATCTGAAAATTTTTCAAATTAAATCACACTCTTTAAAAATATATAATGTGTATAACGTTCTAAAAATGAAACCTACGTCTATCTCTGAGTTGCAAAGAATACGTATTAAGGTTATAACAACCAACAAGAATGCACTTTTATGTAGAAAACCATGATTAAGTCGAGTCTTCCTGACTAGTGATTTAAATCAAATCCACCCTGGAAGGGGATAACTGAGGAATGGACTTTTCCTCATGGCATCTTCTCAGCCCCAGAGTCCAGGAACATCAACACATACTGCACCACAAATGGACTTTCTCCTCTGCTCTCAGACATCTACTGGGCCTCACTAGTGGCCTCTGGACTGCAGCAGAGACTGTCGGACAACACTGGATCTTGCAGAGACCTCCCAGCCTCCCTTTCCTCCCCCACACACCCACAGGAGCAGGGCCCCCAAGGTGAGGCAGCTCTGGGTGTTGGCAGGGGTTTGGATAGTTTGTTTACTGGAAGTAATTATGCCTGCAGGGTTGGGAAACTCTGCATAGAAAAGGCAGAAACAGGCAAACCAAATAATATCAAGGAAGTAGGCCGTGAGGCAAGAGTCACACCTTTCCCAGGTGGGGGAATGTTCAGAGAGCAGAGGAGGTTATGGTGTGATAAGAAACATTTAAATGAACAAGTATCGTTGGTTCAACGCCATCAAGGGAAGCCTAAAGTTAGTATATAGGAGCGCAAAGGATAATCTCTGTTACCTTCACCGACCCATCCCCTTCACTTTGATTGTCTGTACACCAATGTGTTTTGTATGGTCTTTGATCACATTTTAAGTTCTATGGGGCACGTGTTCTTACATATTTACACAGTGCCTATCACAATGGGGCCCTGGGCACTGTTGTGTCTGTTGCTTTTTCCACAAAAAATACCAATGTGAAGAAACCATTAGCCACAGCTAAATCCTAAATAACTACATCTAGTCAATATACATAATCCTGCTGAGCCTAGCGAAGCACACGCCGCTGGTCTGACTAGTTTCACAAACTATTTAAACGGGCACTACCCTGTTTCTATACACTACAGACACTATCACAATGGAAAAGGGCCAGCCTGAACCTTTACTCTAAATTTTAGCGATCGCTCTCACGCAACATCTCATTCATTTATATTCTTTAGATTTATAAAATAACAAGACAAGACGTCTGTCTGATACTCTTGACACCTATGACATATACTTAGGAATGAACAAACCACAGAAAGAGACAGAAACCTCATAACATTTAATAACACTGAATAGCCAGGCAGCAGTGCAAAAATTAACTAACTAAATTCCAATTTTTCCTATACATCAACTCTAAAAATATTTGCTTCCTCGGAGCCCTCTTGAAAATATATGTTCCTTTCTAAGAAGATAGCATCAGTGGATCCACTTGGGTGAGTAAGTGCTCATGAAACATGAGTAAAGATTCTACCATCTAGCCCATAATAATCCTAGATCAAGTTTCAGGCTATAGAGTCCAAGAGACAGGTTCTGGCACACATATCAACACTGAGTAATTCCATGGGTAGTCCCATTGATTTCAATAGCTCTGTTAGAGGAGTAGGGTATTATTCAATGTGCATAAGGCTGCCAGAATCTGTCCTTCAGTTATTAGCATATACTAGACACTAGTGCAACAGAGTCGCTCTGGGGAATACTAATAAGTGTTTGAAAGGTCAAACTAATCCTTCACAAATGAGAGTGACCAGAGGTTTCTACTATTGCATGATAGCAGCAGTGCAAGCTCAAGCGAAATATTTTGTTAGAAACAGCATGGCTGTTTTTATTAGGCCAGACAGTAGCTGTGTTTGGTTAGGTGCAATTAGCAGGGCATGTGGGTCTACAGGGTGCAGCAAATTATCATATTAGTTTTAAACTGGTTTTAATCTCACTCCAGATTGTGAGGTTTTGGTTATGGCACCGAGACACCTCAGAGTTTGATACAATTAAAAGTGGCTGGTAGCATGTGCTCCAGACAGGAATAGCATTGAGTCTGCAAGTCAGGACTGAGGTGCATAAGCTGTGCGAGCTCAAGTAAAGCAGAGTGCCCCAGGGGTTGGTCCTGGGACCAGTTTTGTCCAACATCTTCATTAATGATCTGGATAATGGGATGGATTGCACCTTCAGCCAGTTCGTGGATGACACTAAGGGCATGTCTTCACTACCCGCTGGATCGGCGGGTAGCAATTGATCTGTTAGCAATCGATTTTTTGCGTCTCGTGAAGACGTGAGAAATCGGTTGCCCGTGGCGCCCCATCGACTCCTGTAACTCCAGCTTGACAGGAAGCACAAGCCGGAATCGACAGGGGAGCGCGCTGCTGACTGCTGCCGCCATGAGGATGGCAGGTAAGTCGGCTGAAGATACGTCGACTTCAGCTACGTTATTCATGTAGCTCAAATTGCGTATCTGCAGTCGATCCCCCCCACCCAGTGAAGACCAGCCCTAAGCTGGGGAGAAGTAGATATGCTGGAGGGAAGGATAGGGTCCAGAGTGACAAACTGGAGGATTTGGGGCCAAAAGAAATCTGATGAGGTTCAACAAGGATAAGTGCAGAGCCCTGCGCTTAGGATGGGAGAATCCCATGTACTGCTACAGGCTGTGGACTGACTGGCTAAGCGGCAGTTCTGCAGAAAAGAACCTGGGGATTACAGAGGACAAGAGGCTGGATCTGAGTCAACAGTGTGCCCTTGTTGCCAAGAAGGCTAACGGCATATTGGGCTGCATAGGGGGAGCATTGCCAGCATATTGAGGGAAGTGATTATTTCCTTCTGTTTGGCACTTGTGAGGCCACATCTGGAGTATTGTGTCCAGTTTGTGCCCCTGACTACAGAAAAGATGTGAACAAATTGAATAGAGTCCAGCAGAGGGCAACAAAAATGATTAGGGGGCTGGGGCACATGACTTATGAGGAGAGGCTGAGGGAAGTGGGCTTATTTAGTCTGCAGAAGAGTAGAGTGCAGGGGGTTTTCATAGCAGCCTTCAACTACCTGAAGGGGGGTTCCAAAGAGGATGGAGCTGTGCTGTTCTCAGTGCTGGCAGATGACAGAACAAGGCGCATGGTCTCAAGTTGCAGTGTGGGTGGTCTGGGTTGGATATTAGGAAAAACTATTTTACTAGGAGAGTGGTGTAAACCATTCCAGTGCTTCCTAGGAAGGTAGTGGAATCTCCTTCCTCAGAGGTTTTTAAGGCCTAACTTGGGATGATTTAGTTGGGGTTGGTCCTGCTTTGAGCAGCGGGTTGGACTAGATCGCCTCCTGAGGTCTCTTCCAACCCTAATCTTCTATGGTTCTATGATTTTAAGATAATAATTCTATTTGTTCCTCACTGTCCCTAACCCTAAATTCACCTACATTGTTTTATAAGGTATACGTAAAGGAGAGAGTACCTAGAGAGCTTATCATTTTTATTTAGGGCACGGAGATTGGTGTAGGTTTCAGTGAATAGACATGACAACATGATTTTATATGGTAGTGAAGGTGCACCTGATGAATCCACAGAACTTTATGCTTGGCTATTTGAAACCAGGAGCTAGGATAGGTAGTGAGTAAATCATCTTAAAGGTAGATGCATTATATACAGCTGAGTTACTCTTGTACCTTATCCTTCAGATAAAATAAGCTCTTATACGATGGGGCCATAAATATCCTTAGATGAATTCCTTACTGTATCTTAATGGTCTCCATTTGTATTGTAGAGAGCTTCTCTTCAGGGTATATTCGGTCTGTCTATGTTTAATGTAACATATACCTCACTCACCACCATGGTATCAGAGTGCTAATTCTTAGGTCCTTTGTGGAATTAAGATCTTTTGGGTGATTATCTATTTTAGGGTTTTGTACTGCCTTCCATCCATCATCACAGTAGCTAAGTATTGATCTGATGTTATCAGTGTTCTAAACCTATTTGGAAGAAGTGAGAGGGATGTATGGTCTGGTTTCTGGAACTGAGTTAAATAATTTTGACACAAGGTTTATCTAACCTAGTATGGTCATGGTAATGAAATTATTATCTATGTTACCTATGTACTCTAATCAAATCTAGTAATCCAGTCTAAGCTAGGCCAGGGGTCTCCAAACTTTGGGAGACGAGGGCCATATTAGATTTCTGAAGGGGCTTCGTGGGCCGAAGCGACTGTGAAAAAATTCAATATATGCAAATATAGTCAAAATTCCCCCCCCCCTTTGCTCCTCCGGCTGCTGCTGTGGGGGCACTCACCCCTCCGCACATGGGGCTGCTGGCAGCAGCTCACAGGTGGGGAGTGGGAGACAGCGGCAGCTTCTCCACGTGCCTGCTCAGCTGGAGGGTTGGACAAATCGAAGCCGTGCGCTGGATCTGGCCCTCGGGCCATAGTTTGGAAACCCCTGATCTAGGCCTTTCTAGTTCACACATCACTGTGGTTTCTGGACACCAAATTTTAGAATCTAGAAAATGTGTCCCAAAGATACTTGGCATGGAACGGGATATGATTTTTCCGCTTGTTTTTTTCTCTCTCATATCTGTGATGATGTGGTTTGATACAGATGTTCTGAGACAGGACAATATTGTTGTCCAGGTATTGAGGATACATCATTTGCAGATCTCATGCCCTACCTAAACCCACTTGTTTGTTTAGGTATAGTGGCCAACTGATAAAGTAACACCTCTGATGTGTATATGTAATGTTGCCACTGTTGTCCATAGTCAGTCTGTTTGTATCCAGAGGGACCTCCATGGGTTCTGGCTAAGGGAGCGTTCAGTGTTTGCACAATCTAATCCTATTCAGAGGACAAAAGTGCCTCCCTGCCCTGGTCACTGGTGAGGAATTGTCTAATTTTTATAGCCATATATGGAAGTGGGCTGCCAGTAATGATGATGTCAGGGGGGTGAAATAAGCATATTTAGTCCACTGACATTTGCTTAAAGTAAAGGGCTCTTTGACTCTCCCTACGACTGACAAGCCTGACTTCACTTTTTGCACCATCAGGGTTGCTAAAATGAACTTGCTGAGCAATGCTAGTGACAGGATTATTACACTGTAATGGAGATTTCAGCCTCCTTGCCTTGTGCTGATACAGCAGAGCAAGTCACTGAAATAGCTTAGTAGGCAGGAGGAGACAATCATGACCTGCCGATATAGTGTCTGTCAATTGCACTTACAATAGAAGTGTGCTGCCTTTGTCAGTCAGGGACTGGTACACAGTCGGGGTTCAGGAGGCCAGTAGTACCTGGCTTATTACACCATGGCTTGCTAGCCTCAGCAGTTTGGCTGCCTCCCTAGCCACAGGGTGAATGTAGCATTCAGCTCTGGTTAACTCTGACGAAAGGTGACCTAGAAATAACAGGTAAGAGATAAGCTGATACTTTGGCGACAGGACCAGCTCCAGGCACCAGCAGAGCGAGCACATGCCTGGGGCGGCATTCCACCCGCCACTTCGCTCCTCCTTCACTCCTCCGGCAGCACTGCGGCTGCGCTGCGCTGCCCTCCCTACTTCGGTCCTCCAGCGGCACTGCGGCTGTGCCGTCCTCACCCCCCCCCCACCCGGCTCCTCCAGCTGCTTCGCGGCTTCACCACCTCCCCTTAGCTCAGCCGCCCCCCCTTCGCTCCTATGGCCGCCTTTTATTTTTGCTTGGGGATGGCAAAAAAGTTAGAGCCGGCCCTGTTTGGCGAGGGCAGAGCTGCCCTTGAAAAGCATTTTCACTCTGCTTAAGGTCTGATTCCAAGCCCACTGAAGTCAACCGTTGTCTTTCCTTTGACTCAAGTTGGCTTTGGATCAGGCCCTTCATGAGCTGGATGAAAACCTGATCTTATACACTTTGGACCCTCGTGGGGCTAAATAAAGCTTTATCCAAAAATGGAGTCCGGCTATTGCCCTGCCCGGTGCACCAGGAAAGCAATGTGCCCCAATACCATGCAGTGGGGAAGCCCTGCCTGCCTACAAACATACTGTAAGACAAACATTTGCCAGAATATAATGTGATGGCTGCCCAGTCTGGCAGCTGATCCATTATCTTGTCACTGGTATCTGGTTGCCATGCATCCGTCACATCAACTAACGCCTCGAGGCAGCTCCCCACAATTTTTCATGGCATGACATAACAAAAGAGAACTGATGGCAGAACAGAGCTTGTCTCTGAGCGTTCCCTGGCTTAACTGATTTGTCTGTTCAAATGTGAATTGCTTTTAATCAATAATAGTAATAGAACAGGCCTGGTCCTTAATGAAAGAGAGCAAAATCCACAACATTTCTGTGGTGAACTAGTGATATGAGGATCGAAATAGCATTCCCAACACCCAGCTGATTTCAGCAGCAGCTTTGCCTGCATCAGGATTCCAGACTGAGCCTATGAAGAGAGTCTTCTAGTAGCTATTCAAAGGTCACGGGCTAGACGCCTCATGACACTATTGTGAGGATTCCTTCAGTGGAAACAAGATTTAAAGTGGGTGGCATTTTTATGGCCAGACAGGGTTTGGTTCATTGCACTCTGAAGTCAGTGGTAGCCTTTCCACTGATTTCAGTGGGCGATAGAGCTGGTTCATGATGCAGAGAAGGCCAGGGGTTCTGTTTTAAGATACAAAGATGGCACCATAAAGCTTTGGACCAATCCTAACTGCTACTATGAAAGTTGGATTAATTGTATTTAGGTCGTGAGACTAATTACTTGTATGGTAAAGAAAAGCCTTGCCACTTGTGTTTGTAAGGGAGGGGCAGAGAGAAGTCAAAGGCACAAGAATTAACCCAGGCTGGTATTTCTATTATAAAAACCCCCTGATTTTAATTAATACAACTGCTTTGCAGACTGGAAGTTGGGAGACAGAATCTGGCCCAACAGAACTTTCTTCTCCAAATTGTAGAAACACTTCTTGGTCCACGAGTCTATTTTCATTTTGGGGTGCCCAAGTCTGGTTGAAAAATGGTGACAAAAATTCAAAATTTTTCATGAAAATTTGAATCAAGATATTAAAAATCCACGTCGCAGGCCGCTCTCCTGAGAAAGTAATTTATTCTCACTAGAGAGAGAGAGAGCAGGGTGCAATGTGAGCACAGGTCTGAGAGCCAGGAACTCTTGCCAGCTAATCCTGGATCTGACTCGGACTCCCTCGGGGGCATTGACCATGTCAAAACCTTTCGGCCTGCATCTCCCCAGCCATAAAATGTGTTGGAGGGATGTCTGGGGGTTTGAAAGCCAAGTATGACACACTTAGGCCATATCTAATCTTGTCAGGAAAACCTTGCGCCCTACAGCCCTCAAGGGACATGAGACTACAGATTTATCCATATTTTCAAAACAGTGCCCAGATAGAGCTGTGTGAATACTGGATTTTTCAGTGCACTGAAAAATAAACAAAATAAAAATCAGGTCAAACTGGACCAAAAACTTGTGCAAAACTTCATCGAATTGAAAGAATCTGGGGTCGATTCACAGACATTATGAGTGAATGACTATGACATTCCAGGCTGCAATCCAGATCAGTGCGGGACTGTGTCACCACCTGCCACGCAACCTTGGGTGACTCACAATGCTTTGCTGTTGTAACTTCCTTGATTTAACTACAAGGAGATAGATTTAAAGTGAGTACAAATATAAGGCATTAAAGTCAGAAATGGTTACAAGAGAAATAAAGATAAATTGCTTCTTAGCACTAAAACTTAATAAACCAGACTTGATTAAAGGTGAAGTCCCATACCACATGTTCCCACTAACACTGCTGACCAAATTCTCAGGCCAGGGTCTACTCCCAAAGTCCAAAGGCTTTTGTCTTCTTAGGGTTCGTCTACGTTACTCACTGGATTGGCGGGTATTGATTGATCTATTGGGGATCAATTTATCACATCTAATGTAGATGCAATAAATCAATCCCTGATAGATCAATCAATCAATACCTGCCCCTGGATACTTCCACTGCATGCATCCGACAAAGTGGGTATTAGCCCACAAAAGCTTATGCTCTAAAACTTTAGTTAGTCTTTAAGGTGCCACAAGACTCTTTGTCATAGCTGAAGTTGCATATCTTAAGTCGCCCCTTCCCCTCCCTAACCAGTGTAGACCTGGCCTTTGATGAAAGAGAGAGAAATGAATAGGGAGAGAGAACTTGGAGTGGTTTTGCCCCTCACTTTTATAGTTCAGTCACCCTGTGAGAATGCCTTTTCCTGAATGTTGCTTCCAGATATATTTCATTCCTGATGTGAGGATGGAGACAAAGAGTCTGGTGGTGAAAGAGGTGCCATGCAGTTGTTTGCTAAAATGCAGATCTATCAATTCCTACCCCCCTTCCTTGCCAAAGAGTGGCCACTTGACAGGTGATTGCCCATCAACTTTGATGATACCTGGCTTGAGGTATCCACATTTCCTGTATCTCTGAGAAACTGGTTTACCCAAGTTTGTCTGGTAAACATATTTCAGACCTGATTTCAGCTTATGTTCATCACTTCACATATAAGACTGCTACATATATTTCACCATGATATTATTGAACAGCAAGTTATTAGTTTTCAAATGATACCTCATAAGGCATAGTTTGTACTAAGATTATTACAGTAGTGTGTAAGGTGTGAATACAGGGGTGTGTTTGGTCACAATGACAATGAATAATCATTGGGCCCAGGAATGATTCCCAGCTAGGTGTTTAGGGTACACACCCAACCTATGGAAAACCCTAGTTTAAGTCCCTGCTCCAAGGCTTATGTAATTATTGATACAAAGTGGAATAGTTTCCACAGCAAAGATTGCGAGAGACCCACACCAGAACATCCCATAGCCCTGTGGCGAGGGCACTCTCCTGCAGCATGAGGCCTCCCAGGTTCAAACCCCTTCTCCACATCCTATAGAGATGGGGAACTGAACCAGGTTCTCCCAGAGAAGAGCTGCCCATTTGCAGATTTCCTTGCTGCCTGCAACAGAGAATCAATTCTCTTGTGCTTAGATGTTGCTCCCTGAGAGAGGAAGAGAGCAGGAAACAGTTGGAAGTAGGAAGAGAAGAAACAGAAGGTAAAGGAATGAAAATAAACCTGCAGGAACATGCATATTAAAGGAGCTAAAGTGCAAATCAAGAAAAAGTAAAGGTCAGTGGAGCGGGAGAGAGGAACAAAAATAAATAAGAAACCCAAGAGAGAAAAGAGACTTGTAAGAGAAGAAAATAGCCATAAATGGGAAAGAGATGAGAAGATCAAATATGCCAGCACAGGAACTGCCATTCTGTCTCAGAGTGATAGTTCTATATAGGGTTTTATATTGCACTCATCATTTTAGTATCTGAATGCCTAGGTCCATATAGTTCTGTATCCTGATCTCTGAGCAGTACCAGATGGTTCAGTGAAGGGCAAGAAATAATAATAATGTACCCACCTCACCAGATTAGGTGAAGATTAAGGGCCTGATCCTGTAAAGTGCTTGAGGTTATTCAAGTTTGAAGCTGACAAGTGTTTCTAGAAGTGTATAGTATTATTATTATTATTTTTATTTATTTTATTAGGGCAACTTTCCCACATAAATCCAAGCGCAGGAGCTGCAAAACATAATCTTTTCTATTTGGGCCCCAAAGAACATGAAGTGGGTGTTTTCAGAAACCTGCTGGGTTTGTGTAAGGAAACAGCTACATTTATTTGGTAAAGGGAAGCGGATGCAGAAGTGACCTCTCACGCATGTTAATCTCTGTTCTTTTTGCAGAATTTTACCCCTATAGTCCTATTAGAAGGCTACTTGCCATTGGGGCTTTTGGGGCCATTGGCCATTGGGGCTTTTGGAAAATGTTTTGTGCCCTGAGATTGTGTGGGAAGGGGGAATTTCCCCTGCTGCAGAACAATAATGAAATAAATGCTCAGTTCAAACCAGTCTCCAAGGTATGAAATACCAACTCTTGAGTACAAGGGAGGTTTCGGTGGCTGGGGTTGGTTCAGGATAGAGGGGAACAAATTACTTCTCTCTGGCCATTAGTCAATCCACAGCCACTGCAGCACCCTGAAAGGTCTGGCAAGCTTGATGAGAGGAAGAGTGTCCAGATACTCTGGTGAGGGGCAAGCTGTCTAAAAGCCTAAGCTACGAAGAAATGGAGGGGAATGGGGAAATGTGAGAGAAGTATGAGGAAAGTTTCCACACAGAAAGAGGGAGGAAAGGGGACAGAGATGTGGGAGAAGAGCTAGAGAGTGAAGAAGAAAAAGAGATGTGTAAGAGTTGAAAATATCACGTAAGATTATTTTTCGTGGTTATGGGCCCATGGCTCACATCACTATTCATGAGACCTGTCCTGGGATTGTACTGAGAGAAGATTCAGCTTCCTGGGAACATACTGAACATATTGAACAATTCTTTTCACACAGAGTGACCCTACATTTTGCTGGGGAAAACCCCAGACATTGGTTATGTCTACAGGAAGGTCTTTAAAATCTTATTACAGCTCGCAAACATTTCAATCTCATTTAAAAATCAATGGTTATTGTCATATTCCCATTCTGATGTCATTTTCCGAGCCTTGCTTTGGAGTTTTTGGTGTGCTGGGATTATTATACATTGTGCTCCTTGGAGGCACCAAAAAGAAGAAAGTTTGCATCTGTGACTGCCCTTTCTCTCACTCTGTGTGTGTATTACAGCTGCTCAGAGATTGAGGGGAGGAGGAACTTTTTCTCTTTTGTCAGCATTTGAATGTTTCTGTTTTCTTCATTGAAATTTCTAATTTAAGAACATTTAAATCAACTCTAGCTGGTCAAAAAGCGGGAAACATTTTTTTTAAATGGTCACAAAAGTTTATTCCCATTTGTGGTAGATATTTGAAACCAGCTTTCGTGTAATTCTTCATTTGTTGTTATGAACGAGGTGGCCCACCGTTAGGGATCCTGAATACAAAGCCAATCACAGAATCCACTCAGATGAATGGGTATATAGTAAAGCACTTTCCTTTGTGCCCACTAATAGGAGAAGTTTAGGCCCTTTTGCAGGTCAAAGCAGTTTCACATAAAGAAGTGGGGCTGACCCCCGGGGCCAAGTGCAGAGACACCACATGCATGCTGACAAGCATTTTGGAGCTAACAGGCTTTTCCTAGGTTTCAGATTCTGTTACTGGCACCAAACTGCATGCTGAGCAGTCAGTTCCAGTTTGGGGTGGTCTGTGGAAGGAAGCAGTCTGCTTGACTGTGAGGCTAAGAATACCTCCTTCTTTGGACAGGACAGTGGTTCCTTATCTGGGATTCCTGCAAAAGAAGGCTACCTGTGTGCAGTAGTTCTTTCTGCTGTTCAGGGAGAGAGGACTGGTGCCATTTTGTAAGTAAACAAATTACACTAACAAAATACTTGACTGGGTGACCAGCACCAATTGCTGCTCCGACTGGGAGACTGACCATCAGGATCCCGAATTCTGGCTACTGCTCAGCCAAGGAAGCAACAGTTGTAATGGTCAGTGGCAGGAGAGAGACCAGATTCTCATGTCAAAAGTTTTCATTCATAGATTGCTTGGCCCCAACTATCACAGCTCAGTTGCGGCGTGCTCGTTTGGGCACCAGTGCTTGAAAAACTTCTGTGACATTGCTGCATTGGCTTCATTATGCACTGAGGCAGCACTGCTGGGGAGAGCTGAGACAGGCCAGCAGGGGGAGTCATTAAAGCACAAAGACACAAGGTTTTCAGGGACTGGACTCGCTTTCATGCCCCTTCTCCCCCTCCCGATCCCCAACATTTAGTGCCAGTTTCCCTAACTCAGCCTCTTTCCCCAAAGACAATCCTGCCTCGCACCCACCCACAATTTCTCCCTTTCTCGTCACCTCTTCCTCCCCAGTACACTCTGTGCTGTTCTGGATAAGGAAACTGGTTTCAGAGGGGTAGCCGTGTTAGTCTGTATCAGCAAAAACAGCGAGGAGCCCTTGTGGCACCTCCGGGACTAACAAATTTATTTAGTTATCTCTAAGGTGCCACAAGGACTCCTAATTGTTTTTGGGTATGGAAAGTAACTAAATCATGCTTAATTAACCTGTAGGCTCTGGTTGACATGCACTGCTCCCCAACAGGATAAAGTAAGCCAGAATGTACTGGTGAATCTGGCCCTAAAAGTTAAAATATTAAAACATTATTTGAGACTGATACTGCCTATCTTCAAAACATTAGAAATATCACACAGCAACATTCACTTTGGGTTATTTTGTTCAGCGTTAAATCTATGACATTTTAAAAAATATTTTAAATAAGGAAATTCCCAGACAAAAAAAGATACATTAAAATGGAGTTACTGTTGAGAGTACAATGTGTTATTTAGGGAGCATACCAGATGTTTATCCCAGAAGCAAACACTGTAAACTGAGGAAGTACAGAGTTAAAGTTAAATTTTAAAGTAAATTCAAACAGGTTAAGGTGTGAAAATGCATAGGTAGGGCACGCAAACAACCTTAACTCTGACATACATGGACACCATGAGTGCAAAAAATATGGGGAAAAAAAGAAAGAAAAACCTGTGTCTTAATAATCACACACACTAAAACACTAAATTGCAATTGTTTGTTTTGAGGCTGTCACAATGATTATAGGCTGAATTTGTACATAACACAACTCCATCACTTTAAATGACGTTGAGTCTTCTGATAATACTCTTGGGATGAATTTAATAAAACTTGATGGTATACATTTTTAATACTGCTAGCTAAATTCCTTTCTTTTATTCCTCCATTACAGAATAATGTATTCAATATGGGTATTGGGTAACCATATTGGGTAACCATGGCAATATCTCAGGTTAAAGAGAATTCAGTTCTTTGTACCCTTTCAGGTGACAGCCAGGCTGGCAAGCCTCTTGGAAGTTACTCCATCCCTTTGAGTAATAAGCTCCAACGGGGAGGCGATCCAAAGCTTGTTTCTTGTTATTAATTAAGATGTAAGTCCTTCCGGGAGGTGACTCTTTTGTGTCTGGAAATGGTGCTCTGCTGGAAGATAACTACTGTCCATGTGTTTAGTCTTTAGTGATCCTGATCACAGTCCCCGTCTTGCCTGGCTTTATTTATGCTACAGAAAATATTTGGATCAGTCTTTAGAATTCAAGAGCTGACCTTGATTAAAGTACAAACGCATCCCCTTTCTCAGTGATTTTCCCAGAGAACACTCTCATGTAATAGCTAGAGTCAAATGTGTTTCCCTTCTCAGAACTTACAAGTCCTTCCATGTTCATTCTTAGCACTCTTCCTTCCATGCACACAACCTGTTGTCACACAGAATTCCCCACAGCACACTTTCCCTGAGAGTGTGACATAGGCCACAATTAAAATCAATGTCAGATCTAAGCCTACAATACACAGGCCAAACTCATCTCCGACCCAATTCCAGTCACTTCAGTGGAATGACTTTCATTTTCACCAGGGCTGACTTTGGCCTGAGGAGCCCCTGCCTCTTGGTGATGGACTCAGACCACTAGATCCATTCCTATTTCACATCCTTGGTAAATCTAATGGTTCCCTGTTGAGACCATAACAATTCTAACTGCCTGTGTTTTGAAGAAATAACTAAAAATATGAATGATTTTATGTAGCATATATACTGAAACTGCAACCTCGAGGCATGAATTAAGGAGTTTGGCAGATTTTCCCCTGAATTCTTTTGTTTTTATTGGTTCACTCAGACCTCAGTGAGTTCCCTTCTTCATCCCAGTGAGGAGAGCATTGTGGTGATATAGTGGCGAAAGACAATTAATTCCAGACTTTTGATTAAACAGTTCAAATACTGAAGAACTAAAGTGCTTGATTTGACACAAATGATTTCCCAAATTTTATAGGCCAGTTTATATTTGTACATTAGCATTGGTTAGATTTTTGGCTGCCTGACACTTTCTGTAGTTTTTTTGCTAGGGTTTCAATCCAGATTTGAACTTTCCTGGAGATCTGAGATATTCTGATGGAGGGTCAGGACCATTGTTCATTTATAACTTTAGTTTTGAATCTACTTATCTCTGCAGTAGCTTTTTCTTCTTTATCTATCTGCTCTTTCTTTCTAAAACTTGATTGTGGTAGATAGATAATCTTGTAAGCCACTCATATACTTCATACAGTGCTGTATAAATGAACAGTATACCGTTACCTATTTGTCTGTGTTTGGTGGCCCTATGTGTTCCTTTCTCATTACTCTTCTCAGTCTTTGAATTCCTGATGCAAGTTCAAGGATACTCCTCTAACCTTCACTTTTGAAAACATCCTTTCATTTTGCTTTGGCTGCTATGGGGCCGCCTTCTGGAGCATAACTGCTAGCTGTATTTAGCCAACTCAGCTTGTTTTTTAAATTGATTTTTGTGTTTGTTTAAAACTTGAAGAGTTGGTATACTGTATTGATTATCTCTCAAATTCGAGGACTTGTGTTTATAATCCTGGCATTGTTTAATCCTTTTATAAAGTTTCTCATCATGTATCCACTGGAGGCCTATTGGCCTCTAAAAGGGGACTTTGTCATCCCATTAAAATGTGTTGGAGGTAAAAGAGCTCAGAGGTTTTGCCTTATATTCTGTAACCTATATCATTCAGTTTCCCTGTAGTAATTAAAACTAAAACTCACCTAAATACAAAGGGTTCACAAAGGCCCCCTTAAACTGTATTAAACACGGGTCTGATTCAGCTCCCACTGGAATCAAGAAGAATCTTTCCATTGACTGCAATGTGTGGTGAGGCAATGGGTGATTTCACCATAACTGCATCCCCATTTACATAAGGAGAACTAGTTCACTAGTAAAATGTGTGATCTAATTTTCTGTCCCAGTGGAGAAGGAAAATAAGTATAAGAACAAATGCAGGTAAATTCAAATCTGACTTTTATTCACACATAAAGGAGGTAAATTCATTTTGGGATATAGTAAAACAGGAGACAAATGTATGGGATGATGACCATACAGATTGCTTCTGATTCAGAACCATGGAAGAAATAGAGAGTTATACAGTAGGTTTCAGTGTGAAAACATCTGAATAATGAAAAAGAACAAAGGACGGGATCCTCTTTTCCTTACTTCAACAAAACTTCCATCTAAGCCATTGAGAGTTTTGTTAGAATGAGGACAAGGGGATCGTGCTGTCAGTCTTGGAAATGGTTTTGATAGGTATTACAAATGCAAGGGAAGGGGACGGGGTGACTCAAATGAGACTTAATAATATACTGTACTGTGATTTACGCATAAGCCAAAAGAGTTAGACCAGGAATGAGGAAGCTAGCAAGACAGTACATTTTATTTGTAGTAAGTGCCATTGGATCCAGTCTCACTGACTTCATGCTGCATACAACTAGAATGGTTGTGACAATCCGGGCCTGATCCCAGGCCCATTGAAGTAAATGGAAAGACTCTTCCAATGGAAGGAATCTAACATCAAGGCTTGTTAATTTTTGGTCTTAATGGGGAAGGGGTAATGAGAATGGAAAGATGTTTGCAGGGATAGGGATTTTTGGCTCAATTCTGCAAGGTGCTGAGTAATTCCTGCGTGATGCTGAATTTGGTGGGAGTTGAAAATGCTCAGTATCTCATGGGATGTTCTCTGTACCCTACAGGATGGGACCCTTTGGCTGTGATTTTCACAGAGGAAGGGCCTCTGAGATATACTGTATCTGCTTTGAAGGAGGAAGGCAGAATGGTCTGTACTTCCTGTGCTTGGTCCACTGGAACATAAGAAAGGTGCCTTATGTATGCACTGCAGAGGGTGCTGGATTCCCACCAGGGCCCAAAGGGCTGTGTACTTCAAGGAAGAACCCTAGCTCTTAGTGGCAGGTCACTCACACTACACAGGCAAAATCCAGCAGCTAAATTACTGCACGGATTTAAATCCCCCCAGTTTAGGGCGTTCCAAAAGTTTAGCATGCTGGAAACTGAGGAACAGATGTTTGCCCAAAGGGCACTTTCTGGGTGGAACCTATTATCATCAGAAGTGGCTATATGGAATTTAAACAGGCAACCTTTCAGACAGTCCCATCCTTGCAAAGCAGGTTTATGTTATGATCAAGTAATTTGTCTCCTGTACTGTGTTTCGATAACCTGATGCATCACAATTGTACCTCAACATCCTATAAATGATATGTAGTATATGCCAGTGGGCCATGGTTCCTGGTTAAGTCAAATTTAATTAGGAAAAATGAGAGCCATATAGTAACTCTGAACACAAGAAAAACAATGTGTGTGTGTTTGGATCTGGCACACTCAAATATTTTCCTAAAGCATTAATTTTAATTCTTGTTTTTGAGCACATAACCACACATAAATAGGATTTGATATTTTTACATAATCCACCTGACTTGTATTTACTGCTCTATATACTGAGTAAGCATTGCCTGCTACTACATATAGAAAGTGTAATAATAAACAGTAAGATGCAAACTTAAAAGTTAAATGAGACACATTTTAAATATTTGATTAAAAAGAACACCATTATCTAAGATTACAAAAAAATACATATTGCTTTTCTAATGTGCTTTTGGTTTTTTTGTTCACCAACATGACAAAATTATACTGTGAGGGGTAGATAGTGGAGTTCAGTTTTAAGCTCAAGATCAAGTGCGTTAATAAAAGGCAATACAATAATCTAACTCTCTGAAACAGTGTTTGAGTCATTTATGGCACGATGCATAGATTAGGACTATAAAAGCAGGCTTAATGAGGAGAATTGTATATTAGGAATGTATGCAAATAGTTGACATAGTTCACTCCCTCAATAAGTATAGAAATCACCAGTATCAGCTACAATCATTTCCATCTAAATTGGAAGCAGAGTTGTTCAAAGAATGAACCTTTTGTTATCCATTCCCCATTCCGACAAATGCTATTTTCCATTTCCTTTATTTAGCCAAAGACTGGCTCCGCTCTATGTGGGCTTGGAGAAGCTCTGCAATTTCCATGTGGGCAGATTTCAGAGCAACAGATAGAGCAGAATTACCACTCTACATGGGAAAAAAAGAAAATGAATTTTACTATGCAAATCTTTAAAATAAAAATCTTACTGGACAGCTAAGGGTTAATGTCAGTGTTGAATGTGGAGAATTGCATGCGCCAGTTCTACTAATAGAAAAGGGGTTTGCATGCATTACAGCAACAAAATTGCACATAATGTCAAAACAGCCTAATCATTCATAGAGTCTGATAGTCCAAGGCCAGAAGGATCACTAAAAAAATCATCTAATTTGGCCTCCTATATATCACAGGCCATCTATACCCCCCAGCACCCGCACACGAAACCCAACAACTAAAATAAGACCAAAACATTACAGCCTACAGGATACCAGACTATTCTGTGCCATGGGCAGAGAGTAGGAGGGACTGAAGGGGATAAGTGCTCAAAGCCCCAGCAATGACAGAGAAATGATTCAATGAGATATACTCAAATGATCCTGCCAAGCGGCCCACACCCACCTGTAGCAAAAGAAGGCGAGAAATAAAAAAAGAAAAAAACCCATGGTGACTGCCAGTCTGATTTGGGGAAAATTCCTTCCTGACACCACATATGGTGGTCAGTTAGGCTCTGAACATATGAGCAACAACCAGCCAGCCAAGCACCTGAGAGAGAGAGAAATAGAGACTGCTTGGAGCCACCTCAGAGCTCTGGCCCACTCTGCCCAATGTCCCATCTCCAGACATGGTCATCCCTGATGCTTCTGAGGAAGGAGAAAACAGTATTCAAATGCCAGAGGTTTTTTCCCCTTTTGTCTGTCTTCCTGAGGTGTGTGTGAATCTGAACATAGTCTCTGATCACAGTATTTAGCAGGCTGCCTACCTTAGTTACTAGAGCAGCTGCTTTATCTCAGTAGCTGACCACCCAAAATTAAGGTGAGTTGTGGAGAGAGATTATAACAATGTCCACTTGTGTATGTTTAAATTGAACAAAAGCCATTCCATTTGGTGTTCAGCTTATGGTCATGACACTGAGCTGTCCATCCTGAAGTTGGTCAACATGATTTATCAGCATAAGACAATTTTAACAGCTTTCTAGCTCTAGTTCGTCTGTTCCTAATGAATTCATCATGGTAATATCTTTCCCAAATTTGGGTGCTGTCAGCAATGAATAGTTCCCATTAAGAATTAAGAAAAAGTGCTGTTTATTTAGAGTGTGCTTGTGTTTGTCTCCATTTGAGTGTGTATGTGTAAACTACGTATGGCCACTGACGGGGCGGACGCAGACTGAATGCATAGATCAGTCTACTGTACTAATCTCCTTAGATATCTAGCCCTGCCCATATATTCCTGTCTGGTCTTTCACCCTCCACTGGCATCATCTTGAAACAATGATGCTCTCTGGTAATGAAGGCTGTGAAATTCATCCTGGATAATCAACAATGGTTGTTGAAGAGACGGTGCATGATCTACCTCCTTACACACAAACAAAACCAGTGCATACAACGAATGAGAAATTCCACATTTAGAGCCACTGTGTATAATTCCTCAGAAACTTCATCAGCTATTTGCCAGTGTGGTGTGCTGCCAGCTTGCACCTGGTCTGGCTATTCAACACTGAATTGTGTTTATGTAAATGACATTGTTCAGTCCTTGTCACAGTACCAAAAGTTGTAAATGTATAAGCAATATTCTTTGGTGTTTCACATGGGCAATATGATAGCAAGGCACCTGGTACAAAAGAGCAGCTGTGTGGTGGCTTTGGATTGATTTGGGGTCTTCAGCAGGTGACTAGTTTTGCATTAGCAGTCACCTTTCAGATTAAAACCTTCAAATAACATTACAGTGCAGCACATCTTTAGCCCTCACTAGCATAATCTGCTGTCTAATTAATTGCACTAAACAGAGGGGGAAAAGCAGATACAAATCTATAACCTTCCCAATTCCACAGGCATGGAGGAAGAAGTTAAGTTATTGCCTCAAATGGTCGTTATGCTAAGAAAATTTCCTCTCCTTTTGCTTCAGTGGTTTTTTCATAATGCCAGATGTGAAATTTCTGTCCTGGAATTAACTGCTAGTTATTCACACAATGGGGTTTTCAAATCTTCCTTAACTAAATAAGATAGTGATGCACATATTGTGCTGCTGCTGAAGACTATATTCCCGAGGCTGAAATGAGATTTTAAAATGTGCTAATGTGATCTTTGCCACGGCAGTAGTTTCCTTTCCAGCCAGATGAGCTATCCAACCTATGAGTGGGTGAAAATGAAGGATTTGGACAATTTGATATATATTGCTGATGGGGCTTTTGTTGCAAGGCTCTCTCTTGGCAAGATCCTAAGAGCTCACTTCTGCCTTTTGGATACACTGATGCACCTCTCAGTCATTTAAATCTGTGTATCCAAAGGGCAGAACTGGGCCCTGATGTGTTTTTCAAATTACTTCATGTCTTGGTGACTGCTGTCTGGACGTTCATACTAAATGGCATGCTATGTGTTAGCCTATTTAAGGGATTAATGGAAAAATTCCCATTGACTTCAACTGAGCCAGGGTTTCACCCTATATATTATTAGCAAGTTTTAATAAATCTTGAACAAAATTTTCAACAAGGTTGGCTTCCCTTTTATGGGTGCAACTTGCACCTACAACATTTGTACCCATATTTTTGCACCCACAAGAGACGTCTGTGTATTTGTACCCCCTAACTTGGCTGCAGGTGCCCATCAGGTAGTTAGAACAGCAATCACTCTGCAGAAGCAATACATTGTGTTGGTTCAAAACCTACAGTTGAATATTTCACCTCTAAAAAGCAAGGTGTTACCTGTTCTCTATTAAAAATGCACCCTTTCATGTCTGTAGGTGTGCTGTGCATAAATATTTCCCCATTGTGATTCTCTGACATGATCACGAGGCATGGGTTCCTTATGCTGGCGCTGAGAAGATCACACAACACCGATCAACTAACATCAATAGGAATTGTGAGTACTCAGGGCCACAATGCCTAAATATTAGAGCTGAGCAAAAAAGTCAAGAGTTTTTCACGGGAACTGTTCATTTTGGGCAGAAATTTGAACACCAAAATATTCTGGCTGAGAACTGAAATATTTTTATTTGGAAATACTGCTCTGATGCTTTATGAGAATTGTAGTTCAGGGGCCTCAAGTTCCAGTTCTCCTCTTTTGGCTGGGCTCCTTTGATGGCCTTCTCCTCCCCTGATGAATAACAGCCTCCCTGCATGGAGAGAAGTGATGCAACATGGGAGTCCCTGGCTGTGGTGCATCATGGAAGATTGTGAGGGATTAGTGTATGTCTCTATGTTCCTATATCAGATTACAGCCTTCATTTTGTTTTGTGAGTGCCATTTTGCCTTTTACTCTCCATCTTCTGCTAAGATGATTGTTCCCGGACAATGAGAGCTGCTGGGGGCGGTGCCTGGTGGGAGGCAATGCAGGAGCCCTCTACCTCCTCCCCCTTGCACCTCCTGGCCCGAAGGGACGTGCTACAGCCACTTCAGAAACCAGTGCAGAGCTCGCAGCGTCCCAGGGGGCAATCACATGGGCCGGATCCGGTCCGTGGGCCTGAAGGTAGGCAGAGGGGCGGGAGTGGGGGTCGTGGGGAGCTTGGCGGGCCGCACACCAGAGCCCCGCGGGCCGCACGTTTGAGATCCCTGATCTAGCTGCTGCCGGAGGAACCAGTTCAGCTAGGTGATTTTGTAACCAAGCAATGGATCACCTGATGAGGGATTTGAAGTCACTGAGGAGACTTGAGGTGGTGTGGGGGCTGAGGCCTTATAAAAGGAAAGCTCTCTCATTGGCTGTTACAAATGGCAAGTCAGCATTCTGAGGAAGAAAGTGAATTTTTCAGTTGTGACCCCCTGTAGTTAAATGGTGGGTACACTCAATTAGGTAACTCTAATAGGTGTAGTTGCTCTCAGTGGCCTTGTCAAGTGGAGAATTGGACAATGTTTGATTATGTGCCAAGTTTTTACATAAAACTATATGGTTATAACGAACCTAGGGTCTATTAAAATATTTTTGTGTGGGTTGAGCAGTGCATCATAATGCTGGAATAAACCTCTAAGACAGAGTGGATCTTCCTCATTATTATTTTCAAGATGTTTTTACACTTTCAGTTATCTGGTAAATGCCAATGGGGCATGTATTATCATTTGTAACCTGCTTGTTGTCTGTAACCCACAGTGACAAATGCAAAAGGCTGTATCTAGGCATACTGAACATGTACAAAATAGGAAACATCTTGAGCTGCATGCACGGAACGCAGGTGTTGCTTATTATGGTATTTGAAAGAGATAAAGGCCTATGCTGGAATCAGTCTCTCTCTCTCTCTCATGCTCTTTCATATACCAAAACTCCAGCACAAGCTGCGGCTGCAGTTCATTACTGTTGTACTTACATGTTCACCGTATTGTATCGTGAGCTGTGTCTTAAGCAAATGCTCAACAAACTGAAAAAAAAAGGTTTTCTGCTTAATGGAACGGGCCTCCTACAGATGCTGGAGTACAACTGTAACAAATACATTTGGGGATATTTCGGAGGTGGTCTATGAAGGCAGAAGCTTGTCTGTTAAGGCAGATTTCATTGCACTTCTAAGTATGCAATTGTGCAGCTTGGCTTGGAATTGATAATTGAGTTAAAACACGGGTTACTCATCCTCCAAATCCTTAAATGGATCCAGTCGCCTTTCTTTGTGAGACAGGCAAGGCACAGAGCCAAAGCCCACCCATTAACATGTTTGATAAGAGAGATACTTTGGTTTCCAAGAGTGTCTAGTGTCTGCTCCAGTTCTAAGGCAAGAAAGCCATATGGTTTCTTTAAATATTTGCTAACTGCCTTCAGACAGTCACTGTCTGAATCTGTATATCTTTTTACAGTACATGCTGCAACCACCTGTTTCCCTTACCTTGTCCATTAATGTAGGGTTACAAACAGGGTGATCCAGAAGAAGCTTCGCAATCTCAGCATTACCATGCTGACAGGCAACCATCAGTGCTGATGTTCCATTATCATCCTGCTGGTTTATGTCAGCCTTGCAAGACAACAAGGCTTTCACCATATCTCCCCTGTCATGGCTGACACCTAATATTAAGGCTGTCTGGCCTCCCTAGGAATATTGCAATACAGAGCAAACACAATGATATACCCATCAAGGAAATGTAACTTATTTACACAATTGAAGCATTAAAATAGCAGAGCAGTCTTGCTTGGAACACAGGTAGCCCTACAGCAGATGTTGTAACAAATCAGTGGCCATTTAAAACTTCAGGATTGACTCTTCTACATGTCATGGCTCCTCAGAACTTCACTGTGAAAGCAAGGCTAAAACTCACATCTGATCTGCATGCTCCAAAAGCAAAGGCCCTGTCATTGGAGCTATAGGAGATTATCTATTAGCTGCATAGGGCTTATGACATGCAGTTTCAGTTCTGTCCTGAAGTCAGAGGTGGAACACGTTTACATAAGCCTGCTCAGTACCATTTTGTTTGAGATATGAAATTTGGAAGCAAATTACAGTGGGAGCTCTCACCGTGACTTGAGCACTGGTGTCCAATATGTTCGCCACTAGCCACAATATTCTGTTCACGTTTTTGACTGCCGCTGCACAGCGAGTGGATGTTTTCAGAGAACTATCCACCATGACCCCAAGATCTTTCTTGAATGGTAACAGCTAATTTAGACCCCATCATTTTATATGTATAGTTGGGATTATGTTTTCCAATATGCATTACTTTGCATTTATCAACATTGAATTTCAGCTGCCATTTTAGTGCCCGGTCACCCAGTTTTGAGAGATTCTTTTGTAGCTCTTTGCAGTCAGCCTTGGACTTAACTATCTTGAGTAGTTTTGCATCATCTGCAAATTTTGCCACCTCACTGTTTAACCCTTTTTCTAGATCATTTATGAATATGTTGACTAGGAATGGGCCCAGTACTCCCAGTGGGGGACACAACTATTTTACCTCTCTCCATTCTGAAAACTGACCATTTATTCCTATCCTTTGTTTCCTATCTTTTAACCAGTTACCATCCTGAGAGACCCTTCCCTCTTATCTCATGATTGCTTACTTTGCTTAAGAGTGACCTTCTCAAAGGCTTTCTGAAAATCTAAATACACTATATGCACTGGATTCCCCCTTGTCCACATGCTTGTTGATTCCCTCAAAGAATTCTAGTAGATTGGCGAGGCATGATTTCCCTTTACAAAAACCATGTTGACTCTTCCCCAACAAATTATGTTCATCTATGTGTCTGAGAATTTTGTTCTTTACTATAGTTTCATCCAGTTTTCCCAGTGCTGAAGTCAGGCTTACCAGCCTGTAATTGCCAGGGTCACCTCTGGAGCCCTTTTTAAAAATTGGTGTCACATTAATTATCCTCCAGTCATTTGGTACAGAAGCGGATTTAAATGATAGGTTACAGACAACTCTTAGTAGTCCTGTAATTTCACATTTGAGTTTCTTCAGAACTCTTGGGTGATTTATTACTGTTTAGTTTATCAATTTGTTCCAAAACCTGCTCTAATGACCCCTCAATTTGGGACAGTTCCTCAGATTTGACACCTAAAAAGAATGGCTCTGGTTTGGAAATCTCCCTCACATCCTCAACCGTGAAGACCGATACAAAGAATTAATTTAGTTTCTCCACAATAGTCTTATCTTCCTTGAGTGCTCCTTTAGCGTCTCAATCACCAGTGGCCCCGCTGGTTGTTTAGCAGGCTTTCTGCTTCTGATGTACTTAAAACATTTTTTGCTATTACTTTTTTAGTCTTTGGCTAGGTATTCTTCAAATTTTTTTTTGGCCTTCCTAATTATATTTTTACACTTCATTTGCCAGAGTTTGTGCTCTTTTCTATTTTCCTCACTAGGATTTAATTTCTACTTTTTCAGGGATGCCTTTTTGCCTCTCACTGCTGCTTTTAATTTGTTGTTTAGCCCTGGTGGCTCTTTTTTGATTCACTCAGATTTAGATTGTGATCCACTATGACCCCCCGCTTTCTGCAGTACTACTTCCTAATCAGTCATGTCCCAGTTTGTAAGTGTGCCTTCCCAAACAGTACGCCTTCCCAAACAGCCTGGCCCCACTCCCTATCTGATCCCCACCCACTTCCCACACCCTGACTGCCTCCCTCAGAAACCCGACCCAGCCAACCCCCCCTTCTTGTCCCTTGATCGCCCCCTCCAGAGACCCTCCTACTTTGCCCCCCCCAGGAACCTGCCCCCCATCTAAGCCCCCCTTCTCTTTGTTTCCTGACGACCCTTCCTACCCCCCGACCCTAATCACCACCACCACCCCCCGACCCCACCACCTAAGCCCCCCCTCAATGCTTACCTTGTTCAGCCGGCGCTCCAGCTGGGCGTGGGGCTGCAGCTAGTCACGCTCTGCCCAGCACCCCTGCCTGGGGGCACGGGGCCCCAGGGCTCGGCGCTCCGGAGGGGTTCTGCGGCTCAAGGCACTCTGCCCTGGGGGCCCTGCGGCTAGCAGCGCTCCACCCGGCACCCCAGCCTGAGAGCACGGGGTGCACAGGGTCCCTGCGGCCAGCGGCGCCCTGCCCAGCGCCGGGTCCCGCTGGGAAGTCGTGCTCTGCTTGGCTGGCCCGGGGCCCCGCGGGCTGTGCTCTGCTCAGCCGGCCCCCCACCTGGGGAGCTGTGCTACGCTCGGCCCACCCCTCGGCCCGGGGCCCCGCAGTTTGCCCACCCCTGCTCTATGCCATTATCTAATCATTGATGAAGACATTAAACAGAACTGGCCCTTGAACTGATCTCTGCAGGACCCTACTCTGGATGTCCTTCCAGCTTGACTGTGAATCACTGATAACTACTTTCTTGGACCGTTTTTTTTTCCAGTCAGTTATGCACCCACTGTATAGTAGCTCCGTCTAGGTTGTATTTTGCTAGTCAAGATATACAACATCTACCATTTCCCCCCTATCCACAAGGCTTGTTGCCCTGTCAAAGAAAGCTACTAGATTGGTTTGACATGATTTGTTCTTGATAAATCGATGCTATTACTTATCACCTTCTTATCTTCTAGCTCTTTGCAAATTGCTTAATTATTTGCTCCATTATCTTTTCAAGTCTATGTTCACTTGTACAAACAATCAAGGACTGTTGATGATTGTTATATACCTGACTAGCCCGTATGTTTACATTCCCTTCTTTCAACAGCTTTAACACCACCTCCATGTCTTCTTCACTTTCTGCTGATGCTAGTGGTGTGATCATCACTGCAGTATATCCAGCTTTATTCTGATGGTCCACATCACAAACACCTAAAGATGGGGTGGGGGGAGAAAAGTCCTGAAAATCTACAGATAGTGAAGGGTTGAATGACGTAGCCAAAACACAATATTCTATTTCCAGATGGATAACAAATACCTTTGAGGAAATTTTAGGTCATTTATGGCCAGTTGTATCATCATAAGAATGTGCTCTTTTAAACATTTTTTTAAAAAACTGATCTCACATTCATGTTGAGATCTGAAAGTGAGAGGCCTAGAAAGTTGATGCTATCGCAAAGCCAGTGGTTGATGCTCAAGACTTGAGGTACTGATTTTTGCCCTGAGTTCAGTGGCAGTCACTTTAGGTGCATGCAAGCCACGTAAACAGCACACTAAGGATCAGCTGTGGAAACTATGTGGATCACAGAGAAAATGCTAAAGAGCAGCTGGTCAGAAAAAAAGCAAGGGAAGAAAGGAAGAATTTGAAGGAAAGAGAGAAGGAACCCAAAATGATGGAGAAACTGAGAGTAGTAAGAGAAACACTGGAAGAGAAGAAATAATCAAGTAGGGGTATTGCAGAGCAGCAAAACAAGTGAAGTAGAGGGAGATAAGCTGAGAAGAGAAATAAGCAGGGCAGCGAAACGGGTCTGTCCATTGAAATGCCACCAAAATGGCTCTGCTTCTTTACCCTCCCCCGCTGCTCAGCTTGGGAGCTGGCCCGGGAAATGGCACCTTTTTTTTGGTGGTTGCTCCGCCTGCTGTTCAAACCTGGCTATGCCACTGGAGAGACCCACACTATCATGTGAGGAAGGGGGGAAAAATAGAGTGCAGAGGTGGGGGAGGGGGAAGTCAGTAGATAACATGGACAAGCAAATTGAAGAAAACAGAAATAAAAAAGAGAAGCAGACTATCAAATATGAAAAGATGTAAGTATTACTTGTAGCCAACATTTAAGACATGGATGTAGTAGTTCTTATTCAGGCAGGAATGACCAATTGCTCGATCAGTGGCCTGACAGAGGAGTTGTGCTTTGAGGCAAGTCTGTGAATGACTTAGGGACTGCTCCTGCTCCCAGTGGGAAAAAAATGGCAAAAATCCTATTGATTTCAATGGGAGTTAAAAGCTCCTAAATACTTTTGAGGATCTGGGCCCAAATGACTTGAAGACTGAGTACGTTGGCTGTAAGTACAGTCACTGGATATTCTGTATTGCTCTGAGCTACTTGGAATTTTGTTTCTAAGTATTTTTAAGTTGGGTTATGATCATCAAATTTATTCTGAACAAAATGGCTCTCTACTACTGCCATCCTTGCTTTGTGTGAGTGCCATTTGCCCCTGTACAGAGGGCCAGTCCCAGACTTATGAACCACTCGTTTAAGTTCTCAGAATAGGGCCTAAGTAGTGCAGCAGAGGAGTGAATTTCACCCAATTGTATCCTAAATCTGATCTTCTTAGATTGCTCCTATAACCAAGTTTTACTAATGTTAACATTACAGAGATGACAGAGCTATAGAACAAAAAGCTGGATTCTGACCCTCTTTGCTTGCACAACCTCAGAACACTTGCCAGCGATGAATCTAGATTGTTCATGAAGTGCTGACCTTAAAGAACATGGCTTCCTTTTCATATGATGTTTTAGGCTGAACTTGCAAGTGCAAGCAGTTGGAAAAATCTTCTTTTGATCCGTAAACTAAGCAGGTTTGGGGCTGGATTCTGAGTTACACTGGCTATCACTTTGGCATAGGGTGACCAGATGTCCCAATATTAGGGGCATTGTTTCATATAGGACCCTATTACCCACATCCGAAGGACCTTATCATCCCCCTTGCCAGTCATCCTGATGTTTCACACTTGCTAACTGGTCACCCAGCCAGAACACATGCAAGATAAATTTGTTTCAAAATGTGAATGAACATTCATAGTAAATATGTTTCAGTATCTGATCTAAATACAGATGCAGCATGCCATTTGTACTATTCTAATTCTGACACTTTTATGCACCTGACAAGTCTCCATTCATTTTATACATGGCAAATAGGCTTATTCTATTAAGAAATTCATCACTCCTACTGTTCCAGTGTGTGCTGTTATATTCTCAGCCTTCTTATTTACTGTGCCTAAACATTTAAATATTTTCCTTTGAGCTTAGTTGCCTTGGGGTATTTTCTAAAAGAGCCGAACAAACTTCTCTCAATATTCTGGGGTTGCTTGGAAGTCTGTTGAACAATGGGTTTATAGATGTGTATGATAATATGCTATTTTCCTAACATTTAACAGATTGTCTTGCCAACCAAGAAAGGCAAAAAGCTTCATTATTCTGCCTAGAAAGTGCCTGCATTTTATCTGATAAAATCTCATCTGGAAGTTCAATTCTTTACAGCATGAGCTAAAAGTTCAATAGTTTAGAATGCAGGCTTGCTACCGAGCTAAAAGCCACTATTACAGTCAAAGGGTCTGATATTGCAAAAATGAACTGCCGAGCACAATGCTTACTCCTGTGATTAGTCCCACTGAAGTAAGCACTAAGGGCCAAATATTTAAATATGTTTAGGTGCTAGAAGATGCTGATAGGTAGCCAGTGGGATTTTCAAAAGCATCTAGTCACTTCACTCCCATTGAAATCCCACTAGATGTCTATCTGCATCTTCAGGCATCTAAATATCTTTAAAAATCTAGGGGCCCAATCCAACTGCTACTGAAGCCAATGGAAAGACTACCACTGCCTCCAATGTTGCAAGATCCAGCACATGCTGGGTAGTAAGTTTTCCAGGATTGGGTCCTTAAATGGTGACCAGATTTTTAAATCTGAAAAAGACATTTCATGTGATTATATGAAATAATTGGCAAGTCCCAATCTTTCCCTCCCACCCCAGACAAAAACAACAACAAAGCATCAGTTCCCACCTGTATCGAGGAGAAGCTTCACAATCAGAAAGTTGGAATGGGACACACTGTAATGAAGAGCTGTATTCCCATTTCCATCCGCCAAATTTATGATCATCTTCAGTAGCTGGGGATGAATTGCTTTGAATTCTTCGAGATAAGCTGCAACAACCTCAGGGCTGGAGGATTTCCTACTAGAGACTCGGAACCACTCTTGACAGACAGTGTTTAAGACGTGTCTCTAAAACACCAACATTTCATAGTCACTTTCAGAAGCTTACTTTTTCAAAAAGTAATGATGACTGTTCTCTTCGCTATTGTTCTACCATAGAGTTGGTCCCTGGCTGGCTTTCACTTTGTGGCTGGTAAAGAAAACTTTGCATTTATTGGCAGTGCAAAAGGGTGGTTTGTTTTAGCAAAGACAATACCGAAAAAATCTTTAAAATAGAGGTAGTTTGTTACTTGCTTTTTTAATTTATTTTTACTTGAAAATTGCAACCCTAAGGGAACTAACGTGACTAGCTCTATATATGAATACACAGGAAAATTTTCTCATGGGTAAGTTATCACTAGACTTTAATTCAAGCAGCATTCATATTTATTGATACATTAGTGGATACAAATAAATCTGAGCTCCTCTCCTGTATTCTGTTTTTATGGGCCAGCTAGAACAACTACATTCTTTTTTTAAAATGGTAAGTCTTCATCAATCTAACAGCTATAGTAAAACATTTTACCAACTGCTGTTTACCTACCTCCAATAATAAAATGATTATAATCAACATTTTTTATCCTAAATACTCTATAAATCCAGGTCTAAACTGTAGCTTCTCTGTTTGTCTCATGTAGGGGGAAGTGCATAACTGAAGTAGCCCAAGAGCAATCTGGGAAGTAACCAGTGATTCAGTCACAATCTGACTCCTGGATCCCATCATCTCTAGTACTATAATGGGCATCAGCCCTATACCTGGCACAGTGGGTGTGCCCTCCATCTGGTGCAGCTGTGCTGTCCATCATCGCTGGGGTGGGAGGAGGCTGTCCCAAGGTTCTGCACATGCCCCAACCCCTACGTGCATAGGCTCTGTGGAGGCTGCTTCTCCCCAGTGCTGCTACCTGCAACGTGCTGGTATAGGGCAGCAATCAGCAGCCTTACTAACCTGTGCGGGCCATAGGATGGGGCAAAATACTGGCCTCAACTATGTGTGTGTAGAACAACCAAAGAGCAGCTAGAGTAGGGAAGTGACAAAGATTCCTGTGGCACCTTAAAGACTAACTAAAGTTTTAGAGCATAAGCTTACATGGGCTAATACCCACTTCGTCGGATGCATGCAGTTGAAGTATCCAGTGGCAGGCATAAAATACTTTACTTACTTATACTTTAGTTAGTCTTTAAGGTGCCACAAGACTCTTTGTCACTTCTGCAATTCCAGACTAACACGGCTACCCCTCTGATTCTAGAGTAGGGAAGAAATTCTTTAGCGCTACATGTTTCTCCTCAACGTGATTCAGCCTTTGTATGCAAAAAGGCTTCAGCACTCAGTATTCTCATTAGGCACGGGCCCGTAGAACTTTTCCCTGTTCTACTCTTAAAAAAATCCTGATAAGCAAAAGCTAATGAAGCATTATTGCCTTTCTCCTGACCAGCCCACAACCAATCGGTCAATTTGCTGTGTCTCTCTGAGGCTCTCTTTACAGACTATGTAGTCACATTTTCGCAAGGGATACGTGTGTCTTCTCACCCCATCCCCGCCTGGAGATCTGGTGCCCTGCCTTTGCCCTACCCTCAGTTGCTTGGCTACAGAAAGAGAAGAAGCTTCCCCTTCTCCAGTGTTCTGCTTGTTAAAGTTAGTACCAGATTCCCTTGCACTGAGATCTGCTTGATGCAGCAGAATGGGGTGGGAGCGGATGCATGAAGCCTGTTAAAACTCCTAGTTCAGTGCCCTGCGCTGCTTCAGCCTATGCCCTGGCATAGGTTGGAGAAATCTAGTTCCCATATGTATTTTGGCAAGGTTGAAGACTGCTTTGCTGCATGATCTAGCATGTGCTTAATATTCAGGGTGGAGTTTTTGCATAGTTTTTGTTATTTTATTCTCCTTGCAATTTAAAAGCAGGGACAGATTATTTTTATATAAATTTTAGTCTGGCCCAATTGAACAGAGGAAACTTGGACATTTTTCTGCCTTTTTCTGTAGGTCATGAATTTAAAACCAAACCTTGACTTTCAAAATCAAAACTGGACAAAAGAAGTTACCTTGACCCACCTCTCTTTATAAAGCTGTTTGCTACAGTAATTGTGTCTGGATGGTCTAAACTCTAAATAGTTAAATGTAGCATAGATGGGGGGGTTGCATTTTAAATTCATATGAAAAATACCCGTACCAAATGTTTGTCATTGGTGGTCCTTATTTCTGAAAGGTGTTTGCTCAATAACAGGCAGTCATCAAGAAAATCTTCTGAGGGTTTGCATCTAAAAAGGAAAACACTCTTATAAATCCATTGGAAGAGAGAACTAGTGCACTCTGAACTGGAAAAAATAACTTGCAGTGTGTATCTTTAGGCCCAATGCTGCAAACAGACAATTATGCATGTTGTTCCATTGACTTTAATAGGATTATGGGCATAAAGTTAAGTATATGCATAAGTGTTCATAGATTGTATATTTTACATAGGCAACCAAATGTCTTTTATATTTACAAATCACCACTTTAACCAAAATTCATGGAAAAACAATTTTATTCCTGGATCTTCCAGGAAATCCATTATAGTAACAATTAAATGTCTGTTAGGGCAAAATTAGGAGATGAGAAACTTTGGATTCTGTACTAACTTGAAGAAAATACGTAGCTGTTTAAAACCTGATCAAGTGCTCACATAAGTCAATAGGAGTTTTTCCATTGACTTCAACTGACATTGCTTCTGGCCCTAAACCAGTACAACATGACAGGCTGTGATGATGCCTCAATAGCTCAGCCCAAAACCCCTTCTGAAACACAAAGAACAGAGTATGGTACAGAAATTTCCATTGATACACTGATTTTCCCAATCTGAATATTTTAATGTCTAGGCATGTGGTTTGAAAATTGGCATATATGGCAAACGTGCAACCGTAATGTGGTTTTTGCAGAGACAAATATAAGAAGTGAAAGCCCCGTTTTAGTCATTTTAGTCTGGGTTATTTCCCCATGAAAGCACAGATCTCTCTAAAAAGTTTAATGAAATGAGAACGTTAGACAAAGCCATGGGTCCAGCAATATTATCGTACTGTATCAGCATCATTACGATAACCTAGCCACGCAGGTACTGCATGACTCAGAATCAGTCACTTATATTGCTGCTTTTTCTCAGAACATATTAATAACTTTGCTGCTAACAAAGTGGCCACAGTCTTCCACTGAAACTTGAAACCACAATTTGCCGTTGTTCATTAGTCAACATCGCTAATATGGTTCATTAGCCTGTTTATTTGATTACCTGTCAGTCTTGGGTTGAGTGCTAGCCACTGTTATCTCTTCCAGTTCCTGTGGCTCATTGTCTTCATGTCTAGTACACTGGGAGACTCCAGTTGAGGCATGTTTGCTTTCACGGACAGCTTTCACCTGTCTGTGCTCTAAAGTGTCATACTTCCTCTCCATCTCGCTGTCAGAATTTCCTTCTGACGAGCTGTCTTCACAGCTGGTGTCTTCACTTGACGTCGTTTCATAACTAATTGAGGACACCAGATATTATTCACTTTTCCTTCCCCCTCAGCAA
Source organism: Dermatemys mawii (assembly GCA_007922305.1). Lineage (NCBI taxonomy): Eukaryota > Metazoa > Chordata > Testudines > Dermatemydidae > Dermatemys > Dermatemys mawii. The sequence goes on along the minus strand of ML677352.1, from coordinate 34,415,790 downwards.
CTATAGAGCCTCTGCCAATACCCATTGGAAGGCACCCAATGACTCCAATGGGCCTCGGATGAGGTCCATATGGCATGCATGTTAGAGACAGTAAAAATATGTCAATAAAAGACATATTTGGCACCAAACCAAAACCTAGAGCCTGACTGCAACTTTGAGGTTCAAACCTACTACACAGGAACTCTGGGTTCAATTTCTAGTTTTCTTGTTTCCCAGGCCAATTTTCTGCTAAAATTAAGGATAGGGAATGTCACTCTATAGAGAACTTCACCCTGACTAATTAAAGAGCAGTGGTGTTAATATTTTACATGTATATGGTGCCTTTTACTCCAAAAGATCCCAAAATGTTTCACAGACTGAAGTTCAGATTCTGATATCTTTGCTTATGTGGAGTGTTCCAAGTAGTTCCATTGATTTTTTTGACTACTTGTGAAAGAACCTTGCTCATGTTGAGTGGTACCTATCAGAATCTCACACATTGAACTGCAATGACTTCTGGAATAAACAACAGCTCATAAAAGTGCAGGGAGATAAACCAAGGATCAATTTCACATGCATATGTCCATGCCCATTGAGGAGAAAATATATATCTTTCAGCATAAATAAAAATCAGCTGGAGAATTCTTCAACTGAGTCACTTTGATTGGCATTTTTGTAACTGTTCCTTGGGTGATCCATTTTTTTAAAAAAATTATAAATACTCAACTATCACTCACACACAAATAGGCATCTTTTCATGGGCAAGACGTGAATTAGAACTCCTTGGTTTGTACACATATACATATTTTGTGGATGCATCTTAAGCTATTTTTGAAAACTTGGCCTACAATGACATTATTAATGTATAGGACACTTTAATTATAGTATATTCCATTTGCAGTTCATTTGGACAAACTATCTAATTATTTCTATTGTTCGAAGCAAAAAACCTGAAGCAATATTAAGAACAGTTGTTAGACTTCATTATATATCTGAAAAGAACAACATTCTCTTCATAGTTTCATTCTGCTTTTCACTTATATGGCTTATGAGATAACACTGCTATTAGATAAGGATTCATAACTGTACACATTCATGTATCAGTATATAACTTGATGATTTAAAGCTTTAAGATCATGGCTTTTGATATTGTCTGTTTAAGCAGCAACTTTTTCCCATAACTGATCTTTAATTTATCCCAGTAAGGTGACAATTTGCATACAGGCAAATTTATCTCTCTTCTAGAGCAAGCCCAAATGCAACCTATATTAATTTTATTCACTTAGAAAGGAGTGCTTACTTATACTTTGTTTTTAAGTGCTCCTGAAAGCTTTCAGAGAGTCGACACTGGAAACAGATGTCAATTAATCAGCAGAACAGGGGCAAAGGGGCAAGATTCCATCATGTTCCCCAAACAATGTGCCTCAGACCTTACCCAGAAAGACCATTTCTAGGATAAAGTGCCGTTTTGTCTCAATTCAATCCTTGGACTCTCTGCTGAGACTCTCAACAAAGATGTTAATTCATACCAGCTTGAGAGGTATGGACTTTGGTCCACAAGAAATTCAGCTGAATTTATGAATGTATTACTCTTATGCTGGTCATGGATTTTGCTCAGTGTAAATTAGATTCGATGTAACTGAAAAACTCCATATTGCAATTTCTATCTATCTTATGTACTTATGGAGCCCCTGCTAATATAGTATCAGAACACCTCCAACTCTTTTAATGTAGTTATCCTCACAGCATCCCTGTGAGGTAGCGAAATTCTATCCCCATTTTGCAGTTGCAGAACTGAGGCAGAGAGAGACTACGTGACTTGCCCAAGGTCACAAAGGAAACCTATGACAGTGCAGGGAATTAAACATGAATCCCCCCACCCCCCAGGACCTAGATGAATGCCAACAACTGGACCGTCCTTTCTTTCAGCACCTGACTCAACTGCTAGTGTAAAGCCTCATCCATATCCCACTGCAATCAGTTGAAGAACTCCCATTTACTTGAGCAGGGAATGGATCAGACTCTGAGTTTCCAAGCTGATAATAATGAAAATATATTACATATAGTGGTCTCCATTCAGTTCTTAGTGAACAAGTGTTTATATAATCCCCATTCCTATCACAGCACTAAATGGCACTTTTGTTGGCTGTCGTTATAGAGAGACCAAGGCATGAAAAGGCATAGAGAGAACTTCTAGGAAATATTGAGCCACTTTTGATGGCAGATTGTGGCTGCCTGTGCAGTATAGACATGATGCAAGGACCATTGAAGTTAATGGAAAGATACCCAATGACTTTGAGGTTTTGGATCAAGCCCTAAATGACCTGAGTGCAGAGGACTTCAGTCTTCAGGGATGTCAATCCAGTATCATTCATTATTGCTGTAAAATGCCAATGTCCCAGTCTTTCCCATGAGGTTTTACTGCAAAGTTATCATTATTAGATTGGGATCAAAGAGATGACATTGCAAATGGCTTTTTAAGTAAAGATTTTTTGGGAAGAGTGGAGGTGGGGGGGAAATCATATTTCCTGAGAGGGAGGAGGATAATATTTTACATGAAAAAGCTGTTTTATCTTCTTAACTGATGCTTACCCACCATTTACCCCAACAAACTGAAGATTCTTTTTGGTCCCATTACCTCCTGCATGGAAACCATAACCTTTCTTTTTCATGATTGATTTAAGACTTGTGGTTGGAGAGATTTCTAGCAAAATACAAAATCACAGATTAAACAAGTATCTAATTTGTCATAACTGTTAGTCTCAACTTTATTGTATGCCTGGAACAAACTACAGAGCATAAGCACAATTATGTCACTTATCTAGGTATCTTAGGTTTATGTTACACTTTACCTTATGAAGAACCTTATATACCTTGCAGAGCTGCATATCTGGGCTACCACCATTAAAACAAGGACAGAGATCTGACATACATCTACAAATGACTGGTAAGTATCTGCATCTTGTCCTAATATAAGTAGGCTTTACTGGTATAATAATGTTCTACTACAACCCCTTAACTAGGTCTTTTTGCACTTTGGATACTGATGATGTCATTGACATTCATGCATGGTGTCCTCAGTAACACTCTTAGTGTCAGTCTTTTATACAACACTGCAGAAATGAATTACTGCACCTGAATTCACATCCTCTCATGTTATATTGCTTGAAAATAGAGGCCTTGGATTCAGTTACACTAATACCCCTTCTGGCAGTGTGGAGGAGACAATGTAAAAGAGGATCAGGCCCCAAAAGAATAAAATAAATATTCTCTGCAAAATTAGGTTATCAGTTATTTATCTTAAAGGCCACAGGTGGTCTTAAATACCATGGGCCATATCCTGGTGCGAACTGGATTAGATCCATTGAAGTTAATGCTGATTTACACCAGATGAGGATCTGGCCCTGTGATCACCAATGAAGTGTAGAATCTTAAAACCCAATTAAGAAAAGCGATGAGCAACTTTACCTGACAGACCAGTCCCTCTCAATCATAGGTGCCAACTCCATGGGTACTCTGGGACTGGAGCACCCATGGGGAAAAATTAGTGGGTGCTCTGCACCCACTGGCAGCCAAGCTCCCCTCCCCTTCCCTTTGCCCTACCTCACCTTCGCCTCCTCCCTTGAGTGTACTGCGTTCCTGCTCCTTCACCTACCTCCCGGTGCCTGTCACCGTCAAACAGCTATTTTGTGGTGTAACAAGCTCCGGGAGGGAGGGCGGAGGAGCAGGAACGTGGTGCACTCAGGGGAGGAGGTGGGAAAGAGGCAGGGCAGGGCAGGGATTTGGGGAAGGAGTCGAATAGGGATAGTGAGGGGTGGAGTTGGGGCAGGGACTTTGAGGAAGGGGTTGGAATGGGTGTGGGAGGAACGCGGGGAAGGGGTGTGTTGGGGCAGGGCCAGGGGGCAAAGAGGGGTTGAGCACCCACTGACGCTAGCAGAAGTTGGCACCTATGCTTGCAATAGCATAAGGGAACTATGAAAAGTTCAGATTATATGTAACCATACTACAGGAACTCGTCACTTAAAGTTTTCCCGGTTAACGTTGTTACGTTGCTGATCAATTAGGGAGCATGCTCATTTAAAATTGTGCAAAAATCTCAACGTTGTTGGCAGCTGATTGCTGGAAGAGCAGCCCATTGCAGCTAGCTGGTGGGTGGCTGGAACCAGGGTGGACCAGCAGCCCCCATATTAGCTGCCCCCATCAGCTCTCTGCTGCCCTAAGTTCCTTGTGCAGCAACTGCCCAGCAGGCTATCAATTTCCGGCAGTTCAGCGGTCCCTTCCCCCACTGCCATCTGCTGCTCCTGTCCTCTGCCTTGGAGCTGCTCCCCGAGACTCCTGCTTGCTGAGGGGGGAGGAGTGGAAGAGGGGGAGCTAATGTCAGGGTGTCCCCCTGCTCCTGCACCCCCCTTACCCCATCTTCCATAGAGCAGGAGGGTCACACGACAGAGGGAGTTGGCTGGCAGCAACTGGTCTCTGCAAGCTGATCTAATTAACAAGGCAGTGTACTTAAGAGTCGGCATACTTAAAGGGGAATCTCTCTCACACACACACACGCACACCATGTCTGTCTCTGTCTGCCCTCCCTCCCTTCCTGCTGCCTTGTAGAGTGTGAGAGTTAACCCTTGAGGCTCAGCCAATTGCTAGTTCATTTAGCAGTAAGACATTCCCTGGGAAATATCCCACCCTCTGACTCCTCCACCTCAACCAAGCTTCACAATCATCATCACTGTGTACCAGTATTAAATTGTTTGTTTAAAACTTACACTGTGTGTGTGTGTGTGTGTATATATATATATATATAGTCTTTTGTCTGGTGAAAAAAATTTCCCTGGAACCTAACCCCCTCATTTACATTAATTATTTTGCTTAAAGTCGCATTTTTCAGGAACATAACTACTACGTTAAGTGAGGAGTTCCTGCATAAAGGTTACCTCTCTCATCTATACTTAAGGAAACACAAAGAGCCTGTTTCTGATCTCACTGACACTGGCTCCATATTGATGTAACACCATTGACTTTCAACGGAGTTACTGCTGATTGATGCTGGTGCAAGTGAGAGGAGAATTGGCCCGGATGCTGTTAGACCTGTGGCGATGTTATTTACCCAACTGTTGATACTGCGTGTTCGAATTCTCCTTATCTGATGGTGCTTGGGTAGAATAGGCAGATAACAGCAAGTTTAAGGAATTAACTATCTGATTTTGGATGGAACTAAGCTTCGATGCAGGGTGTTTAATAGCACTTGCTAATTCCGGATATCCATGCTCCAAGCACATCCACTGCTCTTGCAAAAGCTCCTGGATTTTTTTAACATATTGGCCTATGGGGTCATCTGCAGAGGAATCTTCTTGTTCTCTATGGTTTTCCTCCTCAATCAGATCTTGCTTTACATCCCCGGCAAAAACTGGTTTATTTCCACCTGATTTATTTCCATTTGGGTCAGCTCTTCCTATTCTTGAACAGCTTTCTCCAGTCAGAGAGCTAGCAGCACAAGACTGTCTGTCATAGCTGTTTCTTTGATTTTGACAGCCATCATTGATCTGTTCATCTATCTTCAGCTCAGTGAAGCATGGTGTGAAGACAGGAGGCTCTGTGTCAGTTCCAGTTCCTTTCTGTTTGGCAAGGGATGCAGCCCCTTCCTCTCTGACACCAGTGTGAATATCTGCCAACTCGTGATCTGTATGAACAGGCATTCTTCTTAACTCCTTAACCTGCAAGTTCACATTGTCCACTCCATAGGTACCACATCCTACAGATTCTGTAGCAACTGGAATATTAACATTGACACCCTTGTCATAGGCCTCCTTAAATGTGTTTGCTTGCATGAGTTCAGTGTTCACTGCAGCATCATGGTATTGCAGGACATTTCCATCCTGCTTGGATGGTTCAGTTTCTTTGGTCTTTTCCTGACAAAGTTTCTCTTCCAGTTGAGCTTTGGAGCTTGCCAGTATTTTAATGCTTCTCTCCTTTGCTTTAATCTCACTATCCTGTTGCTTCAGCACTACTCTGATCTGCTCAAGTTCTTCTGTTTTGCTATTTAGTTGCTCCTCCAGAACAGTGATCTGTTGTTTCAGGGCTGTGATCCTGCTGGGTTCTACTGTGTCACAAAGCAAAGGTTCAAGATCTAAGTTTTCCTCATTTGCTCTAGCCCGAATGCTTCTAACTTCAGTCTGCTCTGGTGCACTTGGCATGATCTCGCTTATGTTTAATTCTGTTTCTTCATGGTTCTCATTTTCATGCATAAACTTGGGGGAATTTGATGAGATCGATTCATCCTTGACTAATTCAGGACATTTATTTGTCTCTGGTGTGTAGCTTTCCTCTCCTCCACTCTCTGTAACCAGGAGCAGCTCTTGAGCTATGGAGTGCTGGCTTTGATGTGGAGACTGGATTTGCATTCTCTCCCTAGGGAGCTCGGAGGGTTGGTGATTCAGCTCAGGGATGGCTTTCACCTGTCGTCCCTTAGGCTGCTCATTTTTCTGGAACACCACTTTGATTTGCTCTTGCACATTCCTTGGCTCTTTGGGGAAATTTAATGTGACACTGTCCGAATAGCGTGAATCCAGCAACTCCTTTGCAGGGCTAAAGGGAATTTCTCGGATGCTCTTTCCCTCACAGGGTTGAGGAAGTGCAGAGGGCTCAGCAGGCTGGGAGAACTGACTTTCCTCTTCTGAACTTTTACTTGGTAGAAGTTTGGCTGGCATGCTGGATGCTCTTAACAGCTGTGGTCTCTCTCTGCAGCTGCCAGGCTCTTCTTCATGGTGGATGACCTCTGCTTGTCTGATTGTCTCTGCTAAAAGGGCCTTTTTTCTGTAACTTGGCTCCTCTGCAGTTAAAGATTGTGGTGAGTCATAAGATGGGATAAGACAGGTGGTTTCTTCTGCCCCTAGTGATGCCTTCCTCTGTGCAAATGAACGGGTTGCAGTCCAGCTCTTATTGGGGGAGGAAGCATATGCACGGGATCTATTCTCAGGCAGGCTGAAATTCCGAGGCAGAGTGCTGAACTTTGGCTGCTTGGCCTTCCTGTGAATGTGAACCCTTTTAATGGTATTTCCTTTTTCAATGTCATCCACATATTTCAGAAAGTCAAGGTCTAAATGGAAGCCATATGGTGTTTCAACAGAATAAGGGAGACTTCTGGGTTGATCTTTATCCTCAGCGGGTTTTGATGGCTGATCACCAGCTGAAATAAAATGACACATTACATTTTAAAAAATAAATTAATTTTAAAAAAATCTAACTGTGTATGCAGCAGAAAAAGGTAGGTCAGCAATGATTTATTTTGCCTCAGCTTTATACCTCTCCCATTCATCTTCTGCTCCTCAGGCCCAATCCTTGGCTGTGGCAGAGGAGGCAGCATGAAGAGTGTGGACAGGGAGGGCTGGCTGTGCATTGATCCTCTGGGGTAAGTTAGAGCAGTCTGAAGGCTGTTCTAATTTTCAGCAACTACCAATAGCCTGAAGGAGCCAAAAGGCAGCTGCAGCACAGCTGAGAAGCAGGGCTCTCATCAGTATGCACAAAATGTTGAAATGCCAGCCAGCTGCCTTCCTAAATCATTATGCAGGGAAAAGGGAACGGGAGAAGGAATGGTTTGTAGTTTGTCATTTGTAATGCTAATGTTGAGTCTGATTAGAGATATAGCCACAGAGCAATACATGCAAATGTATAATCTTGTTTTCTGGAGCTGACTCATGTAATTGTTGCACTGGAATTTGCTAAATCATTATTTTAATTGGCAATTATGTAAATAGCAGATTTGGTAGGCTGAGCTACAAATTTGTCTAAGTATTAAAAAGCTGTCTGATGTATAATAAATCCTAATTCTAGTGTGTAAGAAATCCAGCTACAACCCAGACGATGGAAACCATCCATGACAATTATATTTTGTGTTTTTTTGCAAGTCAGGCAAAGAGACTTTGGGTGGCCCTATGGACAAACATTGTCACCCTAGTTGTCCTTTGAAAACAAAGAATACCTCTAAGAAGGCAGGGTTGAAATGTTCAGAAGTGACTGGTGATTTTGGGTGCCCAGTCTGAGACAGTCTAAAGGTGTTTCAAGCTGGGCACTGAAGAAATGAGGCATCCAGAATCACTAGTTGCTTCTGAAAACCTTGGCCAAGGCCTCGGGGCTTGTTCTGCACAAGGGGCTGTCACAGATCGGGTTAACCTGTGCAGCTTCATGTAGTCACACCTGTAAATCTGTGTAGAACCACAAAACCCTTTCTAGTGTCCAGGGAAGTTCTTCTGCGAGCACGTCTTTAATTCTTCAGTTCAAGAAAATCCAGCATACTGGAATGTGTTAAATATACAACAGCCACTTTGTTCTATATGTAATCAGATATGCAGAGCTGCAGCAGTCAATACAGAACCTTACAGTGAATATAAGCAACTCTCATGAAAGTGGATGCAAAACCAGACTTTTCAATGGTCTCTCCTAATAATGGACATCTTTCAACTTAGACTTACATTGACCACTGCCCCATTCAAATCTGGTGTGCTCTTATTTTCATGGCTGAAAGTCATTTTCATGATTTTGCTTTTCTGATGTGTCTGTACAAAATGTAACTCATTTATGTATTTCCCTAAAGAACAGTATATCAGTTAAAACTCCCTGTACTGATGATGCATCGCTGTCCTTCATTCTGGTTATTTGTTCCAGCATTGTGTCTTATATAAGGTGCCTGGCAAGTTAAAGGAATGGATAGAACTAATAATAAAATCCACAGCCCGCAAAATTCATAGGCCCAAAATTTCAAACTAGGATGCTTAAAATTAAGCGCCTAAATTGAAATTCAGGAAATAAAATAAGTGGCCTGATTTTCAAATGTGAACCCATGAAGTTGTGGTGAGTTAGAACTGCTAAGAATCTCTGAAAATCAGGCTACTGGTTTAAATAGGAGTATCGGTGCCTAACTGTAGTTACCTAAGCCTGAAAATGTTTGAGCATTCTTCCCTTTGCCACTGCGCTTGGGAAGCAATCTTGCAGGGGCTTGTGAGAATGTGGCATAGATATAGACCCTTTCATCTCAGAGATTCCCAAGCCCTTTATACAAACAGCACCACTGAAATGCAGCCACCTCTGGGGATCCAGCACACTGGAAATAGTGGAATGAGGAAGGCAAATTTAGTGTAAAGTGACACCAAGGCAAAGCCCTACTTCTCTTTTGGAAAGTAGAAGGGGATCGAAGACACAAGATTTTTGTCTTTAAGATCTTATCTGAAAGCCCCTTACACAGTGCTTGAAACTCCACTGTAAACAACAGAACTCTCACACTTATTCTCTGCTACAATAATCACAAATCAGAGCAAAATGAGAGTGCATTGTGTGTGTCTTGAACTATGCATAAACCTTGCATAGCTTCATTGTTGTAAAACATGTCTCCACGCAGCGAGAAGAGCATGAATTATTTACTGTATAAACAAAATACCTTGGTTCAATATTTTTTAAATGATAAGAGTTCCAGTCAACAGCGTTTAAGTAAAAACAGCCTCCATACCATCTGCTTTCTCCATAATGTGGAATGTGGTCCAGGCTGTCAGTTAAACATCATCCAACGAGTCAATAAGACTTTGTGCACCTAAAAAATTTAAAAGGACATTTAGAGAAAATCTCAGTGTTTATTTCAAAGCCCAAGTACGTCATGTCCCCTCCATGTTTAAGGTCTTCCATCTAGCTGCAGGAGACTCCTCCATTAGTTAGAATGGCCACTGCTGAACAATGTGAAGGTTTTTTTTACTTTTTGGAACAACAAAAGTAAGGTCATTCAGGGAGTATAGGTAACGTTAGTTACTGTTTTTGCAGTACCTGGCCTCTTATTTCAAGTATTCTGTAGTCAGACCATGTACAGAAAACATTTTCAAGAATATTTAAATCAATATTTTCTCTTCTAGCGGTAAGAATTCCTGCTTCCTAGACACATCACAATGAGATGCTGCTTTAATTAGCTGTTAGCCTGGGATCTGTAATAGATGGTATACAAACTCTTTACCCAAAATACATTGATTACTATGAAATATAGTCTATAATTTATATACTGTGTGATATTTCATCTCCTGGTGAAAAGACCAAGGGGTATGGCTTGTTTGGCATTTCTTTGCTTAAAGCAGCCAAAGATTCAAAACTGAGATTAAGTATCTTTAAAACAAACCCCTCTACTTCAGTGTGTGATCGATCATATTAAAATAATCCTTCGGCTAAATGACTAAAACACAGTCGTACTTCTTGTAGGAAAATATAACTCCATCTGTCTCTTCGACTCAGGCTTGTCATTGTCTGGAACATGATTATCATCCTTCAACATTCCCTCCCCCACATCATCTCCTGATTCTGGGTGATAGTGTATAGTCTCCAAGGATCTCAAGAAAACTGTGGATGTTGAGACTGAGGACACACAAGCCTAGTCTGATGGGAAGCCCCTACTACTACTTCTATGCTTGGTGGCTGGATTCTAAAGAGGTCAAGGCAACTGGAGCTCATCAGGCAACCAAGCTTGCTAGTGTAGATACCAGACAGGAAAAAAAGGTCAATGCCAGAATGGGAGGATGATTTTCCAGCTTACAGGCGGAAGCTATGGGTTCCTCCTGTTTTTTGAGGTGAGTTTGTAACCTCAAAGGGAGAACTTTCTTTAAGATCTGGGTTTGTCCCTGGAAAGAGGGGCAGGGAGGACCTGCCCAGTGCAGGCTGGAAATCCATCTTCTGCTGCTCCCAGGGCTGGAACCGTGCTAGAACTATGAGAGTACAGCCTTGAACCTATTGCACCAGGTCTCTCATGGAGTTGAAGGCATGAAGAGCCCTGACCTCAACTCCCACTCTGACCAATGTTGGTCAGCCTACTGCCCCGGCTCCCTCCCGAACCTTTCTGTAGCAGGCGGGCCCTCAGGGTGCCCAAAACATTTTTCCTGGGGTGCTCTCTTTTTTTGAACCCTTTGCTGTGCTCATGAGAGCAGAAAAAAAAAGGTGCATGAATTGCATGGTCACAAGACCCAGAAGGGAAGGAGGAAGACCCCCCTGGAGAGCTGAACTACTGGGGAAATTCCCCCAGCCCCTGGCACAAGACAGACTGACTGACTCATGTGGGAGAGCAAAGAGCTTCTCAGTAATGTCCAGTTTCAGAAGATGCTGAGAGTAGAGACTCAAGGCACTCACTTTAGTGGGTGTGTGGGGGAAGTGTGTGGGGGAAGGGCTGAGAAGTAGTCAAGAACTACCTTCACCTTATTAGCTCTATTGGCAGAAATGGGTGAGGAGAGGGAGATGCTGCCTGATTGTTTTACATTTCTGCTGCTGCCCTCTTCAGCACCGTTGCCCAGGTATGCCCTGCCTCATTTCCCTCTCTATGCTTCCAGCTCCTGTCACCTCAGCTGCTGCAGTTCCTTGTCTGTGTCTGACTCCAGCATGCTCAGAATTCCATTGCCACATGCTCAAAAGTACAAAGAAGTGGCAATCAACTTAAACCCATTCCAAGCCAGCACTGTTGACTATCCATTCATTCAGGAGCCAATTAAAATTGCTCTTCTTGGTCCACATACCAAGCAAGCCCCTTGCTCACCTTTTAACCCTTAGAGTTTCGCCTGAGAAAGGACTTCAGCATTTGGCCCATAGTATTAAAACCCTCCATGGACTTGCCCCAGGCACATTGATTGGCTTTTATCCCTCACTGTGTCAGTCATTCCACTTATCTAGTATTGGTCTTTTCTCTGCCCCTTCACACAATCTCATCATGGTTGGTACAAGAGACTTCTTCTCCGCAGCCTTCCTATGTCTGTCCATGTTTCCATATAAATATTCAGCTGAAACCATAGTGTGCCTTAATTCTCCACTCTTTATCCCTTAAATGCCTTTCTTCCTGTGAGATTGGTTTGAATTCTAAACCTAATTTATTTCTGCTTTAATTTTTAGAAAAGCTGCCCCAAAATGGGACAGATGCTGCTGGTATGTATGTTTTAAAACATTGAAATGAAGTGCTTAGATTATAGAGCTTTCAAATAAAGATACTAAAGAAAACGCAGTTAAAGGGTGCTGCATTACCCGTTTTAAATTATGAAAATATTTTTATGAAACCAAAACTACCTGATAAGAAACTTATTGCTGCATTAAACAATTGTGGTCTCTGCATCGGGGTGTGATGGAGTCTTCCAGAAGACATTACTATAAAGAGAACATTAATATGATCCCAAGGTTACTACTACCTTATACACAATTGTAACTGGATAGTAACACAGAAACCTGGCAGACTAGTAATTTGCTTACCCAGTTTAATCCTACAGAACCACATGGTTAGGATAGATTTCAACCAATACACTCCTGAGATATTCCCAGGCTAACTCCATTTTGTACATGAAAGGCAGTTTCTCCAGCTTTTCCTCATGAATAAACAGCATGTGCCAAAATTAACATTAATCACTTTCTCCAGTGTTTTTATTTTACTTTTCCAATTATAGTCAGTTGCGCAATGATCATGGATTCCAGCCACAATCTGACCAGTTATATTTCACTCTTCCAGGTCATTTACAAAGAAAAAAAAATCCAATCAATAAGAGGTTTTTAATATCTAGATAATTACACCTAATTGATTCATGTATGGTTTGGCTTAGTTCCAACTTTCAAGTCATAACGTTGAAATTTTGGCTAATCTATTTCAAAATCACCTCATAAAATGACTTCTGTATGTACCCTACCAGACATACTTCAAGTGCCTCCAGTGTAGTTTGTATGTGGTTCTGATGGCTAACTGCCAAAAATATGGGTCCTATTACCCCTAGTATCCAAACCAATATTCTTCCATGACTGGCTACAACGAAAACTAGATCGGAGTGAAGAAATTCATCAGACTACATGGACAAATTTCATCTGAATACATCTGTCACAGGAGGTTCAGTCTCAAATTTGATTCAAATTTATTGTTTTTAATAATAAACCAAATAAGACAACACCAAAAACATACTTAATTTCTACTGAAGAAGGAACCAGATACCAGACAGGATGATAAAGTACAACAAGGTCTCACCACAGCCTAATGTTGTCTCTGATGGGAGACTCTGGAATGAAAAATGACTCCCACATATCACTTTGATCCTGGCTCCCATACATAACTTTAGGTAAGCCTGAGTGTGAGGAGACAAAGCTGCCAGCTGGTGGGATCAGTTTTCAGATGTGCATTAGTGTTCTGGATGGAGCTCTGAGGCTTTGCAAGAGCTCGCCCAGCTGTGGGCAGTTCCATGGATCACATTCTGCAGACATATCACACATGTCCTTCTGATTCAGCTTTGTTTTTACGACTATAACTCCACTGACTGCAGAAGAGCAACTTCCGATTTACTGTGGTACAAGAGGAGGATCTGCCCCTTAGACTTTCAGTTGAGAGAACTTAGTGCATCTGAAGGACAGACCTGAACTCTACCGGTTAAGATGGCTTATGCCCCACAACTTCAATGTGTTAGAGCCTTCACCTGGGGCCTGATCCATAGCCTACTGAAGTCCAGTGGAAAAATTCCCATTCCATGGGCTTCAGAGGGCTTTGGATCAGGTCTCTGGAGGAGCCATTTCTGCGACAGACAGGCTAGTAGTTCTATTCCATCCCCATTCAGTCCTTGTCTTATACTGTGAGCGACAAGCTCACCCCCATTCAGTGCTTGTTGCCTTCTCCAACTTTGTGCTAATTTGCAGTGGATTCTTGTATATTAGAAGCAGGAATGAGCCTAATTCTTTTCACATATGCCCCTGAACAGCTGTCAGATTGGTAAAGCCCTTCAGCTACTACCAACCTGGGACAAATTTGAACTAGAGTCCTAATTCTGTAGCCTGTTATCCTCCTCTAAATCATCTATCCCTCAGGAAAGAGATTTCAAAGATTCTGAAAGGTTTTCTTCCCCTTTGGTAAATACCTTATCAAACGCTGTCATTGTGAGCCGTTAATATACATTGACAGAAAACACATTAAGTATAAATTTGTTAAATTGACCCTCTCCCAGGTTTTAATATTTGCAGACTTTCCCTATATCATACTGTAACGGAAAATACTCAGTTTTAATCCCCAGACAAAGAGCATCTCAGCATATATAGAATCTTTGATGCATAGTTTTACCGCAAAGAATAGTGTTGAGGAGGATGAGTTCATATATACATTAAAAGTACCTCTCACGAGGCAAGAGCATATAGAGAAATGAACATGAAAAAGTCAAATATTTGAGACAGCAACTTTATCCCCTCAGTTCCCCATTTGCAAAGACAATGTATTGTCTTTTTAAAAAGCCAAGTCTCAAGGAGTATTCCTTTACAGTCAGATTTAACTCTCCATTTTCTGACTCCCATTAACAGAATAAAAAACAACAGCTAAGATCATCCTCCTGAAGGTTTTAACTTTAACTGAATGACAAAGACTAAGATAGATGAAATTCACTCTAGGAAAGGAGCCTGCTACCAGCAGTTTTACAGATGAGAAACAGTTACCCCTGTGACTATAAACAAAGAGATCATTCATGCCTGGTAGATGACATATTAACACAATATCATTAACTATTTAAATAGATCACAATATTTTTTATTTTATTTTTTTGCCACTGGCTGTCATTTTCTCCTGCATTGCAGCAATTGCATTTAGCACTTCATTATGAAAGAAAAAGTATAATTAAAAAAGCACATTGCCAGGTTACCTTCTCATCCTTCCATCTACAAAAAATGGAGCAGAAGAGCTTTTCTCTTTCAGAAAGGTATCTTTTCACTGCTGGGAGGCAATACTTATAGGTTCAAAGCAGCAAATGTGTGATTTCCAGCTGTTCAAGAAGTTGGTCAGCTGATCAGTGACCTTGCTTAAAAAGCAAATACTAGTTTAACTAAACAGAGGGAGCAAAACAAAAGATGAATTCATTTTCTAATGAGCCAGCACGTAATTCTTACACACCCTTTCTGGAGATAGTTAAACCCCAATCTTTAAAGCTAATTACACTTTCTGTAGACAGTGTATATTATCTCCCCATAAAAAAACAAAATGCAAAATGTTTAGTCTGCTGGGTAAATTTTTGAACAACATATAACCTTATCTGCCTTATCAAAAATAGGATTATTTAAAAGTCAGTCAATAATTAACTACACATTTCTCATTTCATCTGATGTTACTCATTAAAGAAATTCTTCCTAGCTTCATTCTGAGCTTCAGTTCACATTCTGCAGCTTAGCTATTTTGAATACATTCTTTATTCTGGTCAGCATTTCTTCCAACAAAAAAATAAAAGCAGTCCCCTTGATTAAAGGACAGAAGCTTTATTAAAAAATGCAACATGTTTCAGTATTAATAATTAATTCTGCTTCAGTCCTACTATAGTGCAATGAGTTATATCAGACATATCCTCTTAAGAATTCATGGTTTTGTCTGTGGCTCATAGTCCCATAGTTACACCCATCAATCTGCTGTTCTCAGGAGCTGAAGATAAGGCAGTGAATCTATTTAACAGGACAAGAAAATCTGCAAAGCATCTTCTGTAATTACTGAACATACCACTCTATTGATTCTACACTTCAGTGACTTGCAGGTCATCATGTAAAAGTTGATAACTGCAGCACAGAGAGAGGGCTTTTAGTAAGAGTAAGCAGGGCCCTTTATAGAATGCCCTGCTGATTAAAAGGAGACACATTTTAAACTCTGATCACTCATCTCTTGTCGCAGTTATTGTTAGCAGCGGCAGGATACAGTGGTAACAAAGGAAACTCATAGCATTGCTGTTCCCATTGTGCTATGCTAACCAAAGGAAGGAAAGGTAGGGTGGATCAATAGGACAAGAGAAAAAGCAGTTTGTCTAAATGATGCAACATTTTACATTGGGTTTATCAATGCAAAAATACAATTCAAACAAACATAAAACACTGAGGGAATCAAATGGTTTCAAAGATAAAAGGAAAGCACAAATGAACCTCCAAGTTCTGAGGTACATTTGGAAACATTTAAAGTGAAAGGCTTATTTCCTCCCCAATCTTTGCAATGTTAAACATCACTTCCCAAGTTACAGATAAATTGTAGTTTGTGAACTAACATAAAGCCCTGCAGCATGCAGTCATTCTGTTTCATATATTTTATGCCCAGGGCAACTACAGCTGTTGAGCTAAAACCAGACCATATAGCCGCCCCTTTACACAGTAAAAATTGTGTCTTCTAGATTTTGATCTGTAGACAACTGGAACTTCATTAGAGATTGAGCTTGCAAGTCATTTTCAAGTGGTAAGTTGCCATTTTTAATGTGTCGTGCAATGATGGGGCATGGTTCCTATCAGGAAAGCCCTACATAACACTTTGGGCATGGTTTATGAAATTCATCCACTTCCCAAAAGTGCCAAAACACTCTCCCGCTCTGCAAAGGTCGACTTCAAACCTGGGCCAGAGAAATGAAGGGCTGGATTGTCATTTAACAATCTGTGCTGAGGCATGTAGCTTCATTGCCCCTCCAACACACCAGGGACCAAACTGTGATTGTCAGTTCATATCCTAGTTCCTCTTATTCCAGAAGGAAAGTTTAGTCTATGCCAGCAGATCACTTCCCTGGCTCAGATGTGCTGGCTGGCACAAGAAGAGTTAAGGTTTTCACCGGCATTCCAGCCTGGCTAACTCTCCTTGTCTACCTGTGTGGGGAGTGGGAGCAGCAGACCCATGCTGGTATGTAGCTCACACAAGGGAGTTAGGGACACCTGACATTCCCTTGTTCCGCTGCATGATGATCTTGCCCTAAGCAGAGAAGGTGGGACTGGCTATGGGTCTTGGTAAAGGAACACAGAGCCTTTAACTGGTAGCTTTGAATCTATCCTGTGTCAGAAATGACTGAAAGTTATGAGTGTCTGATCAACACTGAGGGGTCTCTGTGAAGTACGTTTGTGGCCTGAATCCAGGTCCTTGTACATAAGTATTTTCATTACCAAACTGGTGTTAGAGCTGATGCTAATAGACCATCTCAGCAGAAAGACAAAGTATTGTTTAAGAGTGGAAACTGTATGCCTCTCTAAAGGTGAATTGCTGGGGCAGGACTGGAAAGGTTGCAATGCTGCTCACTATGTTGTACGTGGTTTGTGCATATTCAGAGGGTTTTTTTTTCCAGAGCTGTCAATCCAGCCCTTTTCATAACCACAAAATTAACTAAAAAGACAGTGGTAGAAGAAACAGTGAACACTGCAAACAAAATAGCCAGGATATTACCAGTGGCAAAGCAGATATGTTTGGGTCATAGTTTACCCAAGCAAAACTGGGCTAATTGTACTCCTTTAATCCTATTGGCATTTATGGAACATTTATGGTACTTTGGAAGGACAGAGTGATTGCACACAGATCTTACAGATGCTGTCAGTTCAAATTTGGCTGAAAATTTAAGTTTTGTAAAAAATAAGGCATTACAAAAACTAAGGGAAAATATTTATATTAAATGATTACATTATGTTAAAAATATATTTTGGATACAGTTTTAAGAAAACAAGGCAAATAAACATTTCCCTGAAGCATTTGCAACCCAAACATTGTGCTTGTGCACGAGAACCAGCAAGTAAAATTGTCTGGAACCAGAAGCAAAAGTTAAACTTACTAGCCCATTTGCATTGTCCAAGCAGTGCAATATGTTCACTATTTGTACAATTAATTAAAAATAAACTAGTCGCTTCAGTGGCTTTGCAAATTTCACCAGTTATACGTTTCATCATTAAATCAGCACACACAATGACATGTTGTTGCATACGGATAAAATTAAGTCTTTGTAGTTCTCTTTTACAGTTCATTAATGTGATCTGGTGTTCAAATATAACTTCTAACTGTCTGCTTATTTAATGAGTACTGCCGGTCTGTTGTGTCAGATTCCACTGGTTTGCTGTGTTCATGTATCCTGTGACAGGATATGCAAAGCCCACACTGAGAGAGGAGGAGTTAATAACTTCGGGGTTCAATCAGCCCTGACCTGTGCATGCACGTGCAGAAGGTATCTGGCCTGGGGGGAGAAGTTAACACAAGGGTGAGCAAACTACAGCCCGCAAGCCATATGTGGCCTGCCGGCCATTTTTATCCGGCCCATGGCAGGTTGCGGGGCTCCGCGCTCCTGGCATGTGAAAAATCAGGACATGGGGTGGAAGGTAATAGGAGCCTGTGTAAGAAAAAGACCCAAAAATCGGAACTGTCCCTATAAAATCAGGACATTTGGTCACCCTGAGGGGAAGTGAGGATTTTTCTTGTATTGGCCATGAATATGTCTACATAAGCCTTGTGTAGACATATTCATGGCCAATACAAGAAAAATACAGGTGGCATGAGATGTAAATAGCTGATGTTAAAGAGGCACACTGACAGCATAGATAGATAGATGGGAACAATTATCCACTGAGCTCTTCTGCAGAGTTATCCCTAACAGTGCTATGGAGCACTATAAGATCTTAGATCATCTGACCATATATGTGGCAGCTACATGGATTAAGGTGGCACCAGTGCAAATTTAATTGTCAGTCCTGAATGCTCTCTCTTGTGTTAGTGCAAAGTAGCTATAACAATGTCTCCTCCATAAGGATGTTTTGAGGGTGGATTAATGTTTGTAAAGTGCTTTGAGATCATTGCATGAAAAGTGCTATGTAAGTGCAAATATTATTAAGATGATCCATTTTAGAATGCGCAGCTTGTTGGGTTAAGCCCACAGTTCTTCTCCTACCTCAGGAGAAGAAAGCAGCAAAATGAAATATTTCAAGGCTTTGAAGTAAGTAATGAGACCCTTACAGCTGGATTCAGTGGCAGGGGATGGCAATGAACGGTCTCGGTGGGTGGTGTGTTTGTGGTAGCAGAAAGCCACTGTAACCTTTCCTTTGCTAAGGAATCCTCAGGTGCCCAGGAAATGGCTGGAGAAAGAAGTGGTCAGGAGTTATGCTGATTCAACATACCCACTGGAAGTCCTCCAAAGGAGCCCCATCAGTAAGTTAAACCTGCCTGCTTAATGGAGAGCAAGGAGTGGCAACACCATCTGTTCTCCCTCATAGTGAATTTCCCCTGGGGGAAAGAGAGGGCCGGGCTGAAACAGGGAGATGTAATTTGCACATCTCTGTGCCAGATATCTACAGGGAATCTAGCCCTTGCTGTTTAAAGTGTTATCGAAAATCTGCTCTATCCAGGCGGTCTGCTTGATTACACAATAGCCCAGCAGAGCTATTGTTGCAAATGGACATACCATGAACAAATATGTCCTCACGGGGAATATTTGTTACACGTATTTTCAATTCTGTTTGGATACACAGGAAGAAACATGATGCGTTTTCAATCTGTTAGGTGCAGCAGTGCAGGAGAGAAGTCAGCTATGTAGTGATGGGCTCAGATGATCCAAAATATAAAACAACGTGAAGTCTGGGAATGGGCAAGAACAGGAATTTCATGGTAGAGAGAGAAGAAAAGGCTTGAAATTTTAGTGTGATTTCATAGAAAATGTCCTGATTAAAACATATGTGGCTTGTGTGGCAGGATTTTTTGATGAAGTGACACTTAAAGACTGGAAAGATCTCTCTTGGTTCACCTAACAGTAAATAATCACCTTAATTATTACACAGAGCTTTACAAAACATGTGAGATGAAGAGGATCTCCTAGTCCAAGAAGCTTACAACAATCCAAGACCCTGATCTTGCAAATACTCATACATGTGCCTAACTTTACTACTGTGGGTAGCCCTATTGAAATCAATGGGATTACTCAGGGTAGTGGGTTAAGCATGTGTTTATGTCAGCCATATCCGGGCCCAACTAATAGGATACACAGGACAACTTTTACTGCAAGAAGGTCTGGGGAGATTAGCTTCCTAAAAGAATGAGGTAACTTCAGGGAGCTCCAGAGGCAAACTTGCTTCTAAAATGGCAGCAGCGTAACAGCGCAATGTGGCATGTACAGAATTAAAACATTTACAAAGAGAATCAGGTACATTACACAGTCTTCCTTCTCTGTTCTTTGGGTACTTAGTGAGACAATGTTGTCCACAGGTTAGAGGAAGGGACTAGAATTTGGAATTCCTCAGTTCAATTCCCAATGGCTTTACTAACTTGCCAAGACCTTGAACAAATCACCTCCAGCTTGATTTTCAACAATGGAAACTCTGTCCCAGTCCCAGTGAAAATCAGGCCCCTCTTTTCTCTGTTTCTCTGTTTAGCCATCTGCAAAGTGGCCATAACAATGTCTTCCATAAGGATGTTTTGAGGATGGATTGATGTTTGTAAAGTGCTTTGAGATCCTTGCCTGAAAGGTGCTATGTAAGTGCAAATATTATGATGATCCATTTTAGAATGTGTTTTCTTCTCATTTTAAGAGCATGGTACTGGTCTATAGTTATAGTGTTTAACAAGGAAAACCTTTGCAGTCAGGCTTTAAGCAAAGAGTGATGGCATGATACACTCCCCCTGTGTTAAGCTATTGTATGCACAATTTTCTTGATGTCAGACAAAAATATAGATCTTAGGATGCAAACAGTTAGTTTTCTAAAAGGAAAAATTACAGCACTAGTGAATGGAGGTTAGGCAGTAGATGCAGTATATTTAAATTTTAGTTATATTTGGTACAATGCCACATGGAATCTTACTCTCAAAATTGTGTCAAATCAACTTGGATATGAACACTGACTCAGTGGAAACAGAAACGAGGAGGTTTTTACCCCACAAAGGGTATTTAATGCTACATAGCAAAATATCATCTTAGGAGGTGATATCTACTGCAGAACCACAGAGGAATCTGTGTTAGGTCACTTTTACTTAATGTCTTCACTAATATTAGAGGGTGCAAACTGTACATTAATGGAACTTGCAGATGATACTAAATTGGAAGGATCTGCAAACACCAGTGGAACTAGAGAATACAGGACATGAGCCAAAGTCCATTGAAGCCAGTGGAAAGTTTCCTGTGGACTTCAGTGGGCTTTGGATCAAGCCCATAGGGAGATGAGAAATGTAGGCAGAGAATAACAAATGAGATTCACTTTGAGAACATGCAAGTTGGGTAATGTTAATCCAAAGTGCACATTCACGGGGAGGCAGAAACTCACTATCAGAAAGACAGTGGCCAATTGGAAGAATGGCAGGAATGGCTCTTAAGGAAAAATAAGAGTTAAATATATCTAGATATGACAGAGGGGATAAAGTATTGAAACTGCTTGGAAACTAAAGCTGGTACATAATGCAGCCCCTCCCTTAGGCTGAAATTCACCCTGTGCAGGGGACAAGCCCAAGAGCTATGCACTGTTTAAGTCACACCCAATTTTAAGGATTGAATTGGTACATATTCCTTGTGCTCGACCTCTGCACAGGGTGAATTTCAGCCTAAGTGAGTGGGCTTTCACAACAATGGTTAGGGCATTGGTCATTTAGGAGTTACTGGTTGCCTGTGAATTTAATCTTGAAAGGGGTTGGGATCTGATTACATCAGAGACTGCCTCTCTCTCTGTGAGCCACATATTCCCAATTGCAACCAGTGAAGAGGTTTGAACTAGAGTTCCCTAGTTATGAATGGGTGGAGCTTCTGACTGAAGGCCCAACTGCTATTCTCTTGCCCTCTTAGTGCACTAGAACCTTGTTAACTTTCTATACATACTATGAGCTCATTCTTTTCTCCCGAACACTCAGGGTATGTCTACACTGCAATTAAAAACCCGGGTTAGGTTTACTGTTTATTGTGTTCATGGCATGAACACAGAAGTTATATAAACATAAACTACTTGGTCTGGAAGGTTGCAACGTAACACTGCTTTAGTTTGTAAAATCCAGAACCTAATACACTAGAACCAAATGCGTGCTAGGGGGCTCTGTAGGGAAGCATGCAAGCAGGGTATTCAGGAGCAGTCAACCTGCAAAAAGCCATCCTAGAGCAAGGTAAGTTGAGTTATGACTCTTTGCTCTAGGGAGCAGCCTGCTTTGTCTCCCCATTTTTGGTTCTAGTGTATTATACAGTTCAGGGGAAAGGGAGCTCAATCAGATGGAGAATAAGAGCAGATGCATGTTTTCACCTGTTAGCTGAGACATCAAATGGGCCAGACAAGCAAGCAAGAGGCATCACAATTCAGGCTTTTTGTGTTTTGATATGAATTGCCTGACAAGTTGGGTTATGTAAACCCATGAAAAATTGTGACGGAAATGTCAGATCCTTCTGCTTACAACACAGATGTTGAGCTTTAGCAAAATTACCAGTCTGGCTACAAAAAGGAATCTGAGATTGAATAAGCATATAACAAGTGTAGTCTGAAAAGTTTTCTCCGGACAGGCATAAGAGCCAGGAATTCCTACATTCCAATACTAGTCCTGACACTGACTGTGTGTTTGGCTGTGGGCAACTCACCTAACTACTCTGCTTCAGTTTTCCTATCTAAGAAGTGGCTGAGAGTACTTCCCTATTGTGCTTCCCAGAGATATTGCAAAAATTGATTAGCTAATGTTTATACAGTGCTTGTTCTAAGTCTTACTGTATATCAGCAACGAAGTAGTGACTTCTCTGTAAAGCCTAGCAGTGTCCCTTCCCTCTGCCTCCCCAAGTCCCCATCCACCCCGGGCTACCTGCCTCCCCATGACTATATAGCAGCATTTCTGCAATGACCACTTGGCACAGATTCCTAGAGTTTTGAAAAGTTTATGGCTTTTGCCCATTTTACAACATGAGATTTTTTTTCCAAAATAAATAAGAGGGAGTGCCACAATTATTAATTACTTCCATTTTCATCCCTTTACCATCTTTTTGAGCTGGCAGATACAAAAGCAGGGCGGTCACTACAGGATGAGTCCTGAATCTGCTGAGCTGATGGTAAAGCTCTCATTGATATCCAAAGGACTAGGATTTGGCAGTCTTCCCTCCCTACCTTGCAGTCCTAGATTCAAGGTTGATACACTAAATACGTTGCTTTTTATTTTATTTGAAGTGGGCAAAGTTATTTTTTCTCCTTGTACTGGTATTTACTTTTTATTTTTATTTTTGCATAGCTGGGCTTGTAGCCGATGTCCGAGGACACCTCAGTCATGTGTTGTATGGCCTGACATTCCACTGGCTGAGGAAATAGCTTCCAATGCATAGTCTAGCAGATGCACATTAACACATTTTCTCCTTTAATGACTTTTTGTAAGGAGATCATGAGTATGCACCTTATCTTTCATCTATGGCTATTTTTGATTCTGCTCTCATAGTGGTGTAAATCAGAAGAACCTTCATTGGAGCCGATGGAATTACAGTGGTTTAAAATTGGTGTCAGATCAGAAAGAGGCTCATGGACTCTAGTTGGTCTTGCACATTATTACACTGATTAATGGCCTAATTCATTCAAAAATATGTGCAACATTCACTTTACACTGCAGGCTAGAGATTGTTTTTTCAGAAGATGTGCACTCTTTTCTAATTCATTATCTGCATTCAGTCCAGTACAGAACTGATCACACTTCTCCATCAGGTACCCAAAATGTGGACAAGTTTACTCCATCAAACAATCCCAAAACATACACAGTAGCAGTCTAGGTTTAAGATAGCAGCTGCCATGTTTAACTGACAGTTTAAAAGTTATACAATATTTGCTGAAATCTGTATCGTGCTGTTCAAGAACAATGAAGTGTCAGAGCAACTATGCCGTCATATGGTGCGCTCAGTGGGGAAAAAACATTAACACAAAATGTTCACTTGGAACTTGTCAGGCCAGATTCATCCCTGGTAAAATTCCAAAGGCTTCCCTGCAGTTCTAGCAAACATGGATTTGGCCATAATGCTTTGAAATAAAATGTTACTTGAAAAATATTTGGTGAGCATGTTCCAGGAGCATGACCTGAACTAGTAGCTTTGTGGTAAAGATTGCTTTATTAATATAACATCATTCATCTTGAAGGATCCCAGTGTATTAACTTAATATGCAGGGATCAAACTACCCATCAGTCAGATGCAACCATTTCTGGGGAAGCAGAATCTGTTATATTATATTTCTGTCCTCAAACGTACATACTAGCATTAGACTCTATGGGCCAGATTTTAAGCACCCCACTCATGGACCAAATTTTAAAAGTGCTTGACTTCCATATAAGCACTCGGCAGTTCCCACTGTGATGCTGGGTTTTTTTGAAAAGCTGGCTGTGTATGTTTGCTGACCTTATTGAAGGAAGGATCACAGAGCAAAATGGAATAAGTTTGCAACATATGGGCTCTATTATTTATTTTTGTTACACTGTGGCCTAGAAGCCCTAATTGAGATCAAGGTTCCATTGTGCTAGGCACTATGTAGTAAAAGAAAATCGGTAATCTGCAAAGCTGACAAGCCCAAGGTCCCATCCTCCTCTATTCTGTTTGTGGCAGTGAATCAAGTCCCATGTAGTCAGGGTATCTATATTACAAAACCTGATGTCTACTGCAAACACTTCCACCTTCTTCTAATATAGCATCTTTTCCCTATTTCTGGAGGCATCACAACAGAATGGATCAAGCAGCGGTCTTTTCTGCTGTTGCAACACTGTACATTTTATTTCTATTGTCCAGATACCAATATAACTACCAATTGGCCTGGCAGAGAGGTGGGGGTATCACTGACAGGCCCTAGTTGTCAGGTAGTAGTATTGAACCTGCGACCTTTGGAGCTAAATGCATTAGCCTTTACTGCATGAGCTGAAAGTTACCTGCAGCTTAGCCAAAGTTATAGCGGACTCATCAATCTTTAGATAAAAACAACAAGGAGTCCAGTAACACCTTAAAGACTAACAGATTTATTTGGGCACAAGCTTTCGTGGGTAAAAACCCCACTTCTTCAGATGCACGGAGTGAAAATCACAGATGCAGGCATAAATATTTATGTAATTTTCACTCCATGCATCTGAAGAGGAGCTGTTTTAAGCTGACCCACAAGCTGCACTGCATGGCTCAGTCCTGCTCCGGTGCTCCAGCCAGTGCCCTGAGTCAGGGCCGCATCACGCGGCTTGGCCCCTCTCCAGCCGCGGTGTTGGGTCTGGACCACTGTTCCCTCTAAGCTGTGCACGTGTGCGCATGCACAGAGATCCTAAACCCCGTGCACAAAAATTTGCACAGAAGCACAAAAATTTGCACAGAAGAAATTTTTTGTGCACACGGCCTGTCAGAAATTAGAGGGAACATTGGTTGGGGCTGTACCACCCGTCTCGGCCCCGCTCTGGCTGGAGCACTGAGTCAGGGGTCGCACCACATGGAAGCCACGGCACGGCCCTGCTCCATCTCCTACATCCTCCAATAGGAACTGGAGGGGTGGAGCCTGCAGATGGGGCAGCATGCAGAGCCACCTGGCCTCGCCTCTGCTGCTTCTGGGAGCTGCTTGAGGTAAGCGCCGCCCAGAGCCTGCACCCCCTGCGCTTCTCCCCACGCCCCAAACCCTGCCCCCAACCCGATCCCCCACTTGCTCTCTAAACCCCTCAATCCCAGCCCAGAGCATGTTCCTGCACCCCCAGAGCAGCAAGCCGCAGGCCCTATGCTCCCGGGCTGAATGCGACAAGCAAGGAATGGGAGAGCTTAGAAGGTGGGGTCTCCAGGGGTGGTGGTTAGGGTGGGGGGTCTCAGGAGGGGGCATTCAGGGAACAAAGAGCAGGGGGGCTTAGGGAGTGGGGTTTGGGGGGGCAGTTAGAGGGGGGTATCAAGGGGGGACAATCAGGGGACAAGGAGCAGGGAGGGGGGTTCTGAGGGGGCAGTGGGGGGGTCTCTGGGCAATCAGGGGACAAGGAGCAGGGAGGGGGTTCTGAGGGGGCAGTGAGGGTGGGGGGGTCTCTGGGCGATCAGGGGACAAGGAGCAGGGGGTGGGAGGTTGGATGGGTCAGAGGTTCTGAGGGGGCAGTCAGGGGGCGGGAAGTGAGTGGGGGTCAGATGGGGGCGGGGCCAGGCTGTTTGGGGAGGCACAGCCTTCCCTATCCGGCCCTCCATACAATTTTGAACCCCAGTGGCCAAAAAGTTTGCCCAGCCCTGCTCTAGATGGTCTAAGTGCCTCTACAGGGGGACAGAACACCACACCGAGCAGGCATGGGTTCCAGTGGCACTGAGTGATACCCACTACAGTCCAAGGGACCAAATCTGATTTCACTTAAGTCACAAAGTGTAAACTGGTGTAAGTGAAATCAGTGGAGTGCTCTAGATTTACACCAGACTATGAGAGATTGGAATCAGACCTGTATACATTTTGTCTTAGTGCTGTAACAAGTCAGACTGAAAGTCTTGTTTTTAAGAAGGCAATTTACCACTGGGCTCACACGCTCCTGGCAGGGCTGCGACTTGAGATGTATTACCAGTGAGAAAATATAATAAATCTTGTGCTGAGAGAAATTGCTCTGTACTCACTTTACTAGCAAAACAACCGCCCCCCCCCCCCCCCGGGAACAGTTATTGCATAGTGACACAGAAGTAGGTCCATAAGTTGTGAGCCCCAAGCCCCAGTATCCCGCAGGGCAGGAGTCAGGAGCCCCAGCGCCCCATGGAGTAGAAGCCCTGAACTCTAGCACTTTGTGGGGCTAAAGCTGGGAGTCCAGAACCCCAACCCCTTGTGGGGCTAAAGCCCTGAGTTTTGGTGCCCCGCTGGGAGCCTGGAGCCCCAAATCCCCATGCGACTAAAGTCCAGAGCCCATGGAGCCATAGAGCCTGGATAAAGTTACGCTCTAAGTATCTCTGAGGATGGGTAGGGGTGGGAACCGTATATTACGTCCTCAATACCCATGAGAGAGGGTCAGGGGGTGGAATCTCAAATTGTGAAGGTAACATGAGCCCCAGTGCCCTGCAGGGCTAAAGCCCAGAGCTCTGGTGCCCCAGGGGGCAGAAAGGTCAGCCCCCCACAACCACCACCACCCAGCAGGATTAAAGTTGGGAGTCTTGAGCCCCCATGTCCTGCGTAATTACCTGACACTGTCAGATTTCTAGCTTTTGTCATTTTGAAAATAGCAATAGCAACATTTTCATGAATTTGTTTGCAACCCAAACACTGCAGCACTGGGCCAGTGCAGGAGACCCTGGGAATTAAATTGACTAGCAACACACATGAAAATGTCTAGTCTATTTTCCTTTTTCTTTTAAAAACAGAAACAGGAAAAGACAGCAAAAGCAAATGAAATTTGAACCATGTTTTCACTGGGCCCACAGGCCAGGGGGGATATTTCCCTTTGAAATCTGTATATTTTAACCTGAGATGGCCCTTTTATAATCTATGGAGTTTTCTTTGCTCTTTGCAAATGTGACTAGTGTTGATTTGTTGAGTGCTGTGCTGTGTTGTTGTGGGTGTTCTCCCACAGGGGCTGTCCGTGGTTTTCTTTCGGAGGGGTCCCAACATGCTATAAAATTGTGGGGTGAGAGACAGGGCTCCTGGATCCAGCTGCAGGAGGCTCCAGGCTCTGGAGGGGGAGAGCCTCGGGCTTCTGCTCCATGGAGCGGGGGGTTCAGGGCGTCTTTAGCCCCATTAGGCTGGGGGACTCGGAGCTTCTGCCCCACCAGGTGCCAGAGTTTGGGGTTTGTGCCCCGCGGGATACCAAGGCTCAGGGCTCCTCGCATTAGCCCCGCGGGGCAGAGGGGCTGGGAGCCCTGGGTTTCAGCCCCGCGGGGCACTGGGGCTCCCGGATTGCGGGGTGCTGGGGCTCAGAGCTTGTGGATCCCCTCGAAGGAGAATCCACCCCCAGCTCGCTCGGCGTCCTCGGCGCGCACAAGCCCGGGCCAGTCCTGGGGCGAGGAGGGGGAATCTCCCCGGGAAACAAGGGAGCCTGGCCCGGCCCAGCCAACTCCAGCCCGGTCCCGTCACCGGGCGGCGGGAGCAGCAGCCTGTCCGGTCCCCGGCCGTGGCCAAGGGGAAGCCGCGCCGGGTCTGTCTGCAGCCGCGTCTCGTCGCTGCCGGAGCCCTTCGGCTCCTTGTCCCGTCCCCGCCCCGGGCCGGATCGCGCCGCGGACAAAGGCGGCGCCGCGCTGACCGAAGTTTCTTTACCTTGGGAGGCGTCTGTGGTTCCTGCCGGGCTCGTCCGAAGCCATCAGCTGCTCTGGGCCGGCGGCCCCTTCCCCCCGCCCCGGGCTGCAGCTCCCCGCCTCCAGCCGCCCGGGGCTGGGCCAGGGGGATGCTCCCGGGGGCAGCGCTGGATGCCGAGGCCGGGCTCGGTGCCTTGCGAGGCTCGGAGCCTCCCTCCCTGGCCGACCCGCCCAGTGTCCCCTGCCCTCCGGCGGGTGGACAGCGCAGCTCGGCTCTGCCTCTCGGGATTTCAGGGCGGCCTCCGCAGCTCATACCGCCCTCGGGGCTCCACGATGCCAGGGAAAGAAACTAGAGACTAAAGGGCTGCGAAGATGGGATTCGCTTTCTAACGACTCCTAACACCGAGTAGCTACCTAGTGCTCTGCCCCTTCCAAGCCTTCTGCGGCTCCTCCATCAGTCTCGCAATCCCCGGTATGGTTTATAAAGGTATTAATAAGGAGACCGGAATCTATGGGGTGTTTTCTACCAAATACTTGCTGGGGGAAGGGACTCCAGCACTTTCTGCGGACTTTAAGATCTACACAAATGTTCTAGTGCAGCACCCCCCATTTGATTCGATTCAAGGAGCCAGGGTCTGCTTTCAGACTGGTTCGAAGTAATCCTGTTGAGGTCAGGGGAATTACTACCTATCTGAATCATTGTAATGGAGAGTAGCATTGAGCTGTGACACTGAATTCAGCAGTCAAGAATCAGAGGGGTAGCCCTGTTAGTCTCGAATTGCAGAAGTGACACAGAGTCCTGTGGCACCTTAAAGACTAACTAAAGTATTAGAGCATAAGCTTTCGTGGGCTAATACCCATCAGGAATGGCAATATACAAAAACCTGTAGGAGAACACTTCAACCTCGTGGGACACAAAATTACAGATCTAAAGGTCACCATCTTGCAGCAAAAGAACTTCAAGACCAGACTGCAAAGAGAAACTGCAGAGCTGCAATTCATTTGTAGATTGGATACCATCAGTCAAGGATTGAACAAAGACTGCCAGTGGCTAGCTAACTACAAAAGCAGCTTCTCTTCTCTTGGTGTTCACACCTCCAGACCAGCTGCTAGAGGAGGACCTCGTCCTCCCTAATTAGAGATAACAAGCTGGTTCAGCCTGATTGGACTAACCTTGTTTATTTCCCACCTGGCCCTTGCCTCTTATTTATCCCTGCCCCTGGATACTTCCACTGCATGCATCCGACGAAGTGGGTTTTAGCTCACGAAAACTTATGCTCTGATACTTTAGTTAGTCTTTAAGGTGCCACAGAACACTTTGTCACTATTAAAGTAGTAATACTTCAGTCTTATACAGTACAGTGATCACTTCATCCATACACCTCAACGTGGGTTACCAAAGAAATCGAGCATCATTTGTTATCCACATTTTTAGACAGAGAAGCTGAGACCTTATTTAAGTTCACACAGAAGCTTAGTAGCAGAGATCAGACCCTAGTTCTCCTAATTACCAGACCAGTGTCTTAGCCACAGGTCCCCACTACTACTTGCACCCCAGTGCCATTCAGTGAGTGTGCGAACAGGACGGTTATACTATTATTTGGGTGCAGTTGTCTGGAAATGCCTCTAATCTTGTTTGCACATGGAAAAGCAAGGTGCCACTGGGAATGAATGTCCATGCCCAAACTGGCTTTCTAGTTGCTGTTTGGCAGCCTTAAACTTCTTCTTTTGTACACATCACAATATCTAGATTGTTCAGCCATCTAACTGCTGTATCATTGAGGGTAGCAAGGTATTGCCTTCCACCCTCAAATCATCTAACTGAGCACTCTTCCACCACATGTTTGACCATTTACATCACTGCCCTGCAGTCACACTGTGAAGATTGGGCTAAGCAAAATGTCTTCATTGTGGTAGCTGCTCTGGCTGTTTCAATTAGCAGGCTACTAAGCCAAGTCCAGGATCTGCATCCAGGTTACAAACAGGTGGATGTAAGTTAGGGCTTCTGAAATTCATTAGCATGCTGGTCTCTCTATCCCAGAATTGCTACAAGGACATAGCTGTTGGCCTTGTTATGCTGTTATTCACCTAAGATTGGCACTGGGCCAGCAGTCCTGGGCATGAGGGCATGAATGGCTGCCGCGAAAGGATGTCACAAAGTCAGTCATAGCAGGTCAGCAGGAACTGCAGGTGTAGGTGTTTTCTTCTGGAGGACGTGCCCGTTGCTTGTTTGCATCTGTTGGAACCATTGTGAGTCTTGGGTGCAGCAATTTGTGTTAATCTGCCATTGTCCTCCACGCAGTTTTAAGAGTGATATGCCTCTGGAAAGTTCCACTGCATGCATCTGATGAAGTGGGTATTCACCCACGAACGCTTATGCTCCAATACGTCTATAAGTTGCCACAGGACTCTTTGTCGCTAATGGGACAGTGGTATTTTTAAAGTGGAAATATATTGCCCTGGTCTGTTGTAAGGTAATATACCTCTAGATGACTGTAACACATTATTGGGAACCTGTGTGTTTTTGTACTCATGTCCTGTCGTTGTCCTCAGATCTGGGACACACAGAAATTGGAATTGGTCAGTTAAGATTTTTCCCTCTCATCATCCAGAGCTGGAAAAAGGTGAGCAGGCTGAGCTCTTGAAATACAAAGTGGGCCACATGCTCAGCATATCTACACACTTCCTCCTTTACACCCCTTCAGGCCTTGATTCATTAGAATTTTGTTTTTCTACTGACTTCAGTAGACTTGCCTTGGACACATAAAGAAGTAAAGAAATTAGTTAACAGAATTGCATTTCTTTGGGATGCTTCAGCTATGTCAGAGCCTAGTTTAGCAATGTACTAGAGCCAACCTTTGGCCTTTTGACGAAGAGACCAGTCTCTCTGGAATCAGTAAAACCAGATTGCTAATTCCAGAGTTGTACCTGCTTATGCAAAAAGTTAATTTGGCCCTCTGCCTAGCAGGAGAGAAACAACCCTGCTGCTCAGAACCACCAGCCACTGTCACAGAAATAGAAAGGAAAAAGAAAAATGAGGATGGTTTAGAAATGCAGCTAACGCAAGAAATAAAGAAAAACAAGGTGTGACCTGTCCTGTATATTAAAACCTGTCAACATTTAAAAGAAGGTTCCTGTTGTCAAGGGGTTAAGGTTTCATAAAGGCAATCCTCACAGCAGCAGTAAGCAGTGCTCCTTTCTAGCTGATGTGTACATGGAATTCTTCAGAGCTCTATATCTGGCTGACCATCATGCTAGTCAGCAAATATGCAATGTGGGGAGCTGGGTTGAAAGTCTGGAAGTGGGTGGAGGTGTCATTAAAAGAGAGAAACTGCCTTGGACAATGGAGTTAAATGGATCAGACACGGACATACGTTTTGTTTTTCAAAAGGAGAAGTACAACTGGAGCTATACACAATTGCTTTAGTTTGCACCCCATGGCAAATGGCTAGAGCTGCAAGAGACCTGGAACAGCACTGCAAGACGAGTAATCTGTCTGTAGGGAATAACTGTTCTCAACAAATTTCAATGCATTTGGTCTCAACAGGCTCTTCTTCAATCTAAATAATTTGAGTCTATCTGTTCTGACACCTTCCTTCCCGCCCCCCTACACCTTAAACTAATATTTAATGCGGACAGTGTGAGGAAAATCCAGTACACAGTTTAAGTTTTGAGCTTCCTCACATCTCTTCTATAGAGAGACCTACATGATCTTTATGTATTCACTGTAATGAAATTATCTTTCAAGACTCCAAGGACATAAAGAAGTTAGTTGTGTTTAGTGACCTTATGCAGCAGTAGCTTCCTCTGTTGGGCACTGAAATGTATTCTTCTTATTTTGACACACAAACAGCTAGACTCTGACCTCTGTTCCATACCGAAGGCTCTCTGTCTGCCTCTCTCTCTTCCTGTCTATGTCCTCTAAAATGTTCGTTCACATTAACACTTTCAAAGTTCCTTGCACACTCAGACGGAGGAATTCCATGCTTAAAACCTGTTTCCTACACACCAAACACAAGCCACTGCCCAGTTGCTTATATTCTGCCATTGTCCCTTGGGCCAGGTGTTGGCCAGTTGCAATGTTGCAGTAACTCAATTCTCAGATGGGAGACTGCTGAGGAAAACGCAGATGCTGCTGTGATGGTGGTGATTCAACACTTTCCTCTGAGTCCGCGTTGAATCAATGCACCAGTACAGTATTAGGGAGTTCTGTGCACTCACAAATCTGTCTTTTGACTGTGTTGAAAAACAGAAGTCCCTACCATAAACATCTCACAGCACTTTAAAAGGAAGAGAAGTGTAAATCTAAACTGCAGCTAAATTCCAACTTGGGTAATTATATGTTGCCTACACTAACCCCACCACTAATCTACAGTATTCCACCTTTGTGGTCGCTGCATTTCAGTAGTCAGTGATATGAACCCTACATAAATAATCGGTAGAGTATTTCGGTTCTTAAGAGATTAACTGGATTATTCATAGTATTACTCTTTTACTTCCTGTTTAGGTAGTGGGTACCTGTTTGTTATGTAGTTGAATAAAGCAGTACATTCCCATCATGCAGTACTGTGTTTCTTGTGTACTGAGCAGTCCCTTTACAAAGGGTGTTTTTTGTTTTGCTTAGATCACTATAGCTCTTGAGCTATCTAATGAGTAATTGTTTTAGAAATCTTATGCAAATCATGGGACTGTTCGCCTTAACTATCATGAACCTGAAGAGCTAAACTGTATGTAGTATCTTACTGAGGAGTAGACAGGTTTCAAGATAGTCCCTGAAGAGTTTATGTACAGAACAACTTTATGTTTATGTCCAGGTAACAACTTTCTACTACTTGGTGTGGCTGCAGCCTACTACCGCCATGTCCTTTGCTTCTTTGTTTCTGCCCCAGCAGGCAGTGTGTCTCAGGAAATCAAAGTCTGCAGAGTGTACAGGAACAGTGTACAGGCATCTCTCTACTTCCTGGAGAACTTACTCTACAGTATATTTTCCTTTTTTTAGATCCCTTTTTTAAAATTTCCTGACTTAACTAAAACACCATTAAACTGACAAACTATTGCAAATACAATGACTGACTTAATCACAATCCGAATATGTCTTGATCAGTCTCTTAAGGCATTTCAACAACCTTCCCGATCTGCTATATTGCAAACCCTTTTTGTCTGAAACACACTATTCAGTCTCATAGTCAATAGCAAGGTCAGTTTGTATGTCTGCTCTCACTTCACTTGTCTTGGCTAAGTTGTCAGGTATCTTGAACAGATGCTTACCAGTCCTTCATAAGATTTTTCCTTCATCTGCGATCGCCAAGTATGAGCAAGATGTCTCTTCTTTGATCACTGTAGCTTTCACTGGCCAGAGCCAAATGCTCACTGAATCTTTGCCTTTAACGCTGGAAGATGTCGTCTGACTATACTTTCCCAGTCTTTTCCTTACTTCCACACTTTCATCAGTCATCCTTTGTTTTTCATCCTATACCTGGTAATTGAGCATTTATATGTAGGCTTGGATGATTTATATCAGTAAATGTCTATTTCAGTGGACGCACACAAACTGATGAAAAAAATATTTCCATTAATAATTATCCAAATAAACAGATAGACAATGTGAGAAAAATGCTGCTTGAGAACTTTTTAAAGTTTGATTTAGACATATTTATTTGTATATTTTTATATGTGATGTTAACAAGTTGTGCTTTAACGGTTATAAAGCTTTAACTTTTTGAATTCCAACATCTAGTGCCATTAATTGTTGTCTGATTCCCACATAATTTCCTGTAAAAATTTAAATAAACATGTTAAAAGCTTAAAACCCATAATTTTGTACAACTTTGGAAGAATTAGAATTGATAAAAATAGAAAAAAATACTTAAAAATAAACACTGATATTATGTATTAAAATTATATTTAAAACATTGAATTCTGCCAAGCCTATTTGTACATATGTCATAGAGGCTGGATTCTCAAGGCTGATGGCAGGGTGGCGTGCATTGCTGTACAGCTATTTCAATGACCCTGTACATCCATTTCAGTGTTACCTCTCTCATTGGGCCTTCCAGTGCACTGTCTGACGGGAAATCTGGTGTTAAGCTAAGGCCGCTATCCTGAGCGGGAACAATGTATAGCAGTGAGGTCACAAAACTTTCTGCTGCTCTGTATTCCTGCAGCCTGTGACCATCCAGAGCTGGGCTTCTTCGTTTCAAATGCTGCCCCAGCAGGAAGTGTGTTCCAAGAAATCGAAGGCAGCATCTAACGTGTACAGGAAGTGTGATATCTCTGCACATCCAGGATAGGGTGACCAAAGAGCACCTGTGAAAAATCAGGATGGGGTGGGGGAGTAATTGGACCCAAAAATCAGGACTGTCCCTATAAAATTGGGACATCTGGTCACCCTAATCCAGGACGTCTTTCTTACTCAATAGCACACTGTAACCAAAGTACCCACATAGCTGGCACTCTGGGAAAACAAGCGCATAAGTACCTGGGGAGCTTGAGGGAGGTGCCATAAGTCTCAGGGCCTAGACAATTGGACTGTGGGGTCTCAGCTCTCAGAAGGGGTTGAGAGTAATAGGATTTGCACCCTGAGAGTGTGCCCTGAAAGCCAGAGCCAACGTCTGGACTCTAATGAGACTCAGGGAAGCTTAAAAGCAGATGGGTCCAGTATGTGGGACCCACCCAGCGGTATGGTGAGTGTCCAGAAGGGAGAACTTGAGCAGGGCTGTGACGGTTGTGGAAGGTTGGTTTGTGATTTGTTTTTAACTTATGAATCCATCCTGTCACATTAAAGATTAACAGGAAAATAGTTACAGTCTGTAAGAGTGAGTGCCTAAAGTCACGATACAGCCTTGAGCCTTCATTAGTCTAAGGAACAGCAAGTGGAGTCTGTTGCTTTCACCCTTTGATCTCCCTCCACGCAGAAAAACCCAGGATCCAGGATTCATGCTCTACAGGCTCTGACAGGCATCTGTTATCTATCAGACTCCTGCTATCTATGTAGCACATTTTTCAGGAGACAGGATACTTTGTCATCCGTGGATGAGATTGTTCAGGAGGGTTTTATTAGGTGGACAGAGGAGCAGGTGCTATTCAAAGCCTTAGCTAATTTCAGTAGCTGGAGGAACGCTAGGCAAGGGTGTCTGTCAGCAGGGGTAGGACATGTTGAGTCCCTAAATTAATCTTTGCAGTTGGTGGTGGCAGAGGAAACGATGCCGTCATAGAAGACAAGACAAGTTGTAGGTACGTGCTTGGAGAGGATATTTCCATATCAGGAGCCCCAATATAGTGGTTCAGTCTCGGCCTGGACTCATCCCTTGAAAGCCTCTTTCGTTACAGGGTGGTACTTTTGAGAACACTTTTTTTCAAAATCTTGAATGGTGACAAAGAATAATGGTTGATTTCCACTTCTGGCTCATTGTGTGAGGGGAGAGGAAAGACACTGGCTGCAAGATGAATTTCTGAATGCCCTCCCTTCCGAGAACTAGACTGTAGCTTGAACTATTCACCTACTGACCAAGGGGGTAAGAGTGATAACACCCATTATATCACTCCAGAACTGCCTTGTGTCCAGCACACAGGAGAAGTTATTTGCCTTCTGGAGGAGTTGAGCAGAGAGGAGCTCAGGGGATCTTGGCTCCACCCCCACTTGCTGGTCAGAGTAGGGGTGGGAATAGTGATTTACTGCTGGTTTAGCAAGGTAGCACGGAAGTTTATGATAACGTATGGGGAACATTTTGCTGCCTATCTAAATGGGAAACTATGTTTAAAAACTTTCCAAGCTATAGATGAGTATTGATTTGCCAACCCATAGATACTTAAAACTGATCATGAAGCCAGACAGACTTTTTTTTAAAAAATCCCTCCACTGCAACAGTTACTGGGTGAAATTCTATGGCCTGTGTAATGCAGGAAGTCAACTAGATGATCATAATTATCTCTTTAGTCCTTAAAATCTGTTCATCTGATTCTTGCATTACAGTTGGTCCCAGGGCAATCATTTCAACTTTAAAGTAAATATTCTTTAAAGATGACTGGAAGAGGTGGGAACAAATGTTTGTGCCCTCTTTTGCTTCTCCCAAGACTTGACAGGTGGTCTTTAAAAGATCTACTCGTTTTTTTACATTAGACTTTTCAGGAGAGTTAGGTCTTGTCTTCCTTGTTTTACCCAGAGGACTTGGACGCCTCAGAAGGAGGCTGAGAAGCTCATACGCCAAATGCAGTGATCACACTTGAAAAGTTTCTTACATTTTGAAATATTCTAACAATGTGAAGACATTTTCTGTACTTAAAATCAGGAATATCACGGGAGCTAGGAACATTCCTTGAAACGGAGGAAAACTTCTGAAGTGTAATCACTGTATGTGGTGTATGAGTTTCTCAGCCCTTCTTGAAGGGGCAGGATGTTGAATCTTTAACAATGTTTTTTCTTCCGACTGTTTCTCAGATAGTTAAGGTAGGTGAACAAAAGACAAATAAAAAACAAAGTGGTGAGCAATCTGAATAAAAATAACTTTCCTTCTGAGTTAATGAGGTTATACTTACATGATATCTTTGATGTCATCATTCTGTCAGCGTAATCCAGGAAAAACAGAGTTGACAAAACCTGAATTTCTAATGCAGGAAAGACACTGACTAACTAAACTTGTGTGGGTTCTTTTCTTGTGGCATAAAGAACCGAAAAGGGGAAATCCTATATAAAGCCCCATTTAGACTATAGTTTCCAATGGTCAGCAGGACTTTGGCCTAGTTCCCCAAAGGTATTATGTGCTTTACTCCCATTGATTTTAATGGGAGTTGAATGCCTAAATACCTTTGAGGAGCTCTTGTCTTCCTATGGTAAAGCCCATGCACACCTGTGTGGACAGATGAGCTAGAAACGTGTCAGAACTGCAAAGCTCAGAACCAGATCTGAACCTGCCCATAGCTTTCGGGGTGTTCAGATCTTGGGTTTCATGTTTGGCTTGGCCTGATCTGTAATGCAAATAATCACAACAATGTGGTGTGGTTTGTAGCTACTGCATATTAGCTCAACCTGTAATAAGTTCATGATTTATTAATCAGTTTAATATCTCCTTTAAAGTGGTAGAACAGTCGTCCTCGCCCCCCCTCCGCTGGTGCAGGGTTCAATGGAGGAAGAGGGTTTCCCTGTAGTGGTGGGAGTGGGCCTGAGATGCGAGTTGGTCACCCGTTGAAGGAGGAGCAGATCCCAATCCTGGCAAAGTGCGTCTGGAATTTGGCACTCGTGGGCATGGGTTATATGGTTGTGATGGTGTTTGCAGACTCATCTAGGCTCCTTTCCCAGACTCAAGGTAGTCTGTGGGTGAGACCAGGGAATCTAGCATTGTGGCTATTCTGCTGCTTGTTGTCAGACAATGTGGGGGCTGCGGAATTCTGTTTCAGCCCTTATTGTTGCCTCTGTGGAGAGACTGACTCTGCAGCTGTTCTGTGGCTTCAGATTCCTCCCCTGCTCAGTCATCTCAGACTGGCCCTTAATGCAGAACAACAAACTCTGAACTCATCAGTGGTGGAATGCTCTGTATGTGGGCAACAGCTTTATTTTAATTGGACACTGGGACGGACGAAAGGTGGTCGCCTGGCTAAAGCTCCAACTATGGAGTGTATTATATGAACTCCGGGCTCCAATCCAGCGCTGTCTCTGAAGCCGCCCGCTAGATGAAATACAGAAATGTAACCAAAAAACTTGGTGTGTAAATTCTGCTCTCAGTTACATCAGGGTTAATCTGGGGGTGATGGCCTTGTGATTCCACTTCACTGATGTTACTCCAGATTTACACCAGAGTGACTGAGAGCAGAATTTGGCCCATATACTTTCAAAGCAGTAAACACTGCAGAAAGAGCAATTTAACCTCTTTCCTACTCTTACTGGATGGTCATAGGCACATGGCCTTCAGCTGTGTGTTTCACAGTACATCTGAGACATGCTAGTATCTGCCAGAACCACACACCTTGCTGCGTCTTACTGCTCTCATGTGCAAAAGGAGCTCACTGCATGTAAGCCAGTTCAATCGCCTCCTTGAGAACAGCCTGTTATGTCTGTAGTTAGGGCCAGTGAAAGGATATTTCACGCCCTAGGTGAAACTTCCACCTTGCGCCCCCGTGTTTCCCCCCCGCACGAGACCTGCGGCAGCTCCCCGCCCCAGCTCACCTCTGCTCCGCCTCCTCTCCTGAGCACGCTGCCGCTGCTCCAGTTCTCCTGCCTCAGGGGCGGAGGCGGAGTGAAGGGGAGCTGGGGTGGGGAGTGGTTCCCCTGCGCGCTCCACCCTCATTACTTGCTGCGGGTGCCCTCCCTGCATCTACCTGCCCCAGCTCACCTCTGCTCCACTGGGCCCCCCCGGGGGGGGTTTTTGGGGCCCCCCCCAACCAGTTGGCGCCTTAGGCAGCTGCCTAGTGCTTGCACCGGCCCTGTCTGTAGTGCATAAAAACATTTTGTTCTCTTGTGTGTTGACTTGAGAGAGCTGAGAGGGAGGTTTTGTCAAGTCTAGCTGACTCTGGCCTCCCAACCCTGCAAACTTTGGGGTGATGGGCGAGAACGTGGAATTTAAAGTTGATTTGTGATCTTTAGTTTTGCTTTACTCAAAGTGGAGAGAAGGGCGGCTAGAGAGGAAAGGCGGCCATGTGCAATATGCCCCCAGAGCCAGATTCTGCCAGCCTGTCTGTGTTTAATTGCTCCACAAAGCCCAAGCCTGGTTTATTCATGATGCCTACAAAGAGACTGTCGTTGCTAGGACAGCCATGGCATGGGAAGCTGTAGTGGCTGCAGCTCACCTGCTCTCCTTCCACACAGGTGTATGGCCCAGTGGGCCTGTGCTGTGTGGTCAGTGGCTGTGGTGTCACCCTGCCCCTCTTCCACATTCCAGTACAAAGCTGCCACAATGCTTTGTTCTACAGCTGGCAGGATTATTCAACATCCCCTGTGTAGACTCTCTGCAACCTGCTGCCCTCTCCCCATGTGCAGTGAAATCATGCAGTGTCTAATTCATTTGGGGCCTTGCACTGTCATTTGGGTGGCTACAAGCTTTTCCTTTTCTAGTCCATCTACAGTACAAGTCTAAACATGCTAGCACACAAGTTGTTGGCACAGTTATTGTCATCCACATTCTAACACTGTCTTTGGTTGGTAGTGGAGCCATTAGTGTGATTTGATCATTCTGTTTGGGAATTATTTTACCAGGGGCAGCTTTATTGTGGGCTCATGGGTGCAGCTGCACCCACAAAAATCATGAAAACAAGGGTGCCAAACCTAACTGGTGCCCCTCTCCCATGTGCCAGGTGCATAGTCAGTGCATCCTTGACTCATTAACTTTAAACATTCTGTTTGTGAACCTGTATCACTTTCAAAACATTTAAACAAACACAAAAATGTGAGCTTGCCTGCCAAATAAATTTGCCCAGGCTGGCTCTGCTGAAAAAGTCACTGTGGCTTTGCACACATAAGCAGTATAAGATAGTGCTTACAGTGCAGTCAGAGAATTGCTGCAGAGATATTGCTATTCAAGTGCCTGTTTATAGGTTCCGACTCCAAAAAAAGAAGCAAAAAAGAAAATTCTTATTTTAGGACAAAAAGAATTCCTGTAAAGTAGAACTGTCATTTTTCAGTCAAATTCCCTTTGTCTTCCTTTTTGTTCTTATTTTCTGGGTGCAATTTCTCTGAAATGCTTGTGTGCTGCGTACCAAGTTTTATTAGACTGCATGTTTCCACCCTAAAACTAGAACAAACGAATAAGCAGTGCACAATAGCCAGAAATGGCTAGTTGATATTTACATTTTTAATCAACAGCTGCTTTGTGTAACTCCTGTTGAAACTGACATGTAGACACAGCAAACAACTGAGCTTCTTTGTTTCAAAACATACAACGGATGGAAGGCGCTTAATCATCTAGATTGTTATATTTTCCCATACAGCAGGAACAAAGCATATATTTCTCTGTGCAGATTGCTTTCATTTCAGAGTAAGGAAAATGTCAAACAAATTAGGAATAAATACAAAGGACCAAATCTTCACTCATCACGCCAGGCTTTTTGGTCCTCTGCTTAAAACGACAGCTATGGATTTTCCTTGCTTATAGGAATCTTCAACAGACTTGGGTGCCTAAAATTAGGCACCTACATCAGTATTTCAGCAGTTAAATACGTGGCTTGACTTTCAAAGGTGCTGAATTTTATTTCAATGATTATACTTATAACTGACTGGGTAGCTCCCTATCCACTTGAGAACATTCAAGCAAGTGTGTGTGTGTGTGTGTGTATTTATCTGCTTCTGAGCTCATGTGTGAAGAGGCATCAAACCATTCTCTTTTGGTTTTTTTAGAAGGACACGCTGAAAATGGTGTTACTGTAACATGATGGCAGAAGGCCACAGAACACAACATTAAAATGAACACCACATGCAGTAATACACAATACAACACGTACACCAGAGGGATGAATTGCAATCACTGTGGGAATCCCACAGTTTTGATTTTCCTGATTTTTATGATTATGGTCATATAGGATTTGCCATACTGGTCCATCAAGTGATGCCCATTTATCCATCATGCTTAGTACCCTGCCTTCAGTGATGTAGCAGAGTGAGATGAAAAACTCTCATTATATACTAGCCAACTGAACAGTGCCATACAAAGTGAAAATGTTCCTTTCTGAGTTCTGTGGTGTTTAGTTTACACCCTGAATCATGAAACTTGATTCCCCTTAGCATTATTATAGCTCATATAGGTACAATGTTGCTGGTTAGATACCTGTCAAGCCATTTTTAAAATCCAGCAAGAGCATTTGCCAGTATGATCTCTTGCAGCCGTGAATTCCACAGGCTGATTATTCTCTGGGTGGAGGCATTTTCTTTCCTTGACTAAATTTCATACTGTCCATTTCATCCAGTTATAGCCCTAGGACACTTCTTGGGGCACTGAGTGTGTCATCTTGTTACCATCTGCCTCTGGCATGAGGGAATCTTGCCTATTCCAGCTGGGTGTGAGCTCCCTAACACAACGAACCTGTCAGTCGCTCAAGCACCCTCCTTCAGACTACCCCAGCCCTTGCTTGCAGGTTAACAATAGATGCACCTCAGCCCCTGAGACCCTTCAAAGTGTCCTCCTGCAGTGTCCAGCCTTTGGTCATTGGCTACCCAGCAAAATCCCAGATCCTCCGTTCCCAAAGGAACCGTATACTCTAATTTATCAGTTTTACCTTAAACTATTGTATCACACACAGCACTAGAGTTCTATTATAGTAAACAGTGATGTAGTAAAACAAAAGGAAATTTACTTAAGAAAGGATAGAGATTCAAACAGAAACAAGTGTGGGTGATGGGAACAAATGGTAATATACTAAACAAAATCATAAAACATGGACTGGGGCCTACACTTTTTAATAGTTATCTTTCTGGTCAACTCAAGTACATTTTCACTCTAAATTTCAGTCTTTTGCAGCACTTGCTGGTCCCAAAGAGCTTGGACACATAAAGCACCCCAGTTCATCAAGATACCTCCTCAGTGAATGGATGCAGAGAGTCTTTTTCCATCCTGTGATACGCTGAATCAGTTTTTTTGTCCTTATTCACAAGCAGAGTGATCCCTTCGCTCTCATTCCTTTTCACTTCAATGTGATTTTGATGTTAATAGTTTGTCTTTAATAATTTTCCATTAACTTGACTTTTCTGGATTGGTATAAAGGTGGACAATTGAGCAATACATGATATAATCAGCTAGCCAGAGAGGGGTACCAGTTCCACCCACTTCAAGGGGCCAGCACCAAGAAATATTGCTTCCTATGGTATCACTTTCATTTCAAGACCAAAAGGACATAATTATCAATATAGTTACATTATTCCTGAAATATTACCTGTACACACATCTCACAATCATTATGAATATTGATATGTTCCAAGTTTTCAATAGAGACCTCACATGCTACCCTTTATGGATAAATACCATGAAACCAGTGTATCAGAGGTAGTGAATTTGTCAGGTCTGAGATAGGAGTTGCTTGTAAAGAACAGTGAACCCTTTGCCATTTGGCATTAATGGGCCTCTGTGTCACAACCTTTTTCTTGTCTGAGGTGACAGTGCAGAAAGGGGGAACTGATCAATTCCCACGTATCCTTCACTTAAATCAAGTGCTTCGTGTTACCAGACTGAGTAATATAAACTATAATGTGTAATCTCTGGACCCAATTATGCAAGTTGCTCAGCATCTATAGGAAGTTTCAACAATTCATGAGATTAGAATCATTGTTTTTGTGGAGGAATGTTTAGGGATTCTCTAAATCCTTTTCACAAAATTGTTCTGTTGCGGTGAAGTGTTTCTTTTTCAAAATTCTCCTGGCACTGCTAGTTTCTAATTAGTGATGGGCCCAAGCCACTAAGTTTTGGGCTATTCATATCCACAATAGATACTGGATACATTACAAGAGTGCCCTAGATATTTGATGTCTGTATATATAGGTGCCAGTTGATGGTTGTCAAGAATATGTAGCATAGTTCCTGGGTTGTGTAGGTTTTAATTTGATCCCATTTCTACTTCATAAATTCAGATATTGCTTGGTCAGATGTTGTTCCATAATACTGGATTATTGGGAGAGACAGGAAAGTAATTTACCTGAAATGTGGCAAGCAGCCATGCAATAGGGCTCCTGGCTTTTCAACTGAATTCTAACACATTATGGAAAACTATACTTTCTGTCATAGCAGGGAATCTCAGGGGCCATGTGTTACCTTGAACTGCACTTTGACTTTTAAGTATGAAGGAAAACATGCATGCAGTCCATGAGAGAGAGAGCAAACACAACACTCTAAGACCACTTACATAATGTGGCCCTTTCTCCAGTGTTATATGTAGGCATCAGAGGCAACCCAAGGAAAAACATTCAGTTGGATCCAGTGGAAGACCCATTTTATATCTGGCAGAGATTTCTCCATGGACAGAACCATGTACATTTGCAATGTTGCTATCTTATGCATTATCTACCTATTACGTGTGTAATTATATCTATGTAACTTTCTTCTGTGTAACAGATACATATGCAATGATAGGAAGTTCACATAGCACATCCAACCGTGTATCCCCCATCTCAAAAGAGAAACTAGAGCTCTGTGGCTATGCCATGAAATACCTGGAGCTGTAGATTTCAGTGTTACAAACAAAAATGTCTGTGGTACAGGAAGGGCACATTTCAAAATCTCAATCTATTACTGAGATACTCATTCTAAGTAGCCAGGCCTCCGTTCTGAAGTTTGCATTTTTGAAACTGAAACAAAAAGGAGTGTGTTGCATTGCTCACAATGGTAGTTTTGAAGCTTGGATAACTGTGATAATTTCCAGTGTATTCATTTGGTCATTTCTTGTTTTCCTGAAGTCTGTTTTTCTTTAAACTGCTCTAACTAAAGCTTTGTGAACAACAAAAGGATTTTAAGTAGCTAACAAGCCAAAATTTTAGTTGACATTTCAGAACCATACAATGGGCCTGGTTAGCATTACCAATTTTAGTTGGATGTATTCCTGGAGGTTTCATCACATGACATAATCTTTAATTAAAGATTAATTAATTCCTGGAGATTCCAAGACAATCCTGGAGATCTGGCAAACCTAGGCCTGGTATAACTTCTTTGACTTCATTCAGGTCAAGTACAGTTGAAGCAAGCACTATCCTACAGTCTTATGCTCCTTGACATACTCCCTGGAGTCGCTCTCTACACCCTCATTAGCAATTCTGCACTTTTCCGGAGAGGAAAGATCCAACACCTGTCATGGGACAATGCCTCTATTGTTGCATCTTGCAGCCATGCCTCCTTTTGTTGAGGTCATATCAAATCTCACAGTTAATGACTCATCAATATCTCTGAGAAGAGAACTAGAGCATCCCCTCCCCCCGACTCAATCTGGCTTTTTTTAAAGTCAGAGGTGACTGTATTTCAGTACTGGGTGAATTGATTCTACATATATCTTCATTGACGTGCTATTAAAAGACTAAGGGATTGCACACTTCGTAGCTTGCATAGACTGAATTTATTGCACACACCAGGGGCTCCTTATATCCCTCCATTTTCCCCTGCCCTCCACACTCCCCGTGTGCCACCCTCCCATCCCCCTCTATTTCAGGGGCTCCCTACAATTCCCCCTTCCGTGGTTCTATGTGCCTCACATACACCCTCTTCCGACAGTTGGGTCCACCATTCTCTGACACATGCCAGCAGTTTCAATACCAGAGTCTCCAAGTCTCCCCTCACTGCCACGGCCAGGGCTTCTGTGTTCATGTTCTCTTCCCCATCCTCCCCTACCATTATTCTTCTTTCTGTCTGGAAAATAAGTCACTGATGGCTGCCATCAACCAATTGTTTGATCTAAAGACAATTGCATAGGCGCTTGAAACTGTGTCTGTACTAAAGAGCTGGTGGTTGCTTCCTGTAGCCTCCATTTTCCCCTCTTTTGATTTTCTAATTTCCCCCAAATCAAGAGTGTTCTTTTGTCTGTTGATGCCTACAATCTTTTCTGAAATTTTAGAATTGCTCGGATGCAGCACTCAAAAGTTATCATATTAGATACATACAAACACAGAAATGCCAGTGAATTGACTTTAAGGCCTTTGCACAGATGGACAATAAATAAATGGTTACAAAGTGCTTTGAGATCCTGGGAATATAAAAGTAGACTACCAGTATATGCATAAAGTGTTAATATATCTCTGAATTTGAGGAGAACCCAAGCTCTTGGAAGTGGGGAAAGTCAGGTTCTTCTTCTGTTCTGGTCACTGGAAGTGGTGAAAGAGATTGGGCAAGATGTTTCATCCCCCCTTCAATCTGCTTATAAATGGTAGAGTTTGTATGAAATGGGAGTCCCTAAAAGAGTAGAATCCTGAGCATTCACTGATTTTGCCAATATGTATAGCCAGTGCTGTTTTGAAGTTTATGTTCAATAATCTCCTCTTGTGCCAATGGCTGTGACCCCTCCTGATAGAAGGTTTTTGATCAGTCCTCAAAAGCCAAATTGATTTTGTAAACGCAAACAGTTCAGGGATA
This sequence comes from Dermatemys mawii, assembly GCA_007922305.1. Lineage (NCBI taxonomy): Eukaryota > Metazoa > Chordata > Testudines > Dermatemydidae > Dermatemys > Dermatemys mawii. The sequence continues at coordinate 34,370,912 of ML677352.1, read as the reverse complement.
CAAGAGCATTTTACATCCGTTCCTGCTGTGAGGTCTGGTTCTGAGATGGGAGTGGGGAGGTTAATGAAAGAGCATATTGTATGTGTACAATTCCCACAAAATTCACAAAATGCTTTTGACAATGCAGGAAACCTTATAGATTTATATGACTAGTGCTGAAATAACCCAGGGCTGGCCGAAGATTTGAAATTGATCAGTTTTTCTACAATGTATAAAACTCAACAACAAGTAAAAGTTGCAGAAGTCTTTTCTGCGGGGGCTAATACTCTGTAATGGAGGCTCCCTCCAGGACTCTACAAATCCCACCTTCCTGGGAAGCTGTGCTTTTCAGCCACTGCATATTGTTATTTTTGGCTATGTCTATTGAGGTTTTTAGTTTCCTAGTGCAGCTATTTTCACAGCATATGGCTACAAATCTTATCACCTCAGGAGTGGTTTAATCTCTCACCTCTGAGTGTTTCTGAATGGTATGTATGTAAGCAAGTAAGTACTTCTTAAACACTGCTCTTGTACTGCAAGGGAGCCAGGGTTAGGAGGCTTCTAGACATATCTCCAGTGTGTGCTTTGTTAAGCCTCAATATATATTTAATTAGGAATCATTTTATTTTTAAAAAACACAGAAAAACTGCTTTCTTACATTTAAATGGAAACTTTGCTGCAGACTGATGCTGCAGCTTCTGTGCATTAGTGGTGGTGGGCTGCATTTTAAGAGGATATACGCAAGTTGGAGAGAGGGCACAGAGGCCACTGAAACAAGGGATTTAAACCTACACTCAGCTTCCCCTCTCCTTGCACAACTGCTCAGGAGAAAAGCTATAAATTAGCTGCTGCAAGACAGTGGGGACTAGATTGCCTCTGGGAAGGCATGGCTTCACATAATGGGTCCTGTAGTTATTTAGTTCTTATGTTTAAGAGAAGACAAAAACAGGCAGTGTAATCCTCTTTGTTTGACTAGGCAGTATTTAAAAGGCACTAAAATAAAATTACAGGAGAGATTCCCCCCAAATCCACTTTTAATAAGTCTTTCTATAGGAGTTTAGTATATAGTCAGTCTAGTACAGAATCCCAGTCCGAGACACTAATGTTATCATACATAGCCTGGTTTGAAGTTATGTCTAAAAATTCACAACGATCCCAGGGAACAATCCCTGACGTCTCTTTTTAGGCTATAACTGGGCAAAACCCCAAACAATAGCTATTCTTATCTCCTCCAACACCCCTAGCTATACAGAGTTTGACTGTACCTATGGGGATGGTTCTGTATGCTCCACTTTGTGTGGTATCTAAAGCCCTATATAATTTGTTTCCATGCTCTGTAGGTTCCCACCCATTCAAACTAGTCTCATTTACATAATCTCTTTCCTCCCCACCCAATATTTACTTAAGAACCACCTGAAAGAGTTTATATGTAAATTTTGACATACTTAAAAATAAGGATAAGATAAAAGATCCAGATCTTCAACTGGTGTAAATTGACATAAGTACATTGATTACAGTGGAGCTTTGCCAGTTTACACCAATTAAGGACATATTTTAAAAATATAAATAATACTGAAACACACATCACCAGCAACTGATGCATCACTAAATATAACCTCCAGTAAGAGTATCAATATCTACATTGCCCATTTTTTCTGGGTAGATATTAAAAGGAAATTTTAAAGATAATTCAATCAGAATATTTTATAATTTGCTTTGACCTTCTCTTTAGGAGCTGGAGGAACTAATTTATGAGGAAAGATTAAAAGAATTAAATATGTATGGCTTGGTCAAAATAATGCTAAGGGGAATAGGATAGTAATCTGCAAGTATTTGAAAGGGGAGGAATTATTGAGGACTGTCAGAGGGCTATAAATAATCAGATGAAATTACACGTGGAGAATGTAAGATACATTTCAAGAAAAAGTGCCTTACATTGAGATCTATTAGACTGAAGAATAGATTCATCAAGGGATCATATGGAGCTACATTGCTTGAGAGTGTTTAAAGTTAGATAGAGCACTGGGAGGATAAACTGCAGAGAACAATCTTGTTTTAACAGGGTGCAGACTCCATAGAATGGGTATTTTCTGTCTAACTGGTTTATCACATTTGAGGGGCTGGAAATCTGGATAAATGTGATTTTTCTTGTGATCTTTTCTCCTAGAGGAGCTGAGATTACTGCAACTGATCTGGATTATTTATCTCAATTAACAAAATAAAACAATAAACCCTGTGATGGGGCGCACTTGCCCTGCACTGGTACTGCGAGGGTTAATGCTACTCTCTGGGCTGAGAAGGCCATGCCCTCTTGGCCCTGGTGCGCATGCTCTGGCTGGAGACTAGGTATAAAGGGGAGCAGCTCGACTCATTCAGGGCTGACTGCTTAAGAAGGAGGATGCACACTGCAAGCTCCAGCCCGGGGACCGTAGAAGTCCCAGACGGTAGAAGCCAGGGATACTGAGATGCTGGAGGATGCCCAGGGAGTGTTGGAGTTGCTGGGAGCCACACAGAACAAAGAGCCCAGAGGCCTCAGAGATGCTGGGACCACTGCACTGAAGACAGGGCAGGCAGTAGCTATGGGGGACTAGATATTGTGCTGAGTGGAGTCAGATTGTTTTGGGCAGGCTCCCCGCTGACCAATGGTGGGCATACTTGCCACTGAAAGGGCCCTGAGCCCGTACCTGGTGGAGTGGGGAGATCCCAGGTCCCTCTACCCAGCTGCTACCCAACCTGGGGTGGTGGCCCACTTTCCTAATAGGCCACAGAACCCTACGGAAGGGGAAGTTATACTGACTCTGGCCATTGGGTCATGCAGCCCTGAGAGAGGGTGGTCCTACTGACTCTAGCCACTAGGTCACACCACCTTGATGAGCCAGGTGGCCACAGTGACTCTGGCCACTAGGCTATATACTCCAGCCAAACTGGGTAGCCATAGTGGCTCAGGCCCTTTGGTCCCACATCCCTGTGGGAAGAGGCCATCACCCTGAGTCTGGCCATCGGGCCACCCAAACTTCAGAGAGAGTGGTCATATTGACTTTTACCACTAGACCATGCTACCCCAGGACAAGCAGTGGTCATAAAGATGTGGCCGTGGGGAAATAATTACCCTCACCCTGCCCCAAGAAGGGACGGGATGCACTTGCCCCACAACAAACCCCCAAACATGTATTCATATAATTGTATACATTTTTAGTCTATGCAAAAGTACCCTGCACTACTTCCTCTCTCCTTTCCGTTTGTGTCACATAACTATTGCATTTGATCTTAAACTAAGGTCTTGTGTCTGCAAACATGCACATGCTTAACTTTAACCACAAAAGTAGCCCCACTGAAAGAATTGGCCCTACTCACATGCTTAAACTTAACTTTAAACACACAAGTGTTTGGGATCTAAGAGTGTAAGCTCTTTGGGACCGGGACTGTTTTATTGTATGTCTGTAGAGTGCCTAGCACAATGTGGCCCTGATTGGCTCTAAGCGATGCTGTAATGTCGTAATACAAATAATTAATCATCTAAATCAATCATAACATTTGGCAATGTCATAGAAGTTTTAATATCAATAAATTTCTTCCCCTCACAATTACCTGCATAATCAGCATAAGGATTTTTTATTCAGAGTAACAGATATTGAATTCCCTATCAGTAAATTCAAAGGTTACTCCTTCCCCATGTAGTTAACAAACCACTGGTTTTAGTTAATGTGGCTGTAAACCATCAGTCACACATCTTTCATTTTAACTTCTTAACTTTTTAAAGATTTGATCAAAGCCCCAGAGTTGCTATTAATCAGTTCTGTGGAAGTACAAAAGAGTCTGTGCTTCAGGTTAACAGCTTCTGCTTTTCTAGTGCTGTATCTTTTCCTTTGATGTGTCAAAACATCATGATGTTATATAAAACCTGGAAAACATTACAAACTTTTCACAGAAGCTTTTTTTTTTTTAAAAAAAAAAATCCTATGAAATCTGTTGCAGACACTGCAACTGGCATCAAACATGCTCTTCTCAAAGATATATGGCAGCAAATTAAGTGTCTGATCTACAAAGGTGTTGGGGTGCCACATCTCTCTTTGACTACAGGTACTCAGTCTCCAAGATCACAGAGAGAAATTATCTCATGTGATACACAGCCCTTTCTATGTGATACTGCTCACTTTCAATACACTGCAATAACCTCTTCTGCTATATTCTGAAGGGGTGGGGCGTGCACTGAAAACAGCTTTTCATTCTCCCTTTTCCAGGCAGAGGCAGGGACATTTTTGTTTTAGCCCCAAAAATGACTAACTCCTCCTGAGATACTACCTTGTGTAAATGGAGTATCATGGAGAACTGTATCCAGGCCAGACACAAGTCCAGCTGGAGCAAACAGATTCAGTGTCAGCTAGCTGAGAGCCCATTTGACAAGGAGATGTGTATCAGTTATGACAGACAACACCACGGTGATCTTCTACATCAGAAAACAGGGTGGAGGTGGAGGTACACTTCTCTCCCTTATGCCAGGAAGCCCTCATATTGTAGGACTTCTGTGTAAAACATTCAATAGATCTGCAAGCATCGTACCTCCCCAGGGTACAGAATGAGTTGGCAGACTATCTCAGCAGGTTGTTCCATGGCCAAGAGTGGTCCTTATGCCTGGACATCGCAAACTCAATCTTCCAACGGTAGGGCACTTCCCAGATAGAATTGTTCACCACGTAACAACAAGTGACACCAGTTTTGCTTCTTCTTCAATCATAGCCCGGGCTCCATCATGGATGCATTTCTCCTCCCATGGAAAGGCCGTCTCCTCTATGTGTTCCCGCCCTTCCCTCTCATTCACAAGGTGCTCCCCAAGATATGGAGGGAAGAGGCTTCAGTGATTTTGATAGCTCCAGCCCGCCAACACTGGTACACAGCTCTCCTGGAAATGTCTGTGGAAGCCCCAATCACCTTGCTGCTTCTCCCAGACTTAATAAATCAGGATCACGGCCATCTCCAGTACTCAAAACTTGGGTCATTGCACCTCACGGCGTGGAAGCTCCATTGCTGAACCTCATGGAGCTCTCCTGCTTGGAACCGATTAGACAAGTCCTCCTTGGTAGTAGAAAACCCTCCACCAGGGCCACCTACCTTGCCAAGTGGGAGAGATTCTCAGTCTGGTCAGCGCACCATCATTCATTTTTGTTGCTTGTTTCTATACCACTCATATTGGACTACCTTCTCCACCTCAAGCATCAGGGACTGTCCGTGTCATCAATAAGAGTTCACTTGGCTGCAAGCTCAGCCTTCTATCTAGGTGCACAGAGCCGGTCGGTCTTTGCCAACCCTATGGTCAGCCGTTTCCTGAAAGGTCTCAACAGGCTATATCCACATGTCCGACAGCTGGTCCCAGCCTGGGATCTTAGTCCGGTCCTTTCCAGACTGACGGAGCAGCCCTTTGAGCCACTGGTGACATGCTCCCTGCTCTACCTCTTGTACAAGGTGTCGTTTCTGGTAGTGATAACTTCAGCCAGGAGGGTGTCTGAGCTCAAGGCCCTAACATCAGAGCCTCCATACACCATGTTCTATAAGGACAAAGTTCATCTCAGTCCCCACCCAGTTTTCCTCCTGAAGGTTGTTTCCCAATTTCACATCAATCAGGACACCTTCCTCCCAGTCTTCTATCTTAAGTCCCACTCAAGAGGCAAGGAGCAAAGGCTTCACTTATTGGATGTCCGCAGAGCGTTAGCCTTTTCCATAGAGAGAAAGGTGCTATTCCTAAAGTCAGTTCAAGTGTTTGTGACTAAGGCAGACAGGATGAAAGGTCTTCCAGTCTCCTCCTAACAAATTTTATCATGGATAACGTCCTGCATCCGGGAGTACAACACCTTGGCACGAGCACCTGCCCTTCTGCTCATGGCGTGCTCCATCAGGGCGCAGGCTTTTTCAGTAGCATTCCTGATGCATGTTCCCACCCAGGAAAACGTGCAATGTGGCGACGTGATCCTCCATGTTTTCACTGCGTATTATGTGATTACCCAGCAAGCCAGAGATGACACAGCCTTCGGTAGAGCAGTGCTCAATCAGTGCATAACTCCAACCCAGCCTCCAGAACTTAGGCTTGGGAGTCACCTGATTGGAATGGACATGAACAAGCACTTGAAGAAGAAAAAACGGTTACTCACCTTCTTGAAACTGTTGTTCTTCGAGATGTGGTGTTCATGTCCATTCCAATACCCACCCTCCTACCCCTCTGTTGGAGTAGCCGGCAAGAGGAACTAAGGGGGTGGCGTGTCAGCAGGGCTCTATAATGAGCGCCACCCCCTACCCCAGTTCCCACATGACGGATACTGCTATGGGGAAAATTTTCTGGCTACAGTGCATGCGCACACACTTGATTGGAATGGACATGAACACCACATCTCGAAGAACAACAGTTACAAGAAAGTGAGTAACTTTCTTGTAACTGTTTTTAGGGTTGATATCTGGTAAGCTTATTAGCATGTGAGTAGGTTCTTTTATTGTTTTTAATATGGTTTCTCTGTCATGCTTTTAATTTAAGAATAAAATAGGCTTGCAAGGAAAGTGCTGTATGGCAATGTATAACTAAGGCTGCAATTTAGTCATGGAATCCATGACTTCCAAAGACCTCCGTGTCTTTAGCCAGTACTGGCTGAGAGCTGCAGGGTCTCCTGCCACCCGCGGAGACTGGGAGCAGCTGGGGTACCCCTGCCACTCACACTCTGAGCTCCCGGCTGCTGCAGGAGGCATGGGGAACCCCCGCAGCTCCTGGCCACAGCAGGAGGCAGGGGGAACCCCACAGCTCAGAGCTGCCAACGGACGGGGGACCCTGGAGCTCCAAGCCCCATGGGGGAGGGGGGCCCTGGAGCTCCCAGCCCATTCACAGTTGCCCAGGCTCCCCATTTTAGTAAAAGTCGGGGACAGGTCACAGGCTTCTGTGAATTTTTCATTATTGCCTGCGACCTGTCCATGACTTTTACTAAAAATATGTGTGACAGAATCTTAGCCTTACATATAACTATTGGCAATTACTCTGTTTATTAGGCTCTGAAGAGACATCAAGTTTGCCAGGTTAGGCACATTGTTCCTGCAGGGAATAACACAGTGAAGTTAGGGAACTGTTTAGCCTGGAGAGATGCTGGTCAGAAAGAAAAGAGATGCATGTCTCCATGCACGAGAAGTGAGGGCCTGGGGAGCTTGAAGCCTGAGACTGGGTGCCCTTGCTGTACTGGGGAAGTATGGAGACAGTTGCCCTGAACTGAGACAACACTATCCCTAAAATGCTATCCTCTCTTAGGTGAAACATGGTAGCTCTTTAACAGCGAAGAGCAACATTAAACAGACTGATGCAGGAAGTGAAAAATAATATATGCAAATAACATTACAAGGGGAACATCAGGAAGGTAAAATGTAATTATTTAAATTGGAATTTGGCCAATACACTGTCACTAATGCAGCATCTCTGTTGAAAAATGCCATGAATCTTTAATAAGCATGTATACTTGGGCTTTAGTTTGCCTTATCCAAAAGGCAGCATAGTAACACCAATACGATACTGGAGCATTGTTTCATAACTGACAAAGAGAGGAAGGCCACCTACTGAATCACCCTTTGAGTTTTTCTTTCAACCTTTCCATTTAAGTACTTAGGCCCAAAGATAAATTCTGATGAGATCACCAGGCTTACAATTGTGCACTGTTTAAACCTGATATGAAACCCAATTTCACCTGATTATGCTTTATTGAATATTTTTAGAATGTTCTTTCTAAAGGAATTTTCCAACTAAGCCACACATGTAGTAGTAACACACATCTGCATCTGTGTTCAATAGGCTTTTAACTTGATGTGCATAGCTGTTGCACCAACCCTCAAAAATTTTGAGCATCAAAGGAGGTTTCTTAGCTTCTATTGAATAAAAAAAAAAAAAATTGAGAAAAATGTTGACATTTGGGACAATATTAAATTATACACCATCATGGTATATGGATTTAATGTATCTGTTTCATATTTAGTAAGAAATATTTATTATAGCAATATCTCCTTTATATGGTGTATCCTATCTCTCTCCGTATAAATCCTGTCCACGAAAAGGAGCTGTGAAAAATAGAATACCTTATATGGAGTAAATAAAGAGCAATTTACAGACCAATGATGAATCTGTGAAATATGGAAGACATCCTAAGAGTGAAAAAAAAAAAAAGAATCCTCATAATTCATATCAAGTGAAGCCACAAGTGAAATATGGCGGCCTTCCTTCATAAATAGAATGATTTTATGTTCCACAGATGTTCACGTTGTCATGTCTATTTGACAGATTTAAAATAATGTTTCATTCTTTTGTATTAAAATATGACAGAATTCTATCGTTTCAGGTTGAGCAGAGGTGTTTGTCTGAGTAGAGAACATCTCCTGCTGAAATCACAGGGGACCTTCTGCAATCTGCTTTGCGTCATTCCCAGAGAGTAAAAAAATATATTCCAAAACTTCTTATTAGTTTGATATTCAGTCAAAGATTTTTCTTTAACAATGGAAAGATATGGTTAGTCTGGAAAGAAAAGTTTTGCTGTACATAGAAAGGGTTCTTTGTAAAACTCCAGCTAAAACTAAAACAAGGCGGGTTAAAACAGCCTGCTGAGTCTGCAGCTATCCTGTACATTATATGTACTGGCTTCAAACCCTCATCAGAAGTAAATGAACATTATCTACACTTAAAAAGTTTGCTAGTATAGGTATACCAGTAGAGCTATACTAAGCAAAACTGGTACAGCTACATTGTCATAAGGATTTTCTATCTGTATAACTGTGCCTACAGTAGGGCTTTTGTCAGCATAGCTATGTAGGTTATGGGTGTGATTTTTCCCCCCTCACATTCCTAACAGACAAAGCTATGCCAGTAAAACTTTCTAGTGGAGCCCAGCCCTCAGTAAGGACAGTAGTGACTCCATTGGTCCCAGATAAGCAAAATGGCTGCAATGCAGTTATTTTAGTATGTTTAGTAAATTGGGTTGAGTCCTGACACATTTCATCCCCAACATATATACTTGTGTGCAAGTCATACCAGCCAGGGACAATGCATGGGTTAGTAAAGGATGATGAGCAAATTCCATGCAGCCATTACTCCATTGGTCATCATGCTTGCATGGAAAAGTAGTATACAAGTCGCCTATGGCAGATGTACCTGGAGTTATAGCAAAACCTTAAGATGTACACACTTTGTATTTTAAGGAGACTGTTTCTTTAATTTTGTAATTAAAATTAATTATATTCCCTTAAATTGAGATACTGCCCTTTTAAACTGGATGTACCCTTACACTGACAAGTGTAAATGCACTATTTATACTTGTCTTAAAAAGTATCAAAATCCAGAAAGGAATTATAATCTCTTAAATTTAGTTATTAATTCAAACAAGTCTAAATTAAATTGAAGCAGCAAACTATTGGGGGGGGGGGGAATAAAGGTGGGGGGAAATAAGTCTGTCTGGCTGCAGAGAAACTCCAGCCAAAGTTCCTCAACAGATTATTGTTACAAAGTTTACAACAATCAGAACCTGCTCATTTCATGTTTATTCTCAGAAGGCACAACTCAGTGTTAGATGCTTATTGGAAAAACTAATTTTACTAGGTAACTCTTTAATATATGTAAAACCCCAGAATGGGTGTGTACTGTAATTAGACCAAAAGGCATTTCCTACTTTAACAGTAGAAGACATTTTTAATGTAACAATATTTCAGATGAAATAATCTGGTTTTGTAATAGATGCAAATATTCATTAAAATGGCAATTCTTACAATACATACAGCACTTTTCACTTTCAAAGTGCTTTACAAACATTTACCAAATAATTCCTCACAACACCCTTGTGAGGAAGGTACTGTGCACCGTTTTACAGGTGAGGAAACTGGCAGAGTGTGACTTGCGCAAGTCACAAGAGGGGGAATCTGTAAACCATAAGACTAGAACTCAGGAATTCTTGGCTTCCAATCCTGTGTTCAGGCCATACATCTCAATACAGTTCCTTTTATTTTTTGTAAGAGAACACCAAAAAAGTTGTTCTAATAAGAGGCAGCAAGCCAGCGTGAATCTACAATGCATGAGCTTGTTGTGTAATGTCCCCCACAGTATCTACAAGGGACATTACACAACAAGCTGATGCACTGTAGATTCACCCATACCCTTCCGCTTTACCCGATTTTTTTTTAAACAAAAGTCAAATTTTAGTTTTCTCTTCTAGCGTTACAGTTTAGTGAAGGTCCTGGAGCGTGGCTTAGCAACTATGCTTTCAAACAGTAGTGTGCTAACCCCCACTCCAGGACTTTCACCCTGCTACTCTGTTTGTAAGGTGTCCACATAGGACTTTGCTGTGCTGTAGATTCTGACTTTGGCATGCCCTGCAATAACTTGCCACATATATAAGCCCTTTCTGTCTGTCATAGTCATAGTAGTTCCTCCACTGTCCATGGAGTCTATCATAAAGTCTAGATCTCTAAAGTTAAAACAAGCAGGAAAATATTTTCAGAGAAAATCTCCACCAAACTTTCAGACCTGCTGTAGAAATCAAAAAGAGGAAAAAAAGGGCACAAACCTATTTTTCCCTTTGCACATCACCTTTAAAGTAAAATTAGAAGAGAAAACTAAAATTTGACTTGTGTTTTGAAAAATATCGGGTAAAGCAGAAGGGTATGGGTCACATGTTTAAGGGAAAAAAGATTTGAGGGCTGTAGTTTCCATGTGCTGATTTGAACTACACATTGTGGGCACCACCTAGTGGAGACAGGGAGGATTATTCACCTTGCATTCGCCCTACTCCTACTCTACTACAGCGTGCTTCCCGCCCAAAGGCAATCCTCCGCCTCCCAGACCAGCGTCACTTTGACTTGAGTAGGGGGACCAGACAGCAACAGGGTGGGGGGTAATAGGCGCCGACATGAGAAAAAATCCCCCCCAAAGCGGGACTGTTCCTATACAAACGGGACATCTGCTCACCCTACTCGACAGCTGAGCACGCACCTGGGCTGTTTCTCAGACGCTTTGCAACTAGGAATGTAAATATCGGTTAACCGGCTAAATGATTCAAATTATAGCGTTTATTCGGATAACCGTTAACCAAGGTCCCTCTGGCTGGCCCGGCACAGCAGGGGCCGGGATCCCGCCGGCCTGGCACAGCCGGGACGGGCTGCTCCAGCCCGACATGGCCGGGGTCCCTCTGGCCAACGTGGTTAAGGTCCGGTTAACCGTTAATCCCACTGCTCCACCGTTAACCTTCCACATCCCCCGTGTTGAGAGTTGGAGTTGTATCCCGAGTCGTCCCCACCCCGCCCCCGTGCAGGGTCTGAGGAAAGCCCCGCCGGGGGAGGCAAGACGAGGTGAGGGGTCTGGGCGCAGGACCCCGAGCTTCCCGGGCCCAGGCTCCATCTATTTCTCGCGGGGCCGAGCAGAAGGCGAACCCGCCGCGAGCTACCCAACGAGCCCCTCGCGCGGGCTGAGCCCGGGGCAGCGTCTCGCTCCGCCCCGTGGCTGCCTCGCTGCATTCCCGCGAGTTCTCACTCCTCGCGCCCGTCCGAGAGCCGTTACGTTACCCGGGACCATTTGAACAGCATCATAGAAAGAATCCGCTCGCGCCAGGCGCTGATTGGTTGATCTTCTCGCGCTGTTATTGGCGGAGGCGGCAGAGGGTGGGTGGTGTTGAATCTGCGTGTCGGGACCAACTCACTGTCCTTGGAAAAGCGGGGGGAGGCAGGCATCCATGCACAATGGTTTAACCCGTCCCATCCCTTTCCCAGGCTCGAGCCCTCTGGCCAGGCCTCTACCGCCGCACGCGCGCGCCCCGCCAGGACCCCGCGGGCTGGCCAATATATTGCCTGAGTCCAGGAGACAGACAGTTTTGGTGGGGTTCCTAGGGCGCCCCATAATACGGCGTAGCGCGCCTACCAGATTTTTGTGAGGAGATGAAGCTCTGTTGGCCGATGCTACCCTTTCAGTCCCGAGGGTCCTAGAGGGATTTCTCTCCTGGCGTTTGCTCAGGAAGACCGCACGCGCCCTGGCGCGAGGGACAGGTGTCGGGTCCTGGGACGAGGGAAAACCCGCCAACTTTCCCGTTGCGGGGAGCGCGGAAGTGGGGTGCCCTGTAGTCTCCATAGCAACCAGGGAGGGTGATTCTGGGAGAGCATGCCCCCTCCCGGCGGCACCGGGGCCAAGCGAAGATGTAGCGGGTGAGGAGACGCGGCGCCGGCAGGGACCCTCCCCTCAGGAGTCAGGGGACTCACCCCGTCCCTTGCGGGTCAGGAGCCGGGGGGGGAAGGGGAGCCTCCAACTCATGCTGGGGCCGGTGGAGTTTGGGGGGTTTCCCCGCCCGCCTCAAGAGGTGCCCGGGGAGCCTGTAATTGTTTCCCGGGGACACGCTCCAGCAGCTCTTGCGGTCGCGGTCACCCTCCCCGTGGACGAGAGGGAATGGCTGGAATAAAGGGCTTAGTCTGCTTCAGTCTCACTAGCTGGGTGCGCCAGGGGCTCTGGGGGTATCAAGTGGCGCGGGGGAGCGGCCGCCTTCCCGCGTCGGGGCCAAACCCCGCTGCAGGCTCGAGGTGTTAGTGCTGGTACTATCGCGGGGCGGGCTTCCCCGCCACCGTACCCCCAACAGCCCCGCTCTCCAGGGCGGGTCAGGCAGGCTCCAGCCCGTTCATTCCTTGGCCTCTCTGCTGGAAGTGCCACACGGGCACCAGGCGGCATAGACCGGGTCTGCTGGGCCCGACCTTCTACACTAGACTGAAACGTCAGCGCAGCCCTTTCAGGCAGGCCCCTGGACACAGCCAGGAGAGACTACCTGGTTTGGGTCACTACCATCCCTCGCCTACATGACGGTGAAACGGCTCTTGCCCAGTCCTCTGAGCCCCTAGAAATACTATCATAAACTTTTATTGCATGCATGGCCGCTTCCCATAATAAAAGTATATGTAACATGTATTTGACAGGTGTTACCGCCAACTGCAGCTTTCTGTCTAGGGTGATCTTATTCCCCATCCCCATTATTATTTGTGAGTGAGAAAACATGCCAGGTGTATTACCGACTGACGCTACTGGACTTTTGAGAGGTAGCCCGTCAAAGAAAAACAGGCTCTCCCTGAAGCTTTTCCAAAAAAAGGAAACTAAAAGAGCACTGGATTTTACAGATTCACAAGAAAATGAACAAAAGGGTTCAGAATGCAGAAGCTCAGAAATGTATGTAAGAGTTTAAGATGTTTGGATTATAACCTAAGTCAATGCTAAACAGTCTAATAAGTATTTTTATTTTCTATCAGAAATAGTTTGCTTAATAATGGACAAGTAGGAGTAAAAACCATCTTAATAAATGGATGCCTCGTCAACCTGGCCTTTGAAAACTAAACTGTTACGCTTGTTGCACTGCTCCAATAGAGAGTAAATTTCACAAAACATATTATAATAGAATGCTTCAGCCAGTTTCATGTAACTGAACTGATTTTGGTACTTGAAACCTAATTTAAGAAAATGAGAGGTGACTGAGTTTACATTTATTATGGATATTAACCTTACCTGTAGAATGTCTAACTTGTGGAGAATGTGATCAGTACACTAAAGGAACAGAGAAATCTTATTCGGATTTCTCTATCAAATTATTTTAAAAAATAGTATTCTGGCTTTAAAGAATTTACAAACCACAAACCTGTTTTTCAAAATGAGATTTAAGTGAGCCTTAGTGCCTGGGAAAGGTTCTGGATTTTAAAGTCCTATTTCTAGGACTTTTGTACTCTTGTACAAGCACTGGCAGTTCCAGTACTAGCTTTCTTCCATTACATTTCACCAGTGTCCCTCCATTCCAGAATGAGGCTTCCAGCTCACTTCATACTAGGTGATGAAGAGGGTTAGATGGGAAAAGGAAAATTACTCAAGCACATTACATTACAAGTGCACTGATGACCATTTAAAGCCGTTGTTTTATTACACCAATACAATGTGTTGCCAGTCTAATGCTTCTACACTAGCTTTTTGGTTGCTTCTCTACATATTGGACTGAGTCTTGTCCATGGGTTTGTGTGCTGGAATTTCTGTGGTGATAATTTTTTGGCGATGGGAAGAGGAAGAGCTGGAATGGAAAGTATACACTGTGACATTTTTTTACTCAGTGCTGCAGTAACTAAGTTTATGAATAACTCATGTAACAGAAAAACTTGTAGGGTTCTTTCCATGTTGGTTTGAAGGACTTCAGAAAAAAACTCCCTGACGAGGTGTGGCACATGAGGAGGTGCGCTACCAAATTCATGGTTTATTTTGTTCAGTTTCGCAGTAATAAGATTTTAAAAATAATAAATGTCATGATTTCAGTTATTTAAATCTGAAATTTCATGGTGTTGTAACTGCAGGGGTCCTGACCCCAAAGAGGGGTTAGCTGTGGGAGGTTGCAAAGTTATTTGTAGAGGGCTCATGGTACTGTCACCCTTACTCCTGGTGGTGGTGGCACTGCCTTCAGAGATGGGCAGACTGAGAGCAGCAGCTTCTGACTGGGCGCCCAGCTCTGATGGCAGTGCTGCCGCCACCAGCAGTGCGGAAGCAAGCATTATTGTCATTCTTCCTTCTGTGCTGCTGCTGGTGGGACTCTGCCTTCAGAGCTGGGTACCAAGCCACCACTCTCTGGCCACCCAGTTCTGAAGGCAGCGCAGAAATAACGGTGGTAATTCTGTGACACCCCCCCCCCCCCCCAAATAATCTTGCAACCCTGCATCCTTCACAACGCCCTTTGGGTTGGGACCTCCAATTTGAGAAAAGCTGGTATCCCATGTAAAATCTGTATAGGGTAAAAGTACACAAAACACCAGATTTCATGCGGGAGATCATATTTCATGGTCCATGATGCATTTTTCATGGCTGTGAATTTGTTAAGAGTCCTACACATGGGTATTGTACTATTCCTGAAATATGTGTGCGCTTATTGCAAACCTTTTTGCATAATTACTAGAAAATACTGTTTCTATTGAGTGATTCCATCTTTGAGCATACAGCATAGCATGAGTTTCAAAAACTGATAGTTTTGGTACCATATATGATCTGTTGACATTATACGAAGATTAATTTTATATAGTAGTGTAAGGGCCAGATTTTTAAAGGTATTTAGGCACCCAGCTCCCTTTAAAAGATGTTTTGTAAGAGGTTAATGATGTGAAGGACAAACACTTCAGAAGGTCCAGGAAATGTATATGCAAGTGTTCTACACTTTTTTTTTTTTTTTTTTTTTTTAAAAAAAAGCCTTGCTTTCTATTACAGACTCTCTTCTCTGTTTAATAGTGATCAGGTTGTTCCTGCAGCACAGCCTCCTTCACCCATTAGTTGTGAGAAAAAAGACAACATGCTGCCTTTTGTGGGCTTGAACAATCTCGGCAATACTTGTTACCTTAACAGCGTACTTCAGGTAAATTCATATTTTGGGGATTGGAGAAGATATTTGCATTGTCATAAAACATTTTATACAAGCACTTTAGACTCCTAATTTGACAAAGTATTGGGTAAAAATGGGATTGAAAGGAGATACCACACACTCAAGACAACCAATTGTGCATATTATGTATCTATACCTACTCCTGCTCACTTGCAGGAGTAATTGTTTTATAAAGAAATTATTGCATTGCTCTAATGGTTTGCTCACAGGATTAGGCATGAGTTAGCCAGACTTGTTCTCTAACCACACCACTTTCCTCGTTTTGCATCATTGTGCAAAGTTTGGTGCACGAGTAGAGGCAGAACTTGATGGTGTAAATCCGTTTGCATTTTGCAGAGGGACGCAGATTGCCCTTTCATTTAATAAAGCAGAGTTCCATCCAGTAATAGTTGGAATATTCTAAGGGATGCTGTCAAGTAGCTGAAACTCACAATTTTATTATTTTTGTTTCACAGTTCCCCCAATTTATGAAATTAAAATAACTAATTTGAATCTCTTTTAAAACTGAAGCACTCCCCTGCAACGCTGGAAACTCAGTATCTTTGTACTAGGTGCAGGAAACCAGAATGACAAACTGCTGACTAGTCACTTCTCTACACAAGTGTAAAAAGTGTAGTGAAGTGAAAAAATAAACAGTGTAAGTGATGAAAATGAAAAAGCTGTTTAGTTTACCTCTTAGTCATTCATGTTAACTGACTTATCTTCTATCCTTTTAGACACTTGGGTGGAATTTTAAAGTGCCTAAGTGAGTCAGTTGCCCAGTTCTTATTAAATTTTGAAGCTTTAAAATCACTTGGAGTTGGACATCTAACTCCCTTTGGCGTTTTTAAGTATTATGAGTGAGATTTTTCAAATTTCCACCCTAGTTTAGTTAGTGGAGATAACTATATAAATAGTTGGGGAATTCAAAAGTAAGCTTTCCACTACAGGTATGCATTCCTGAATATCAGCAGTATTTACTCTCACTATAATGTAAAATGAGTGTTGAGTGGCAGGGAGAAGTTTAACTTTTGAAGGATTGTGTCTCAGTTAAATTATTGGACTGAAATTTGGTGGACAAGGTTCCCTGATCTGCAACAGACTTTCAGTGGATGTTGGATTGAACACTAATCTTTCTTCCTCAATTCTTTACCTGTAAAGGGGAGAAAGGAAAGGGGAGAAAGGAAAGGATTATCTCACAAGGACTTTGGGATGATAAATTCATTAATGTTTGCGGTATTACGGTATTTATGACCTCCATTACCTTAAATGCTACAGTAGTACCTAGGTAGAACTTCTTTACTCTTGTGCTTAAGTTTTTAACATTAATATTTATATTAATATTGTTCTAAAATTGTACTCTACCTATATTTGCACAGCCTGAGGTTTCTGCATCCTTGTGTGCTTTGCAACAACCTAGGAGATGAAGAAGCAGATCTTGGTCTATGTGCATAGTCTTCTAATAGTAATTTTAACTGTAGTTTCATGTACAACTTTTGCTCACTTTACAATTCTTTTTCTTGTTTTATACTGCTGCTGCTAGGTGTTATATTTTTGCCCTGGCTTTAAAACTGGAGTGAAACACTTATTTAACATTATTTCAAAGAAGAGAGAAACATTAAAGGATGAAGGAGAACAAAAGTCAGACAAGGTAAATTTTATATGTATCATTTGATCTTTCTTGAGCTGTAATTATGCAAGTAAGTGCAGCAAAAATTAAACTGTCATGTCTTGGAATATGTAGGGGCACACAGTAACTTTCTTTAACTTCCTGTTGAAGAAAATTACCTTTATTATAGTGGAATCATTTTTGACTCATTTACAACTTGTAACACTGCCCTTCAAAGTTCTTTCTGGAAGGTTTATAAGTAAGACTGCAAGTCTTTCACAGAAGTCACCAGATTCTGTGATTTTTCTGGGACCTCTGTGACTACCACAGCTGCAGCGGCTGACCCTGGGCCACCCCTCACCTCAGAGCAGCGGCAGGGCCCCGGTGTGACCCCGGCCCAGAGTTATTTTGGGGATAGAATATCTGATGGAATCTGTTGGTGCTCCATATTCACTTCCTGCAGGCAAAGCAGCAATATATTTAATGTTTCAAGAAGCACCTGCTTCCATCCCTTTAACTGATAGAAAAGGAATAAAGGAGGCGGGGGAAAAAAAACTTCAGCTGTTGTATTCAGAGGGAAAAGCTCAACTATTGTCTTTTTCTTTTATGATTACAGGGAAGTTGTAAAGAAGATCCTTTGGCAAGTTATGAACTAATCTGCAGTTTGCATTCCTTGATTCTTTCAGTGGAACAGCTTCAGGCCAGCTTTCTATTAAATCCAGAAAAATATACAGATGAACTTGCTACTCAGCCAAGAAGACTACTAAACACACTTAGGTATAAATAATCTTAAATGTCACAGAATTTTCACTGAAATTTGAGCTGATTATAAGTTGTGCATTACAATCTTAAGAAAACATTGGGAGTTGATGTCTTTAAATTTGAAATACCAGCGTAGGAAATGTGTGCGTGTTCCATATTCCCCACAGGGGTTTGCATCAGTTCTGCTGCTCTCAAGAATTCTCTAGCAACCACATCGTGAAATTGATATCATTACAGGCAATTTTACTGTGGAAAGGTGGCCCAAGATAAAATTTGTGTATCTACTGTTTCAGCTATCTCTTGTGGTATCAAAGTTTAGAGCTAAGATTACAGGCATTGATCCTGTAAGGTTCTGAATACTTTGGCCCAGATCCAGCAAAGCATTTAAATACGTTTTTGTCACGGGGACTACACAAATGCTTAAATTTAAGTATGTGCTTAAGTGTGCTCAGCACCTTGCAGGATTCAGCCTGTGAAATGGCAGTTTGCCCCCAGCCTCCTTTCCAGGGCTACCTGTGGTACACGGACCTTCTCTTCAGGCCTGGACTTTTTATTCAAACATCCCTAATTTTGAAACTCAAATCATGTTCTAGTTAGCTACTTAGTAAACAGACTGCAGTGTTGCACATCTGATTTTTTTATTCTTAATCTAGTGCAGAAGTAGTTCTTAAAACTGCTCTGCTTTTTATCAATTGTAACACTTAATGGGGATGTGCATTATTAAATAATTGAGGTAAACTGGTGATATTTTATTGATAATACACCTGGACATTGATCTTGTGGTATTGTTCGATCACAGAAAGGCAGTGTCTAGCAAATAGAGAGGAGACACAAGGAGTTAGGACATGTGGGTTCTGTGCCAGACTACCTCCAAATTATGACATTGGTCAAGTCAATTCATTTCTTTAGCCTCAGCTTTCTCATCTGTAAAATGTCCAGAAACATTTATTGCACATGGAGAGGTTGTGTTTGTATTTATATATAGTCTTTCAGTTGAGAACATAATATATCTGTATCAATCCTTTAGTATTAGTTTCTTAATGTCTATTGTATAATATAGCCTTAAGTTCCAATATTTTCATCCTTTTGTGATTTAACACAAAAAATGCTACACAATTTTGTATTAGTTCTGGAAACGATCAAATCCTTCCTCTGACTTTTGTGATTCCACTCCAGTCTATGGGCTCTCTCACTGCCAGACAAATTAAAAATATAAAATCTGTATAGGAGTTCCATTGTAACACAATAATTGATCACATGTGGTAGTCTCCAGATGTACTATTTCACAACTATACACCACTTCCCTTTTTCTTTATAGAGAACTTAACCCTATGTATGAAGGATATCTGCAACATGATGCCCAGGAAGTATTGCAATGTATCCTAGGTAACATCCAGGAAACGTGTCAGATATTGAAGAAGGAACAATTGAATAATATGCCAATGGAAGAGCCTATAGCTCACTTGGAAGAGAAGTCTAATCAAAATACTGAAAGCAGTGGCATTAACAGGCCCGGTGAAGAAAATGACTATGCAGCAAGCAGTCAGACTGCAGAGGAGTCTGAAGACAAACTAGTCAAAGGAAATGGGAAAAGGAAAAGTGATACTGAGAATGGGAATGCAAAGAAAAAATCTAAAGTATCTAAGGAGAATAATGCAGTAGAGGAAAATCAGAGACAGACCAGGTCAAAGAGAAAAGCAACAGCGGAGAAACTAGAAAATCATGCCATTGCTAAGTCTTGCATTGAAAATGAGATTGCAAAACCAACACAGAAGAAATCACGACTTAGATTAAACTGGTTTAAGTCTTCAGGGAAACAACCCAGCATTCTGTCTAAATTCTGTAGTGTGGGAAAGCTAGCAAACAACTTGGGATCCAAAGAGCCGGTGAAAGAAACTGATGCCTGTGAGATTGAAGAGGCATCTGTAAAGTGTGAAATTGGTAATATAAAAGAATATTGTGAATCTGCATCCCCTGTGGAAAGTGCTGGTGAAAAAGGAATTGAAAAACCACTTCAAGAAGGTTAGTAAAAAATGTGTGGACTTAATTTAAACAAAGTAGAACTAAGAAACTAATACATCTGGTAAGTTAGTGCTCAAATGGCATAGTGAGAATTTGAAATCTATTTTTCCTTAAATGGAAAATTTTTACACCCAATGTAATCCTAGGTATATAGAAATACCTGACATACAAATGTCTCTAAGATATAGAAATAGAAATTAGAACATGATCAGAAAATAAGGCTCACTGTAGTAATGCAATGTAAAAAGGCTAGAAGAATGCCAAACTTATACTCATACTACCTCTTGCTAATTTATAATATAGAATGTGTGTTGTGGACTTGAAAAGTCCACAAGTGTTTATGTTCCTTATACGAGAATTATTTATCATTAAGGTTAATGCCAACATATACACAGTCCATTAATGATACAAAACAAATTACCCAAAATGAAACGTTTTCAATAAAGGATAAATCTAGAATCTAATCTTAAAAATTTGAGTGTTCCAAGATCAAGATTTTTTTTCATATGCTTTATTCAATACCCAGTAATTATCATGTGCTGGTTTTAATGGTGTGTTAAATATAATAATACAAATGAAGGAATTAGAATATCTAAAACTGACACTATGTTGTGCAGGAAGAATAGCACCAATAACTGTCCTTAATATACTACTCTGAATAATTTTTTGTTACTATAAACAATCTATTGCATAACTTATTCTAGGTTCAGAGTTAGCTGTTTTTGAATTAGTGGAGAAACTGTTCCAGGGTCAGTTGGTATTGAGAACACGATGTTTGGAGTGTGAATGTTTTACTGAAAGAAGAGAAGACTTTCAGGACATCAGTGTGCCTGTACAAGAAGATGAACTTTCTAAAACAGAAGAGAGTTCTGAAAGTAAGTAACAGTAAAGGGTCACAATGTGTGTATCTGATTCATACATTTATAGTTTTGGGATCTGAAGGAGGGAGATGTGCCCTTGGTGTTTATAAAGAAATGTTACCAGAAATTGCTTTTGGTCTTGGCCATGTTAGTATCTTATGATTTTCTTTAGAATTGGAAACCATAGCCTTGATTACATGGGTGGATCCAAAGACCATTTAAAAAGTTACTTTAAATTCACTTTCCTGATATGACACAAGTGCTTGCAATCCTTTTGTTCATTTGAATGGACACTAGCAACTTGAAAGAACATTTCTTCTGAATTTTTTTTGCCTAATGTAGTTATAACTAACATTTCAGGGTAAAATGTTAGATGCACAAAACAAGCTGGAAAAAATATTTCTCTAACTGAACGTGGTGTGCATAGTCAAATTCCTTTCTCACAATTGATCAGTTTGGTGGTGATGATCTTGGGCCTACCCTTTCTCTCTTGTTGGAAAAATCCTTATAAGCAGCAGGGAAGTAGAAAACCACATATCTAACCCTTTGAGAAAAAACAAGATATATACTGCTTGAAGCGTGCTCAGAATTTTGTAAGTTTTCAGTTTGAAAATGTAAATTGTCATTGTTCCTTTAGTGTGTCACCATGATTCTATGCATTTTATTATTTGTATACTTTTGTGTCTCAAATCATATTGGTGTTTCTTGTATGGTGTCCCTAAGCCTACTTCACAAGTATTGATGGTTTATATTTGTTTTATGTGAATTTTCCAAAACTGATGCACATATATTAACACACTAAACTTATTTCAAAGTTGTAAAAACTGATTTTAGAAGTTTTTAAATTCAGGGTACTAAAGAAAAGGTTGTTAACTCCCAGTGATATAATTTCAGGGAGATTTTACTATTCCTGACACCCTGTTTCATTAGGTGGGGAAAGATGAAAATATTCTTCTTGAATTAAAATAGACTAAACCTAATTCCAGTTAAGTTTTCTTTTTTAAAGATTTAAAAGCTACTGCCACTGCTGATGTTCTATTGAAATGTTTTTTTTAAAATAATCTTGTGTAAAGCTGGCAGTGCAAGCCAAACATAACAGGGGAAGAAGAACTTCCTGGTTATTTTAGAAACCAATCTACCTTTTTAAAATGGGCCAAATTCTGCTCTTAGATACGTATGCACAATTCCTAGGGAAGTCAGTGGGAGTTGTGCATTTGTCTTATTTTAGCCTTTCAATACTTTTTGTTTAAATCTGAAACAAGCATCATACCAGCTATTTTCAATCTGAGTTAATCTACATCCTGGGTGGTAGCTCTCATTTTTGCATTCCCAGTAATTCAGGGAGCAGAGATGATTTACTTATCTTGGTTTTTAGTCTATTTGGTGCATTATTACTATTCTTAACTTTAATACTAGTTCTTGCAAGTGTCTTAAGTTTTAAAGCTCTGTTTTAAAATTCTTGTGATACAGTTATATACATTTTTAATATATATCTGTAAATGTAATCTCTTTTGTAGTTTCTCCAGAGCCTAAAACAGAAATGAAGACCTTAAAATGGGCAATTTCACAGTTTGCATCAGTAGAGAGAATTGTGGGAGAGGATAAATATTTCTGTGAAAACTGCCGTCATTACACAGAAGCAGAACGCAGTCTTTTATTTGATAAAATGCCTGAAGTTATAACAGTTCACTTGAAGTGCTTTGCTGCTAATGGCTTAGAGTGAGTATTGCTGATAAACTATGTTAAGAAACAGTGCTGCTGGAAGAGGAAAATTGCCAAAAAAGATGCAGATGTTTAAATAACAAAACTTTTGTTTGTATACTGAATTTAACTTTGAAAAATCCCTTGTGAAAACAGAGGAATATAAGTAGTTTATTATGTAGTTGTTTAGCACAGACTCTTCATATTTTAGCAAGCCACTGAAGAATTTTTTCAGTGTTAGATTTTTACCATGTTTTGTAATATCCTTGTGAAAGCTGGGGAAAATATTCTCAACATCTCATGCCAACATTGTTGTTTTCTGATATTCCTAATAGAGCTTGAAATTATTTATTTATTTATTTTTAAAAAGAAAAACTTGTACACTTGCTAGTATCACCTTTTGGGCTTAGGGATAGGTCAAATACTTCAGGATAAGTAGTTGAGAGGTACAGATCATAAAACTGGATTTGGCAACTGTAGATTTTAGATTTTGTCACTGAGGGAGTAGAGGAAATTTTAGAAAGAAAATACTGGAGATTAGCCTCCCAAATTTGGACCGTAGTAATTTGACTATGCCTTTCCCTTTAAAAACACTCCACTAAATTAATTTAGTTACTATAAGTGCCATTTATGTCAGTGTCTGTAGCTGAGCATTGGAAATATGCTGCTATAGTGTGTAAATCTTTATTTTGCTGAAAAGATTACCATACCTATCTTCAATATCTACTTTTTCTTCCAAATTTAGGAATGTGAAAAAAAATTCTAGCAAATAGAAATGAATACGATTACTGCTATTGTATTAAAGGCTACAGCAACATACTTAGTACAGTTGTTTTGGGAGTAAGTTGGAAAAGCGCTGAGCAAGTTACAATAGCACTATTCAGATCTCTGTAGGGAAATAACCGTAAGGTGACAGAAGGCCACATCTGAATACATTTTCATTTTAGTGTAAAATATATTAAGAAGGTTTTCTTGTAATCATCATCCAACCAATACATTAGAAATTTAATAATATAATATTACTATTTGAGCTCACTTAGTTTTTCATATGTTGAAACAACATATGCAGATCTGATCTGGTTTTCCAGCTCTCCCAATATTATAAATTACAAGTGATTACTTTCCTGCCACCTGCATCATTTCTTCGGGAAGCAGTAAATGGACAAACTGTGCTTATTGGCTCAATATTCCACCACCTTACTTCAGTCCCAGAACATGTTCCATCTTTCTGCCACTCAATATTGCACAGAATCAGAATTCAAGATACCAAATTAAATTACCCAGTGTTACTTCACTTACTGATTTTAGGAAGTTTTAGAGGTTGAAGCATGAGGCCTGAGAACCAGATGTATTCTCTTCCAAAATCTGTTCAAAGCTTCCTGTGTGACCTTGAGCAAGTCACTTAATTTGTCAGGGCTTTAGTCCCTATCTATAAAATGGGGATAATACTTTCATTCAAGATATATTTTGAAACTTCAATTAATGTTTATAAAGTGCTTGGGGAATCTTCAGGTGGAAGGTGCTAGGAATAGCACAAATCATGAATTAACAAATGAGTGGTGATAGGATACATTGTAAACAGTTACTGATAGCAACTTTATGTATATATATTTATAGCCAATATAAATGTTTCTGTTTGTAAAATAACCACATTTTCAAAGGGTTATGTTATAATATTTGGTCTGGTAATCTTCTAAGCTCCTAAATAATGAATTTCTCATAAGTGCTGTAGGAATCTTTAGCTTTCTAGTGCTACAGAAAAGAAAATCGGATCACAAAATTAAAAAAAACCTAATTGATGGAATTAGAGCAGAATTCTAATGAAGGTACCTCAGTCTTCTGCTTTATTGCCTCCTCTTCAGATCATTCGAGTTCTAAAATGTTTATCTTGCATTCTTGTACATATTCCTTGATGTGTGAACTAATTTTAGGCATGTCTTTGTTTCGTTTTAATTACTATTCTGAGTCAGACAGAACTATAGGGGATTCCTGTCATAGGAAATCTCAATATTTTTGATCCACAGTTTGTTTAAGCTTAAACAACACTTTGTCTTTGAGTATTTCTTTAACAATTTCCAGGCTATGCAGCCGTTTTCCAAATGTCATCTCTTTTTTTCTTCTGTCCTGGTGATCTTCAGATCCTCACTCAAACATTCATACTTCCATCCAGGCCAGTGATGCTATTTTGAATTGAATCCAGTCTCTCCATTTTCCCTCTGAACTATCTTGAATGCTTTCTGCAAAGTGCAGGGAAGTCAGAACAGAGAGATCAAACTTAATCCTGGAGTCAGGGATGCAGCTGAAATTGTCTGGAAAGTTTATTCTAAGGTTCCACTTTTTGGTTTCGGCATTTTAACTTGGAATAGCAGTACTGCATATAAATCACAAGGCTTGGAGGAACAAAAGACACCTGCAAAACAAACAAGAACTGCCAAAGATAATGAGCCAAAACACTGTCTCAGG
This sequence comes from Dermatemys mawii, assembly GCA_007922305.1. Taxonomy (NCBI): domain Eukaryota; kingdom Metazoa; phylum Chordata; order Testudines; family Dermatemydidae; genus Dermatemys; species Dermatemys mawii. The sequence continues at coordinate 34,346,115 of ML677352.1, read as the reverse complement.
TCACACCCACTGAGAGCCTGAATGGTTTATAAATGAGAAAGTCAGTTCCTTTCTAATCTGATGAAGAAAAAATAGGATAACAAGTGAAAGCTGAACAACTGAGAGAAGTGACAAAGAGTCACTTTAAAGACTAACTAAAGTTTTAGAGCATAAGCTTTTGTGGGCTAATATCCACTTCATCGGATGCGTGCATGTGCATCCGACAAAGTGGGTATTAGCCCACAAAAGCTAATGCTCTAAAACTTTAGTTAGTCTTTAAAGTGCCACAGGACTCTGTCACTTCTGCAATTCCAGACTAACATGGTTACCCCTCTGATTCTTAACTGAGAGAAGGGATTTTTAATCACTGTTTAAAATTTTGGATTTTTGGTTAACATCTAGTTAGTGCCAATAATTGAGTAACATTTTGGAGAAAGGGAATTTTTGTTAAAGATTTAAATTTCACCGCTCCAGTTAAGTTGTGTGTTAATACACATCATTTGAATCCCCCAGTAATATTTTTCTAGTGATACTGGGGAAGACCAAAATTGACATTCCTATTATTTATAAGTAATAAAACAAGCAGAAAAGTGTTTTGTTTGTTTTTAAATCCAAGCTTTTTAAGGGTCTATACACTGGAATAGCAGAAAAAGGCTAGAAACCTTTTTTTAAAACATTTGTGGTTCACATAAAGGAACATATGAAATGATGCAATGATCTAAATTTACCATTTTTCTTTCAAAGGTTTGATTGTTATGGTGGACTGTCAAAGATAAATACTCCCTTATTGACACCGCTTAAATTGTCACTAGAAGAATGGAGCACAAAGTCTACTAATGATACCTATGGATTATTTGCAGTAGTAATGCACAGTGGCATTACAATTAGCAGTGGACACTACACGGCCTCTGTCAAAATTACAGATCTTAACAGTCTAGAATTAGACAAGGGCAATTTCATCACTGACCAGATGTATGAAGTGATTAAGCCAGAACCATTGAATGAGGAGGAAGCAAGAGCTGTTGCTGAAGATTATGATGATGGTGAGGTCTCTTTTAGAGTCAGTGGAAATGCACAGTCAAGTAAAACTTTGAGCAAAAAGAATATGGAAGCTGTTGGACTTCTCGGAGGACAAAAAAGTAAGTCTGACTGTGACTTGTACAACAACAAAGCAACTAACCCTGACAAGGTTGTTAATACACTAAGTGAAAATAAAAATTTTGAGTCTACCAGTACTAATGGGATCGTGGAGTTTGATAAAAGTACTGAAAATGGTGATCAAAATGGTATAGCTTTCAGTGGACTAGAAAGTAAAGCTTTGTATGTGTTACAAAGCTTGAAGGAATATGAGGGAAAATGGTTGCTTTTCGATGATTCTGAAGTGAAAGTTACAGAGGAAAAGGACTTTCTGAACTCTCTCTCCCCTACATCGTCATCTACATCAACTCCTTACCTTTTGTTTTATAAGAAAATTGTAGAGTGATATTGTATTTTGTAAATATTACAGACTTGCAAATACCTGTTGATAGATGTGCTTTTTGCATCAAGATTACCTTGATGTAACAGCTGTTTGTCTTTTGAAGCTACTGGATGAGATTATTATAGATCTTACAATTCTGTGTAAACAATACAATTTGAATTAACAAACCATGTCATAGAACTTTAACTCCTACTATAACTTCTGTGCTGCGGACTAGTGATGTCACCTTCTAGGAATACAAATTTGTATAGATTCTTAAAAGATGACCAAAAAATACAGTAGCGGCTTTTAAATAACTAGTTCTGTCACACCTGACTTGTGTAGTAGCTTTTGTTTTTTAAAAAAAATAAAGTTATTTGTATTCACGTTCTGGAGTAAATTTATATTAACTAGTAAAACTCAGCAGAGGGTGTGTATTTTTGTAACACTGGAAGCAATAATTCATATCTAATCTTTAGGGCATCAGTATAGGGCACAAAGTATAGCTATAGCTTACTGAAGACCACCACCTCCTCCCCTAACCCCCCAGATATCTTTGCTGTGGTGTTCAAAGTATAAAAACAAACGGGCTCTTGTTAACTCATTTAGTGTATTGGAAGGAGTGGTACAGCATCTTAAAGTTTAACTTAATAGTGGATGTGATGCATACTAAGATTCTTTGTATTGCAAATATTAACTGATTCCTATTCATACAGATTTGAATGAGCTAACCTGCATCTGTTTTGCATAGATGTTAAGTGGACAAAGTGTAAATATGTGTGATATTGTAGGTATATCGGATGTATTTGTGGGAGAAAGAAAGCAATTCAAATTGCTCATCTGTATGCAGTGTAATAAAATATTTTGTACTTTAAAAGGCTTCTAATTTGCATATTTGTTTGGGTGAATTAAGAATTCAGATGTGATCTTATTACCTTTACAGGCTACTTTGTACTGAGAGCTCACTGAAACATGGGAAAATTAAAGCATTGGCTTGATAGTGTGTGTGAAATAAAAACGTAAAAAGATATGCATTAATTTTGTCTCAGATGATCAGATTATGTGTTTGAGAGCTTCTATTGCTCTGGCATTACTCCCTCTCCAATTTGTGGGGGATAGTATGGCACAAACACATCCTGCATCTGATCTTTTCTCTAGGGATAAATGTTAGCTAAAATTGCTTAGTTCTGTTTTTTTTTTTTACAATAAGATAATTACAGTGGACAAAATGTAAGCCCTTATTATGTGAACAGCATATTTGATCCATCTCTTCATGAAGTTTTAAGGCCTTCAGTAATTCATATGTTAAACTGTCAATAGTCAAAGAAGATTACCAATAAACCTTGAGACAAATTATTTTTCTTTTGCCTAATTAAGACTACTAGAGGTTTTGTCTGCAAATTCAAAGGCAAATATTATTTTGAATAGGTGCTAGAAGAAGTCACTTAAGATAAGATCATGCTGTTACACTGAATAGCACCTTACTGCTTGGATAGTTCACGGCTTTTATTAGTTGATTCATAACTGTTTTTAAGTTAGGCAAAATAAAAGCCACGTAATTGATGTAATACAGTATATATGCTCAACCTCAACTCTTCAGAACGTGCCTGTCAAAGTCCAGGGGGAGATGACTGATAGGCTTCTACTTTAAGATTAATATGAATATGGGGAAAAGTTTAGAGGGCATTGCTTAAATCAGGTGAGTTCAGTGAGCTACATCGTTCAGGAACTCACGGTTTATTTAAGTTAATATTGTAGTTTTCAGTGTAGATGTAAATGTACACCTACAGGAAAGACAAGGCTACATTTTGAATCTTTTCTTGCCAACACATTGCTGATTAGTTTCCACCACTTGAACACAACGTAAAAGCCTAATAAAAAAGTTACCTGCCTCTCGTAACTGCTATTCTTCGAGATGCACTGCTTGTGTCCATTCCAATAGGTGCTTGCACATGTGCTGCATGCATGATCATCAGAAGATTTTCCCCCATCGGATTACCTGTGGAGACCTCTGAAGTGGTGCCTTCAGTGTGGTGTATGGAGGTCCCTGCCAACCTCCTGCCTGTTCAGTTCCTTCTTGCTAGAATACTGTAACAGAGCGGAGGTGGGTGAGATTTGGAATGGATATGAGCAACACATCTTGAAGAACAGTTACGAGAGGTAGATAACTCTTTTTTCTTCTTCAAGTGATGCTCATGTGCATTCCTGTAGGGCACTTCCTGGGAGGGAGGAGGGGCAGGCAGAGTTCATATGACTGCTAAGTGCAGGACTGCCCTGCCAAAGGCTGCATCGGCCCATGCCTGTTGGGTAATGGCATAGGGTGACGGGAAGGTGTGGATGGAAGACCAGGTTGCTGCCTTGCATATGACCTGGATAGGAACCTGCATCAGGAATGCTGTGGACGATGCTGGTGCTCCTGTGGAGTGTGCCATAAGCGAGGGGGCTGGAATTTTAGCCAGGTCGTAGCACGCCCTGATACAGGACATGATCCATGATAAAATGTGCTGAGATGCTAGTGGGAGCTCCTTCATCCATTCTGTGATAAAGAGCTATGGTGACTTACAAAATGGCTTTGTGTGCTCAGTGTAGAATACTAGGGCATCCCTAACGTCCAGGGAATGGAACATGCACTCCCTGTTACTGGCATGAGGCTTAGGGAAGAGCATAGGTAAAAAAATATGTCCTGGTTCACCTGCAACGGGGAAACTATGTTTGGCAGAAATGCAGGGTGAGGGTGCAGCTGCACCTTATCTTTATAAAAGACCATATTAGGGGGCTCAGAAGTCAGCACTCTGAGCTTGGATACCCTTCTGGCCGAGGTTATGGCCACCAGAAAGGCCACCTTCCAGGAAAGGCTGGACAGAGGGCAGGTCACCATAGGCTTGAAAGAGGGACCCATGAGTGTGGACAGGACTAGGCTGAGGTCCCACTGGGGAATGGGCCGTCGTACCCTGGGATAAAGTCTGTCCAAGCCCTTGAGAAACCAGCTCACTATTGGATTGCTGAAGACCGACCTACCCACTGCCCCCAAGCCAAAGGCCGAAATGGCAGCCAGGTGTACCCTGAGAGATGATATTGCTGACCCCTGCTGCTTGGGGGTCTATGTGGGGAAAGCCCGCCTTCTGGAAAATCGAGTGCGTGATGTCTGGCCTGAGGGACCATTCGTGTCTGTGAAATGAGTGGCTGAGGTGATCGAATAGCTCTTCTAGCGCTCCCGGAAGGTGCAATGCCTCTAGATGTATCGAGTGGACAGTGCAAAAGTCCCACAGCTTGAGGGCTTCCTGGCACAAAGGAGAGACACGAGCACCCCCGTTTGTTTGTATAGAACATTGCTGTAGTGTTGTCCATCAGCACTGACACACAGGCACCCTGAAAGTGGGCCTGGAACACTTGGCATGCCAAACGAACCACCCGGTATGCATCCAACGAAGTGGGTATTAGCCCACGAAAGCTTATGCTTCAATACTTTAGTTAGTCTTTAAGGTGCCACGGGACTCTTTGTCACTTCTGCAATTCCTCCTGCCTGGAGAGGCTAAAGGCATAACCTGCCACGTGCTAGACCAGTTTCATGCAATTTCTGGCTGTGATTGTGGGAAATCGGTGAAGGTTTTCGATAATGTTCATGAGTGCTTGGAAACGCAGCTCAGGTTGAAACGCCCTGGCCTGCATGGAATCAAAGAGAGCTCCTATTAATTCTATTCTCTGCGTCAGGGCTACTGTGGATTTGGGCACATTCAATATGAGGCCCAGCCTGTGGAATGAGGCCCAGGCCAGAGATATGTGCTCTGCAGCCTGTGCTTGTGACTCGTCCTTGATGAACCAATCGTCCTGGTATGGGAATACTTGCACCTGACATTTGCGGAAGACGACTTCCACAACTACCATACACTTGGTGAATACCTGCGGGGAAGCCGAGAACCCAAACGGGAGCACCCTGAACTGGTATTGCTGGCTGCTGCCCATGAAGCGAAGAAAACGTCTGTGGGCTGGGATAATCGATATATGGAAGTATGCATCTTTCAAGTCAAGGGCGGCGTACCGGTCCCCTGGATCCAGGGAAGGAATGATGGCAGCCAGAGAGATTATGCAAAACTTCACTTTCCTTATGAATGGGTTGAGGTCTGGTAGTTTGGCTTTGGGCCCGGGGGCTGTTTGGCCGAACCCTGGCCCGAGGAGGACTGTGGCGGATGCCTCCTATTATTTCTGCCCCATCACCTGGACGAGTCTTGCCTGGGTGGCTGAGAGTAGAAACAGGATGGGAGAATGAGGCTTAAAAGGCTTTCTTTGAGGTGCAGGGGTGTGGAACTTCAAAGTCGGCTGTGCAGGCGAGAGTCCGTATTTTGAGCGAACAGGCCTGCACAAAGGGGAAGTCCTGAATCATGTTCTGGAACTCAGGTGGTATCTCCGACACCTGCAGCCACGCACTGCGCCTCATTATAATGAGGGTGGCCATAGTCCAAACCGCCGAGTCCGGTGCATCTATCCTGGCCTGGAGGAAGGTTCTCAAGATCATCCTGCCCTCCTCAAGGAGCGCGCTAAACTCCTTGCGCGAGTCAGCTGGGAGCAACTCCTGGAACTTTGCTAGCAAGTTCCATGAACTGAAAGCATAGTCGTTGAGTACCACTTGCTGATTGGCTACTCAAAGCTGGAACCCCCATCAAATAGACCTTTCAGCATTAGGCACGGGACCTGGCTGCCCTTGTCACTCCCTATGATTCACAGCACTGACCACCTGAGGCCCCAGACCAGCTTCGCCAGGTGGCAATTTAAAGGGCCTGGGTCTCCCAGCAGCATCTGGAGCCTCAGGCCCTTTAAATTTCTGTCAGAGCTCCGCTGCTGAACCCCTGGGGCTCTGGTGGCGATTTAAAGGGCCAGGGCTCCCAATGGCCGTTACTGCCCCAGGTCCTTTAAATTGCCCCCAGAGTCCCTGGCTGCCGCTGCTACCCCAGGGCTCCAGCAGAGGGGCTCAGGCAGAGATTTAAAGGGCCTCAGGCTCTGCTCGTACCCGCTGCAGTGAGTCAACTGCTGATGCTTCCCCCCTCAACTGCGCCTGCACCTCTTGCTCCGGTGGACTACCGGAGTTGATGGGAGAGAGTTCGGGGGTCAATTTAGTGCGTCTAGACTAGACATGATAAATTGACCCCTGCTGGATCAATCGCTGCCCGTCGATCCAGCGGCTAATGTAGACAAGCCCTAAGAAAAGGGAACCATTAGGTAGACACTTTCGAATGCAAGAGACTGAGCTGCTCCAGTGACCGTCACTGGCAGTAAGAAGGAACTGAGCAGGTGGCGGGTCAGCAGGGCCCTATATACACTGCCATGAAGGTGCCACTCCAGGGGTCTCCACAGCCAACCCAGTGGGTACTGCTAGGGGAAAAACCTTCCAATGATCGAGCACGCATTGCGTGCACACACACCTATTGGAATGCACACGAGCAATCACTCAAAGAAGAATAAATGCTGCTCTGCTCTGACTGGTGTTAGCTAGATATCAGCAATAAGTTCATGAGAATGGTACCTATGTATCTGAGGGCAGCATTGGGCTTAATGAAACACACACATCCTGTTATATTAAACTAACCTTAGTTTAAGTGAATGTTTGTTCTCTATGTAGAAACATCATTGCAAATACCAGCCAGAACTCAATCCAGTAGCTCTGGGCAGAAAAGTGTATTTGTTCGCAGATTAAAGGATTTACAGGCAATTAGAGTGGGAGGATTAAAACAAAGAATCTATACTATTTTCTATCCTGTAACTCCTCTATGGCCTGGCATTTTACAAAACTGAGGAAAAAGCACAGAATATATTTTACATCACACATAATCCCACAGATTAAAACTTCAACAAGTATGATCATGGACAACTGTAGAGGGGAGGAGGGAGTCCATTAATCAACTAGGAAAGACAAGGACTAGAACTCAGCCCTTTCTGTTCAAACATATGAAATATCTTGCATTCTTTGAAGTACAATGAAGTCCTTTCCTGATTAAATCTAGGCTGAAAACCATCCTCCTATCGAACGCTTCATTATGATGGTAGTGGAAGATGTCATTTTCCAATCTGCTCTTAAAAATATGATGCATACATAATAGGATCAGTAACTTATATCTGTTGTCATGACAGTGGGTGACATGGAAATTTTATAGAAAAAAATCATGTCTGGAACAGAGAGAATTATACTATGCCCTGACTTCCAGCACATATTTAAAATTATCCTTGTGTAAGGAATTAAACCTATAAATTGGCCTATGTGACACAAAAGAAAGAGAAATAAAACTTTACTGAAACTTCTGCAAAACTAAAATATTCTTCTAGGTGGGGAGGGCTACTGCAAAACCAGGCCCTTAGTATGATTTAAACATAGCCCAATTGTGTAGGGCAAATAGGATAAAAATATATTAATAAAATGCTTCAGCCTTGGAATGATGTAGGTCTGTAGTGTTACTGAGGAACACATTTAAAGGTGGCTTGTTAAATGTACTTATGCTAATATAAGCTCTTTATTATTTGAATAAGTCTATAATTATTCTTTTTCCAAAAGAGAGAGAAATCTGGCTCTACATACCTCTTGATGCCTTCTTTCTCCACAGTAGGTATCAACAGAGAGTGACTGAATTATTTAGTCTAAAACAAGAATAGTCTAAAACAATCTGATTATAATCCTACCCTGCAAAACTGGCACAATCAAAAAGCCCCTAAATATGAAACATCCTACCACACAATCCTACCACCCCTAGTGTAAGGCTTGCTCAATTTCAGCCCGCAAACAAAAATACGTTTTTCAAAATTTTGGCCTATAAAGGGATTAGAACCCTGAAAGACTGTTTCTTTAATATAAATCCTTCAATCAACTGCAGCCACAACAGGATATTGAAACAATAATTTTACATGGAACAAAGACTACAGTATAACCAATGCTGGATCCACCTCTCTTCCATAATTACATGCAATAACTTTAGAGAAACATTTTCATTTATAAACAATCAAGCATTTTACATGATCCTATGGAATACTGACTGTGAATGAAAAATATCCTCTGGCACAAGTTTTGAACTAAGAATGGGAACAGATCTATCAGATGCTTAGTCGCCTAAAGCCATTTCTACCATCCCTGAAATGTCAATTTGCAATAGTTGAACAAATGCAGTCTTAAATTACTCCGACTATTGTTTCTCTGCAACGGAAAACAAAATAGGTCAGAATTACTATTTAACTTTACAAAATGGAAACTATTTAACTTTACAAAATAGAAACTTTAATCATTTAAATCAGGGGTTGGCAACCTTTCAGAAGTGGTGTGCTGAGTCTTCATTTATTCACTCTAATTTACGGTTTCACATGTCAATTAATACATTTTAACGTTTTTAGAAGGTCTCCTTCTATAAGTTTATAATATAGAACTAAACTATTGTTGTATATAAAGTAAATAAGGTTTTAAAAATGTTTAAGAAGCTTCACTTAAAATTAAATTAAAATGCAGAGCCCCCCAGACTCGGGCCAGGACCCAGGCAGTGTGAGTGCCATTGAAAAATCAGCTCGCGTGCTGCCTTCGACATGCAAGCCATAGGTTGCCTACCCCTGATCTAAATATAGAAACTGTCTGAATGAGGGACAAGCTCTCCGGATATATGCTGACTTGGGGTTCTGGTCTTACTCCTGCTGTAGTCAGTGGCAGTCTTACCACTGATTATAGTGGGTTTAAGGTTTCAGAGCTAAGAATGGACAATGTCCCTTCAGATTTGAAAGTATAACCGAACATTGTATGTAATGAGTTAATTATTTTGGGGCGATTAACCTTCCTTTCTTGATTCTTAAATATACCTTCAATGTGGGGTTGCTAAAGTGACCTTTATATTTAAGTTGCCTAACATTTTCCATTATAAAAGGTTCTTGCAACCTTTCTGCTACAAAAGTTCTTGAACCTCCATTTTTTCCTGCAGGCCTTTGAAATTGGCTTGGAGAAAATCCCTTAGGCTAGAGAAATGCTTTTTCTTCGGCCACAAAATTCCATTCAGATCTAGCTGAATTATAAACTGTTAAAAATCATTACTTCTGTACTATTGCTTGTGTTCTTCAGGAAAATTTTGGCTGGCAAAGTAATCTTCTAAAGAGAAGAAAAATATAGTTCAATTTTTGCCTTAAGAGAAAAAAAAGCAAAGCAAAGTACACACAATAAAACTATGTTAAAAGAAAGTTATTTAGATTTCAAAATCCAGCACTCAAAAATTAGGAGACAGGATTTATAGTTACACAAGCAACCTTACTTGTTCCCCCTTGTGCATATGCAGTATGATTTATATATTCATATAGCATTATTTTTAGAGGACCCCTCTTTCAGTGCCTAAGTTGGAAATGTAAAGAAACAGAATTGCAAGGCAAACATAAATCTGGAGTTTCCTAACTTCCAACTGCTTGACTTAGAAACTTAAATAACTTTCTTTAAAATGTAGTTTTCATGTATGTAATAAAATGTAAACTGTAATTTCTACTACGCACCAGTGGCAATTAGATATGTATATTTTATTTTAACTTATTTAAATGTTGATGTCATTTTCTTCCAAGATGTGTTTTTATAGAAAATTATAATAAAAAGATGATAATAAAAAATAATTTTACCTCAAGTACACTGCAAAACTCAACTATACACATGAGGGGACTACTGTGCTATAACTGGGTTTCCTGGTTTAGTAGAAATTACAGTGTAAACAAGACTGTAGCAATACATCTACTTTACCAGAAGAAACAGGTTAGAGTAAATGGTAACACATTCCTGTGTACAACAACAAGTCATTATTTTAGGAGGATATGTAAAGCTATTTTTCCTTGCAGCAGTCCCCATTAAAGATACAAAAACAAGTTAGAGATGATATGGTAGTGCACTCATGTAAGAAGTGTTATCTTAAGACTTACCTTTCTTTCTAGCTTTCTCCTCAGGGGTGATGAGCTCTGAAGTCCAACACATAGTGAATTAAAATGTAAACATTCACATATTTAATAGTACCATTGAAATAACGAGCACTACATTAAAAACTTCAAAAATGCATCTGCAAATGCTCCCAATATAAATTAAATATATGAACTAAAAAGGAAATAAATTTAACATTAGGTAATGCTATAAATAATGGTAAATGCATTTAGTGTACCTTTGAGTCATAAAAATGCCTTAAAAACAGGTAAGTTTACAGCATATCACCAGTACTTTGCATACCACTTCCATGATTTTTTTTTAAACATCAATAAGTCTACATTTGACAATTCAGAATAATTTTTGGCCACTTAACACTTCAATGTAAGTAAGTAAATTGCATGTATATATAGTGTCCAGGATGAAGTCCAAGTTTTATTTCTCAATAAAACTTCTTTGATTCCCAACGTTGATAACATGGCTCGCTCTTTTCAATACCTTAAAATTAAGTGCATTTTGGAAAACTTGTTTAGATGTCCATTTTGCGAAGGCTCATTCTGCTGAAGGAGTCTCTAAGTGGGGGAAAGAAAAAAAACAAGACAATAAGCTCACATTTTCCACTGTGAATTAAAAAGTCCATGCTCTCCAGTAAGATGAACGGTGCTTTTCTATACATGATTTCCATGTTTGCTAATTGCAAAAATTATTCTTAAAATTAGTTTGCTAATTTGGGTTGGCATTTTGAGAACATTTGAGTGATTGTGTTTTATGGACATGAATATTCACAGATGAAGAAATTCAGAGGGACAGCAGAAGGCCTGGCCCCCTCTTAAATCCTATGGGAAATTTCACTCACAAAATACACTTCTAACCTTCATGTGAGCAAACCAAATCTGAAATTCATGTGCCTGAGTATTAAAGACAGAAGGCCACGTGAAATCACCCAGCCAGGGAACAGAACAGAAACAAAACTATGTGACTTATCTGACCAATCAACAACAAACTAAAAATAGCTCAAATAAGGAACAGTCAGAGAATTGTTCATGAGCCATTCACAGAGTTGAGAAAAAGAAATAATTTAAATTATGATAAAACTGGAGGAAATTGCCATCAATTAGTAGAAAAATACATTAAATCTGTCAGTTATTCATTGTGGATTTTTTGCTGAATTCTAGCTGGACACAGTTATTCTCTGTTTGTTTTTCCTGTTGCTCTCGACTGCTGAACAAAGGCTACCCAAACAAGAAACTTTAGGATGAGATGTGGTGGGGCACCTGCCCCACCCCCACAAGAGAGTGGGCTGGAACAGGCCAGAGTGGCTGTGTGGGCTGGCAGCCACTCAGGGAGGGCCTATGAGAGCCAATCAGGCTGAACAATAGGCGGACAATCAGGGCTAGCCATATATAAAGGCTATTCAGCAGAGGAGCATTGGAATCTCTCCCTGGCAGGCAAGGGAGGAGGACTGACTCCTGTGAACAGGGGTAGCACTTGGGACAGAGCAGTGCTGGGCAGGCTCGGGGGAGCAGGGAAGACTCCAGCCTGATACCCGCCATACCGCGGGCCCTGACTGGAAGGGCCTAGAGGGTGTAAGGTGTCAGAAGGGAAGTGACCAGGGAGGATGGAGACGAGGGGAAAGACAGGCGGAGAGGCTGTCACTAGGGGGTCCCTGGGTTGGGACCCAGAGCAGTGGGTGGGCCTGGTGCTGCACCTGGCCATGGGAGAGTGGCCATAACAGACTGCAACTGGCCCTTGAGCAAAGGTCTAGGCTGTGGAGTTGTGATTGGCCACTGTGGCAGGAGTAGTTAAAAGACACACACACACCCTGGAAGGGGGTGCAATTGAACTAGTGGGCACTGCCTGAAGGCAGTGTCTTGACTCAGACGGGGACTGTCTGAAGCAGACGCCACTGAGCAAGGAGCAACGTGGGTCTGGAGGACAGCATGTCAGACTACGGACGGAACACCACCAGCAGAGGGTGCTCCAGGACTCCTGATAGAACTAATTCCTGGACTGAACAGCAGGAGGCGCTGTGGTGGTGAGTCCCAACCCTGTCTCATGAGGGCTATATTCTTTTGAAGCAGTTGCATATAGCAAGAGTTGTTTTAAAGACCACAGATAAACAAAACGGTAATAAGGTTCACACAATGAAAGGATCTGAAGATGGCTTGCTACTTGCATTTAATAGGTTAGGCTTCTTTTCCTATGCTTCAGTGATATATATTTAAAAAATATGGCTGGACATTAGGACGTATTAAGTGTAGGTCCTTAGCACAGTTTTGTGCTATTTCACCCTAACTTGCTACTTGATCATTGCATTAATTATAATGTCATTAGTATCCTCCCGGTCCTAAGAGCCATAGAAGACATATGAATGGCAATTAGGGATAAAGAGAAGGCTAATTTCAGGAATTGCCAAGCATGCCACTTCTTCAATACACAAGGAATGTGTAACAGGAGACACTTTACCATTATCTTGTTCTCAGGATTGTAGAGAGAAACTTGTCATTTGCAAGGAGTTGTAGTAGTTTTGTGTGGGTGCTTTTTACCCTAAATCCACTGCAGAAACAGCATGCAAATTCTACTTGCTCAATCACAATATGTGCATTTGTTAAAATCAGCTCTGAGAACACTAATCATGTACATGGCTCCGAACCCGGTTGATAATATACTTAATTATTTTATGTTAAAACCCACTGCAGAGGACTGGAAATGGTCAGTCTGCTTCAGAAAGGTCTCCCAGCATGGACAACATTCACTGGCTTTCTAATGTGAAGTTCTACAATCCATACTGTGCCTCTGCTAGGATACTCACCCCAGGGTTTTGTGTTTTTTTTTAGTGAACCACTCAAGGGATCATTGGGCTTCATTCCCTGCAATTTTAGGTACAGAACTGACTACACTTAGAGGAGGTGTGGTCTTGAACCTGTTATGAGGAAGGAGTGTCCTAATGGAATGGGGAAAAGAGGCCCATACTAGAAAAATCTGCAAAGGCAAACTGGCCAACCAATGCATCCTGAAGTGCAAGACAGATAGGAAAGGAGATGGACTCACCCACATTTCCTCTTAAAGATCTACGGTAAAGAAAGTGGTTTTAAACACTCCCAGAGGAATCTCCTGTTCCCATTCTTATGTTCTATTTATGCCATATCATTCCAGCTGAGTTTTTGTTTTTAAACATTACCCAAGCTTGAAATAGAGTAAAAATAACATCCACCTGTGGCAAGCTACAGGCAGAACTGCCTTGTATAACTGCGGGATTTTTCTGTTTATCAAAGGCTGGAGTGCTTCCTTGAGCCGATGATAATTCCTTTCAAGCTCCCGCTGGTATTCCTTTTGGTCCGGACCAATTAGGCTTTTGTTTTTGCGTAACGCATCTTCACACCTAGAAAACAAAATGTTGTAAAACTCTGGCAGACAACAGGCGACCCTGCTCACTAGATGCCTGTTAATTTATTAGTATGAGAGCATTTAATACACTTCTCCTGGCTTGACACTTAATATCCTCTATCTTGTCGTTTGGGCAATAAGGACTCTGCTTATCTGGTTGGTTTCTTTGGGGAGAGGATAGATACTGAGTCATATTTCCAATTGCCATTTTATTCATAGAATTGTGATTAATTTTACAGTTTAATTTGTTCTCCTAGAACATTTCTTCTCTGTGAGGTGGAATGGAAAGCTTATCTCCTCAGCCATTTTCAGTTCAAGGGGGTTTAAAGATGGATGTTTTCATTGCCAGCCCTAGGAAAAGATTATCAAGCAGCAGACTATTAAATGTTCACTGTGAACTCTAGTATTTTGAACGATGTAAATTAAACAACGTGTCTAAAAAGGAATTGATAATACCAATGCCACTTTATTTCATAGTGAATAACCAGGCTGCTTCTGGATTTACTAGCTCAAAAGAGGAGGGCAAAATTGTAATTTCAGTTATCTTCACTGATTGTTTAAATGCCCATGAGATTTAGAGGTGGATTGAGACTGCAATTCTCTTTACCAACAAGGAAGGAAAAATATAGCGGCAGCACACACGTCCTCAGAGAACTCTGCCAACATGCTTCAAACCCACTTGGAAAGGGTAATTCAGTCTCCCTGCCAAATCAACAGTTTGCGTTTTCTGTTGACACTATCAATAAAGATATTCATTAGTGCCAATTATGGTAGTGGGGTTTTTGGGAGGAGGGCACATGTCCATAAGGAACTCAGCCGAGACTACCAATTCATTTCGCATACACACCCATGCCTAATGATTTGCGCCACTTGACAGTAGTTCTGAGACAGATGGCACCAAGGAAACAGCAAACACGTTTTTTAAAGAGACTTGTTCCTTGAGCAGAGCAAATGGTGATTATTGTATCTTTTGCTACATTACAAGTGTATTCTTTTAACAGGCACTCAATACCTCATTAAATTGCTACGCCACTTTCTGTTTGATGAACTGAAAATAAATGTTTTTGGAAGGAGTTTGAAGCCAATACTCTATACCTTTTTGTGAAGTCTTTGAAACAGAGCCGTAGTTTGTTATGGTGTCTGAAGAGCTTTGGATCGTTGGGTATTTCAGACAAGAAAACCTGTGCAACTTCTAAGGGTCCCTTTAGGAGTAGAAGAGAAAATAGTAAGTTTCTCTGTACTGCCTGTCATATCCGTTGGAGAAATTTCTTGCATATAGAAATTTTCATAAAATGCAACATTCCCTTAGAGCAGCAGCGTCCAATAGAAATTCAATGCTAGCCACACTTGTGGTTTTGAATTTTTCTTATTCACCACATTATAAATAAGGATTAAAAGCCATACTACAAATGACATTTCAAATTATTCTTTTTCTTGTACCATAACCCTGAAATCTGATATAACTCATACTGACCACATCCCGATTTTCATCCATAATACTTTATCTGTATTTGGATTTTTAAAATTTACTGCAGAAAAAGTGGATTCACACACCCACACACTGGTCATGCATTAGCCACAATTCAATAGCCTATTTGCCACATGTGGCTAGTGGCGAACGTACTGGACACCACTGCCTTAGAGGATGTTTCTTGGTGAACTGTGTCTTTTACGTCCAGAGTAAATCACCAACTATTGTGACAAGTGAAAGTGTCTGTTATTCTCAAGATAATCTTTAAAGTGTGGGTCTGCTTTTGCAAAGTGACTGTAAAATACATGAGATTCCACATTTATTCTTTCTCCGTGGCTTCTAAATCAAATTTGCTCAGTTGTCAAGTAAACAGATATTTAACACTGAAATCTGAACCAGTACAGTAGTTGTCTGCCAGCCCTGCAAAATGAATGTAGGGTCTGAAACTCAAGTTATAATTTTTCCTGCTTGTGCATTAGTAAAGATTCTGCAGGCAAAAATCCTCCCTTATCTATTACCTGTGCAACTGTATTACTTTCAATTCCATTGATATTGCAGAAACCAAAATACAATCCAGCTCACTCACTCTTAGCTTTGGTAGCTCTGCAGGGCTAACCAGAGTGAGAAGTAGCCATACTTATTTTTATCAAAAAAGCAAGCAGGTATAATTCCAGATACCAACAAGTGGCAGGTCAGCTGACTAAGATGGGCCAGTTTCACCTAATCACTGTATTGATCATAACCACATTTTCAACGATTGCTGTTCAAATTATAAAATCACAGCCAGTAGTTAAGAATCAACATAAAATCAATCTTGCATCTGTGGGTTGGGCTGCAATCTTAATGCAGAAGAAATGACATTCATCAAATCCATCATTTAGAGTGAGATACTGTAAACTATTATTTACCTCCTCACAGAAACATACAAAAAGCTCACTGGGGTTCTATTACCTAGAGCATTTGGACAGGAGAAAAATTTCTCTGGCAGCAATAATTTTAGATGTGCCCCCATTCCATGGTATATTTGGTTTTAATTCAGGGCACTGCAACTATTTTCCACTCATAGTTGACTTTCTGTTGCTGAGGTACTTTAGTGCTGTGTTCCCTCAACAACAGAGAGAGTAAAATCTCTTTATAACCTCTCTGGATTTTCACTTCTCCTGGCTAGACTATCCCTAATGCCAAAGGTGTCCAGTCTTTACAAAACAAAGGGCCACTGTGGCAATATGCAAGGATCACAATGTTGCCCCTCATTTGTAGGTGACAACAACTTTAAAAACATGCAGAGAACGAACAAACAATAGCTCAGCTCTGTGGAAAACACAAAGGAAGGTACCAAACCATCACAGTAGCCACTTTCACTTAGGTCTTCCTTGATAGATGAAGAAAATTTGTATGTTTTTTGCATTCCCCAGCAATAAAAACCTGCAGTTGATCTGCTCTGTTTACTTCCTGCACAGATCAAGCTTCTAGTTGCTTGATATTTTCATTGCTACTTTAATTGTGCTGTTAGCTATGAAGACTGTTTCTAAAGTGACTGCATACTTTTAAAATTAAATGACAAAAATCCAAACAAAAGCAGTTTTCACTTACACAACTTTAAGCCTCCACTAAGCTTAAACATCCAGCGGAGTGATCTGCAATATCCAAGTGTGTTTAAAGCATGATAAAGTGATTCTCACCTGATTAACCGTTGTACCTACTGAACCTTGCAGCACCATCTGGAGCATCTTTGGGTCTGCTGGATCTTGATGAGTTGCAAACGCTAATTCCTGCGTTTTCTTCTGCATGTCCTCTATGGCAACTTCGATGGGTGTCAAAATTATCTACGGAGGCAAACATTAGCCAGAAATCTGTGGGCTGTATTTTTTATTTTATTCTGGCCAAGATTTTCAAAAAGAGGCACCTAAAACTAGGCTCCCAGGGTGGGATTCTCAAAAAGCACCTATGTGACCTGGGAGCCTAAATCCCACTAGACGTTAATAGGACTAATGTACTGAAGTCACTTTGGTGCTTTTAAAAATCCCACCTCTGAGCCTTCATTTAGGGTCCTAAATAAATAACCGGATTTTCAGAAGTGCTTCTGCGGTGGGGTCCTCAGAGCTTTTAAAAACTAGATCCCTTGTGCCTGTTGCACCCTGTGTGTTCAGTCAACCCACAGACAAGAAGTTGTAGGATTACAGCCTTATTTAGGTACCTTTAAATATTCATTTAGGACTCTGTAGTGGAAAATCTTGGCTTAAATTATGTTGGGGACAATTCTCTCTCTTTATGGCAGGCTCCTGAAGTAAGTGAGGGAGGGACCCAGTGTAACTGCAGAGGTGGAGCACATATTTCTCAAGCAAAATGGCAGAGATATAACTCATGCTACTTCACGAAAGGCTCAGAGCTTGTCTACACACACAGCCTTGTACAAATTCAACTTCAGGGGTGATTTTAAACCAGTTCAAATGGCTATATGGACACACTTATTTCAGTTTAAAGTAGCCTTATTTTGGTTTAGTTTAAATTGATTAGGAACAGGTTTAAGCTAAAGCAAAATACTGAAATACTCACAAGGAACAGAAACAGCTGAGTCTGCCCTCCTCAGCAGAATGATGTAACCACAACTGTTACACCTGTACGAACTGGCTTTGTCGTTTGGGATAACACCACAAAGTCTCTGGCTTTGAAGGACAGTCCCTCCTGCTTTATTTGATTCAATACATGCAGCAGGTGCTTTCTGGAGCACACACAGGCCCATGATGCAGATCAACCGCTAGGGAGAATGAGTGAATTTGCCATCCAATGGGCTAATGTTTCATTGTTTATCCCCCCTGCAAATTGTTCCAATAAGAACCTCTTTGTAATGTTTTAATAAAGCAAATAACTAACCATTACTCACTTTCGTCTGCAGCAGCCTGGCCTGATTTACAGAGCTCACTCTACATGAGTCTCAGCAATGCAGGAGAGGCTGATAAGCTTATTTCCACACAGTATATTACATTTTTCATTATGGAAGTTCAATGCATCCCTGCTACCACTTGAGACTGTTCGGGATTCACAATATACCCCATGCACAGGTCTCACCTCTTCTTTGTGACTGACATTTATTCTGGTTTTAATGTAAGGGAAAGCATGGGAGGTTGTCAAGATTGTCTTCCGCTTGAACTGTTCATGTAGCTCGCCATGGGCACGCCCGTCCAGGGTGAAGGGCGTGCAGTACATGAAACGCCGCAAGTTGTAGTTTTTGTCAAAATAGGTTATCCTGTCCTTCATCTCGTATGTGTCAAAGTAGGGCTCCACGTAGGTTATTTGAATGTAGGCCTGGAATAGGAAAAAAGTTTTCAGATAACAAAACACAATGCAGAGGGAAGCCAGAGTGCAAGGAGATAAATTCTGCTTCCTTCCATTTAGTTGCACAATAACCAGCCTTATCTTTAAGAAATAGGACTATTTTTTACTCTCCACTCTTTGGGGTACCTCCTATAGACCTAACTCACTTTTTATTCTGTCCTTACTCAAACAAAGCTTCATTGGCTTCAGTGAGAACTGGGCATGCTCAGCAGCTTGTGGGGAGGGGGAAATGCAGCCCCCACTCCATCCCAAGTGTGGGTCTCCTCCTTGTCTGTGCTCATCAGCAGCACTATTCCCACTTCTCTGTGGCACCTCTCTGCTGGTCTAGGACCCTGGAGGAAGGAGGGGGCAAGCCAGATGCTCGAAGATGTGGGCAGTGAATATTACACCACCCCTTGCACACAGTAGAGATGATGATGAAGCTGCATTATCTTTTTCACTGAGCTTTCTCTGCAGTGGGGATTTCAAAGGCCCTGACTTCCCACCGATCTGCCCAGGATCCACAGGGCCAAGGCGCATGTCCTGCAGCCTATTCTGCATTCTTCTGCAGAACAGTGTGGGTGGAACCTCCACATGGGGATCTTCGGGGGTTGGCTACATATGAGCCCTCTCCAAGGAATTTCATTGCAGAAGAGGCTGTATCCAGCCCAGGATTTTGCCCTTTGTGTTTAAGTACTTAGAAATGGCTTAAAATTGACAGTTGTACTTTGCATTCTTACCTTGTTAGGATCTAGTTTGCATTTGTCTACAGGGTTAGAGTCTTTAATCACTTCAACCACATCTTCCCCAAATCGCTCGCCGTAAAATCCCTGAAATGGAGAACACTGCGTTGAAAGACAAAACCTATTTCTGTAATCACAGCAAGAGGATTAGAGAGATCAGGCCAAATTCAGCACGGATGCAACTCCAATTGCCTTCAATGCAGGCTGTGCCCGGGCTGAATTTGATCTGTTGAACTTGGAGAATTAATCAGTTCGGGTCTAGGGGTTATAGCACAGAAACTGGAAGCCAGGATGGCTCTAAATCCTTCTAATCTCATATGCTGACAAATCATCCGGCCTCCTTGTCAGTCTGTCACAAGGCTGAACACTGGGCACAACACAGGATCTTTTTGAAAAGCAGATGGTGCAATAGGATTGGGATTTGCTGGTTGAATAAATTACATGTGGGGTGGGGGAATCTGAATATCCAGATTCTAACTTCAGTTAAACAATTTTAAATCGGGAGCAGCTCCATTAATTTCAACTGAGTTACATCATGTGGGATCCTGGAATGAAATCCGAAGAGAAAGGGGGAAATGTTAATGCAGAAAAAGAACAAATTTGAGAAGAATCGAGAGGAATGATTGCAATAACCTTATTAGTGAAGGCCAGCTGCACTGACAAAGATGAATACACAGTACAATACACCGAGAACATGGAAGTGATGTATCAAATCTTGGCCTCTAGCTACAGAATTGAGTAAGTCAAATTATTTATTGTTTCTGAGGCAAAACACAGGGACGCCATGCAGGCCTCTCTCAGTAGAGTGAGTCAGTGGTAGGAGGGAAACGTGATGGGGGCATTCCATGCTAGGACCGTTCTTAGCAGCTGAGTCACTGAGCAGGGCTCTGGGAGGGCTGGGGTAATTTAAAGCAGCTTAGGTAAGGCAGGAGGCTGTTTTGGTGCCTGGAGCAGTTCAGAATAAGGCTCCAAGAGGCACAGCACAAAATCTCACCCACTGCCATTGCCTAGTGATGGTTGTTTCAGCCACTACCTATGTTTCATGATGACAATTCAGCTTTTAAGGCATGAGCAGCTCAGTTGCAATATACAGAGCGAATTTCAGGTCTGCTACAACAATCTCACCTCTAGTCTATGGGAAATTTCGGCTAGTTTTGTTATCGCGGGCTCCTTGTACACAAATTCTTGTTCATCCAAGTCTCCAAATTTAGTCCCGTAAAAACCAACCCGGAAGTATGTACCAAACATCCGCTTTCCATCCTACGTTTGGAGAGACAAAAGGCACGTCAGTATGACGACTCGTTCACGTATGTTGTAAACTTGAGTGTTTGCAAATTTGCTTCTGACTTTGAACTGCCATTTGCTATGGAGGGTGTGGTGGGAGGGGGCAGAGGGATTAGAGGCACCTGTGCTAATCAACACTGAAATTCAAATTACAGCAAACATCACTCTGAAGGTAAACTCAAAATGAATATCAAATCAAAGTTATTGGCGATAATTAATAGCCTGATCCTGAAATGAGTTCCCTCCTGGGAGGACCCCTATTGATTTAGGAGCGCAGCCATCCCTCAGGCAGAACTCACTGCAAGATCCTGAGCTCCACTGAACTCAGCGAAGCTCTGTAGATGTACATCAGCTGATTGGGTGGGCCTACGTTTAAGGGAAAATCAAGCTACGGTCCTTATCCTGCAATTTATAACGAACAAGCAAGCAGACCGCTGCATGTCTACACAGCCCCATTAAAGTCTAAGCGGCTCCATGTCAGAGCCAGCTGTTCATGCACAACTAACTGCAGGATCAGTGTCTAAGTCAAGATCCACTTACGCCGTGATTTAAAAATAACCCCAAATTTAAAAGGTCTTTTATTTATTTTTTAAACATTGTGTTGACAAAAGCACTTTATTTCTCCTAGGGTAAACTATAGGGCCAAAGTCACTCCAAGTGGAGGCAATTGCAATTCCATTGGCTACCAGGCACGGGCTCCCATTTAAGCCAGAGGTGAATTTGGCCCACAGAATGTAACAGCCAGGACAATTAAAGTGAAACACACAGGTTTGTGTCAGAAAAGTCACATTTTAAAAAAGTGAGAGTGAAAGACTGGAAGAAACATTTCTTTAAAAAAACAAAATAAAAAATCACACCTCTGATTTTGTAAAGCATCAAAACAACTCATCACGCTGCATGCAAAAACTAGACATGCTTTTTAGAACATGTTCACCTTTACTCTCATTGGAAAGTGGGAGGCAGAAGAGAATGCATTCTCTCTCTCCATCTTAGTGTTTGGGTGTGAAATGGCACCTCTACGTGTCCAGACCTGAGCATGGGACTTGTATTCACTATTTTGCGGTGCGGCAATGCCGCAGGGCATTTTTGGTGACATTTGACTACTGTTTGGGTTAGGTGCAGAACAACTTCTGCTGTAAGTTGATCTTTTGTGGTGATGGTGAAAATAGTCTGGACGGCAGGAAGGATACAAAACTGATAAGATAAAAAGAATCTGATGCCATGAAAAATAACCAGTGGGGGAAAGCATTCAGATCTCTGATGGGAGTTCTCCTTACTGCTTTTAAATAATAAAATTATAGTTTAGATGCATTTTCTTCATTTCAATGACTATATTTCTTTGTAATGAAAATACATAATTTGAGAGCCACATTATCCCTCTGCTTTGGTGGGTGGAGAGAACAAAGAGCAGGCAAACTAGAAGAGGTGGAAATGCCATTTGCACATCAGCATCAGCTGAACGCCAGCCCAACCAAACACCACTGGAAGTTGTGGCTACTGAGCCCTTCAGTGCAAGTTGCTGCAGCACATGAAATGCTCAGGTCCCTACGCTCAGAGCAGGAAGTGGTTTTGTTGGTTCCTTGTGCAGCAGAGGTGCCTTTTCCCTGGATAGGGCAGCCAGCTGGCTGCCTGCATACCTAACTCTCTGCATGTGGTGCACCCATGAGGCCGTGTACAGCAGAGAGCCCCCAGAAAGCAGGACCTCTGTCTATTTCCATGTTCCCCTTGGCCACAAGAACAGGAGTTTTCCATACTCCCCTAGATCACTAGAAAGGAAGAGCTGGAAGATGGCACGGCAGATGTTTGAGGTGCCCATGGCTGAAAAAATAAGCCTCTGATTTGTTTAGGATGAGTCACATGCTGGTCTTGTTACAGGGAAGTTAATAGAGAAAAACATTCAGGCCTCACTTCAGCAAAGGCCAAGATGTAACTTTAAGCCATCGAGGAATCACACTGGGCCTGGCTCCACACATGTGCTTAAATGCTCTGCTGGAGCAGTGTCCTAATTGATTATGGCATTTTAATCAAAGTATTGGATGCTACATTTGGGGACTATGAACCATGACCACATCCATATCTCTCAGCTGTCCCTTACTTAGACCCATACCTCCTCCCATCCCACTGCGTCTTGGTGTCCTTTACTCTAACTTATCAGACTGACTCATGAAACCCAGGCAATGGACCATATTATCTATGCTAAAGAAAACACCTCGTCCTTTCCAGCTTACTGTGCAATTTGTTTCTGTCTTTCCATCATTCCAATAGCAATGTTTGCATGTACATAGCACCTTTCACCAGAGGATCTCAAAGCACTTTAAAAAGAATTATTATTTCCATTATGCAGATGGGGAACTAAAACACAGCTACTCACTGTCTCCCCAAATGTCAGGTGAAGCCTGATCCTGTACTACCTACACATCAATGGGAATTGTGCCATTGACTGATGAGCACAGGATCAGGCCCACAGCAAGTAAGGAACACACTTCAGGTCTCTTAATTCCTAGAGCTCTTCCCTATGCGTTAGACCATGCTGCCTTCATTTCTGGATCTTTGTCCCATGTTACAGGCTTGATCCTGCTTTCATGGAAATAAGTGGGATTTCTACTATGGATTTGCACTGGTAGGATTGGGTCATATCTCTCTTCTATTTGGGCTTAGGCAGGTTGAGAGGCAAACCCTACATCCCTTAGCTTTAATGGTACAAAGCAATATTCCAAATAAGTTGTTAAAAGTTACTACAAGTCTCCACCGATGGCAATTCCCACGAGCACCTCCTGAAAATCTCTGGGCACCCTGTGTAACAAACTGAGCTCAGTGGGAGTGGAGGGCACATCCACCTCAGTACTGTGCAGGATTGGTCCCTGGGGTTCTGATCGTCTAAGCACCTCCAATGAGGTGCACCAAGCCCTTAGCTCCACTGCGCTCAGTTCCCCACAAATTCAGCTCTAAAACTAGCTGGGTTCCGTGTCAGAATGAAGGGGTTTGGCCCTGACACAAAGGGATATTGGCTTCATCAGTGCAATATGTTATTTAAAAAAACCAAAGCAACCGTTTCTTAAAATAAAATGTGGACGTCCTTCCAGGATGCATTTCTAGGCACTCACTTTACAACACGAAAAAATCAAATCACACGGATTTTTCAAAATCCAGGGCTTAACCACCTGTATGTTATTCCCTCTGAGAGGCTGTCCCAATAGGAAAGGAGACAAAAACGGCTTTAAGCCACCTCTGTGAGCTCCCGATCTTGGGGCTATACAGTGCCAGCCTGGTCTCTGGCACAAGTTGGAGCAGCCTTCAGGCTGCTCTATTGTGTGTAAGTTCCCAACAGCCTCCTGAGTCACAGCAAGGGATCAGAGGGATCCAAGGGTATCCTGGCCATACCCTTATTCCCCAAACCATGACACTACCCTACACCAACCAAGGATTCCCCTAAAATCGAGGGAATTCTCACATGGCCAGCTTTTCCTGCTTTAGGCCTGCTTTGGGTTGTTGGAGTGGAGCAAATAAGCCTTAATCGTGGGGGTGGGGGAAATGGTGCCTAACGATTTCTATGGCATGAAGCACTAAGGCAAGTAATAATTGCTTGCAGGATCGGGCCCCTGTATTGTAAATTCTTGGGGCATGGGCGTTGTCATACTTTGTTAAGCACTAAGCACATTTATGTTGTTAGGCAAATGTTCACAAGTAGGAAAAGAAAATGTTGGCTGTTCATCATTGCAAAATACTTAGGCTTTATTGGGGAACTTTACTAAACCTCATAAACCAGAGTGATCAGGTTGTGTGTGTGCACATGTACAGGTACATACATATGGACAGGGCAGGGACTGCAACGGCAAAATCCATCTCTCCAATTTGAAGCCAGGGTGGGGGCTTAGTACAGCCTCACACCACATGCCAACATCCTTCACCACTGCAAAGTCCATTTACCGTGGCTATTTGTGACAAAGAACAGTATTTTAAGATAGAAACCAAGTCACTTAAGCTGAATCGCTGACTCCAGAAAATGATCCAAGCGAGATGATGTGAACAGCAGGTACAATCCCTGCCATGTGGCTAAGGCTGGCAGTGTTGGTTAGAGGTTAGCCTTGCACCTCTGGAGTCCTGGGTTGCAGCTCCCTCTTAGTCCAAATCAAAAAACTGCCCTGTGACATGGTGCATTCCAGCCCAAGAGTCATCTGTGTCAAAGACTCAGGACTTGAACAGCCGGGATGTTACAGGTCAGAACTGAGGAGCACAGTAGGTGAGATTTTCACGCCTGGGCTCCAGGGTCTTTGGTTTACACAAGCCACTCTGCTGCACTGGGTGAATTGTGTTCCAACAAAGACAGTCACACAGTTCGGTAATGTGCTTCAAAAAGGAGTGAGCCAGTGTCAGTGCAAGTCCACTGGTGGTCCTAAGCAGGAATATCCCCCCTCCCACAGCACATACTAATAATTAAGAGGGGGACCCTTGAGTTGCTCGGGGACCTAAGCAATTGCTTAGTCTGCTTATGCCTAGCGCCGGCTCCGGACTGAGCCCATCTATATAGGCAAAACAATCATTTTCAGACACTCTTTTGTGCTAAAAGATCCTCTGGTGAGGGTGGTTTGCCTATGTGGACATATTGTTTTTCTCCCTTCCATAAGCAACCGCTTCAGGCACAAGCTACTTCATTAAAATGTCTTAAATGAGTGACAGATTTCAGAGTGGCAGCCGTGTTAGTCTGTATCAGCAAAAACAAGAGGAGTCCTTGTGGCACCTTAGAGACCAACAAATGTATTTGAGCATGAGCTTTCGTGGGCTAAAACCCACTTCATCAGATACACGGAGTGGAAAACACAGTAGGCAGGTATACGTTTTCTTGTGCTGTGCATTTATACCTGCCTCCTGTATTCTTCACTCCATGCATCTGATGAAGTGGGTTCTAACCCATGAAAGCTCATGCCCAAATAAATTTGTTAGTCTCTAAGGTGCCACAAGGACCCCTCGTTTTCAAATGAGGGCGAGTTTCAACAACATTTAGCCCCTGGGCAGCTGGGGCAGGATTTCTTTAAGGATTAAATAACACGGTAGGAATGCTAATGGCACAAGCTCTGAATCCATGTATGTGAACCCCGTAGCCGAGCTGACCAACATGCTAAAGCACCAACTTTAACCTCCTTTAGCATGCAAAACCATGTTTCCCTGATCACAAACAATGAAACCTCTCCTGAAAGCCTCCTTTCATCTGCTGCTCCCTCAGCTTTAACCATTTAGCCATCTCCAATGTGCTGCCATAGGTCAGCTTTAAAGCCATTTTTAGCATTGGGAGCTCAGCCTTGCTAAGTGGGCACAAGATCACTGACAAGCAAAGGAGACGGAAACATTTTAGTGTGTATTTGGGTTTTCAAAGGAGCATAAGGGAGTTAGGTGCCCAAATCCCACTGAACTGCAGCTTTAATGTCCATGTCCCTGTTCTCATCAATAAAATGCACAGCTGCCAGGCTTTGTGCTATTCTGAGTACGTGACATGCAAATTATTTGAAAATATGCAAATTAGCTCATTAAATGTGCATATTTGCAAATAACTTGTATCTGATTATAAAACTTTGGCTTCAGGTCAATACGCCTCTACCCCAAGCACTGTTGAGGTGCTGACAGATATCTGGGGAATAGGTGGGTGTTTTCTAGGAGAGGCAGCTGGGAGAAGCTTTGGGATAGGTAAGGGAAGCTGGGTTTGGTGGGAAGGCCAAAGCAAAGGGTAGCTGAATAGCTTGAGGCAGAAGCTGGGGGCAGTTATGTATTTGGGGTGGTTTTTGAGGGAGGGACATTGTGGAAGGGTGACGACAGCTGGCTGGGGTAGAAGTTGGAATCTGCCAGGGGTGGGATGGTTGGTTGTCAGATTTGAGGGAGATCTGGAGCCAGTACTGAGTCACCTTCCCCTCAGTGCCACTTGCCACTTCCTACCACCACCACCATCGCCGCCACCTGGATGCTCTTTGCCTGCTCAGATCCAGCAGAGGGTGCAGCGAGAAGGAGCCGGCTTAGCTGCCAGCTGCCTATGAACACCCATGCACAACTAACTACCCCCGGTGCAGCCACAAATGAGGATCTGCATGTGCAAACCAGACAGCCGGGTGCACACACACCCATCTGTATAAGCAAATGATCAGGTGCTATTTTTATCCTTCACATATTTTTAGTAACAGTGAGCCTCCTGGAATTGGGAAAAGCCCGGTTTCCAGCCTGGCTGGGAAATACCTCAGGGCTTTTGCTTTTCTTAACTTGGAGTTTGCTCGAGTTACTATAACTAGGAGCCAAATGAGCCTGTCAGGCAAGGGTTGATTGCTGAATCAAAGGCAGTTATATGCAAATTTGGGATTATTCAATTTAAATCATTCTAGCCTTTGCCTAGTGGCATTAAAAAAACAGGTCAGCCACCGAGGACAGAGTAGGAAATTGGACGCAACAGGGAGATAGTTATTCTTTGAATTCCACTGTCTGGTGTGAGAAAGGTGGCTCTCCAAAGGGGTTTGCTAACAACATCAGTCAGGGCAAACTCAGCTGTACCTCAGTAGCACTAGAAGTGAAACAAAGAATTGAATTCCATGGCTAGCCTGCTGACAATGGGCCAGATCAGCATCTCTCAAACTGGGGTTCACGGATCCCCTACTCCGCGGGACCCGCTGATCAACTCCTCCCCTTCTCTCTCAGCGCAGGAGGCACAGGGAAGGAGGAGGAGGAGGAGTGGAAACACTTGGGGGAAGGGACAGAAACATGTCTGAGGCTGCCGGCCCCACTGATCAACTCTTCCACCTCCCTCCCAGTGCCACCTGCATGCTGGGGAACAGCTGTTCAGCGGCGTGCAGGAAGCGCTGGGAAGGAGCGAGGATGGGGCACACTCGGGGGAAGGGGTGGAAAGAAGCGGGGAAGAGGAGGGGCAGGGATGGAGTGCGGCAGGAAGAAGCAGGGTGGGGCCTGAGGCTGAGTAGGTTACTAGGGGGGTTAGTGAAAATTTTTAAATCAAAATGAGTGTCGGCAGGATGCTAAAGTTTGAGAACCACTGGGCTAGATAACTTAACATAATCTAAAGGGTCTTGTGTTAGGAGAATGTGATGACTCTAATTTTGCCAGGATTTTCCCATAGAAATTAAATCAACTCCAAAGGCCCTGTAAACATAGTACTGAAAACAAAACAAGTAATTTAAAAATACTACATTGTTTCGGAAGAGAGCTAAAAATGCAGTTATGAGGGAGAAATTAACAACAAAGCATTTTCTCGCCTATTATTTCAAGAAAAATAATAGGTCTTTGGGAGGAGACGAGAATGAAGGTGAACACTGAGTAGCCATTACAGAACTGCCAGAGCAGATAACAGCCACCATGATTTATGAAGGGTTCATGATTGTTATTATGCATGGTAAATACCTTTCAAAATCGCTGGGAATAAAGGTTTAAAGTTATCTCTTGCACACACACCAAAAGCTTTGCCAACTAGATTTACCTGATCAAAGAGCTGAGAAATTAGACACAGCAGGGGGCAATCTATTGACAACAGCATAGCCTGGGTACAAATGCAGGCAGAACTGGCCCAAAATGGGCATGGGCAAAAATAACTCCTTCATACATGTTAGAGAAGGAGTTGATAACCCCAAATCTCTCAGGTATGGTGTTTTACATTTTTTTGCGGATTTTAATCCAATGTACAAAGTCTTTAGACAGTCTTGCCAACTCTTATCTTTCAATACTTGGTGGTTTTTTTTAAAACCACCAAAGCTCCAGCTCTTGGAGTCTTGTGATTCAGTAAGAAACTCCATTAGCTTTGTTTTTAAATCCACATGGTTGCAGTGAAAAGCATGAAAAGGTGAATCCTAACAGCTCAAAAACCAGAAGGTAAATACAAATATTAAAAAACTCATGATTTTTAAGCAACATCTCATGAATGTACTGAGACCTGACTCCTGAACACTTGAGTTGGCAATACTGGATCTGGATCTGTTAGTTGGCATTGCTCTTTGGTAAAATGAAATTATTGAGGTCTCCACAGAGTAAAAAAAGAAAAAATCCACAAAGTAGGAACTTACCACAACAGACAATAGTAAAAGTGGGGAGTAGGGTCAGCAACCAGGGCGATAGAGGAGAAAACAGAAAGTATTTTAATTAGGGAAATTCCAAAAAACAAATAAGCAGCAATTGGCAGCAAATAAATAAATGAAAAAAAAAGAGGTGCGCATCAACTAAAATATTTTAAAAAATAAGGAAAAAGAAAAACATGCAACAAACGTGAACGCTATGAAGCAAAAAGCTCAGCAAAAGATGGCAATGAAAGTGCACAACAGTAGACAAGAACATAAACCATGGGTGTGTTTTACCATGCAATAAAACAAGACTGAATGATGTTAAAATCATAACCAAAGGGATACTTCAGGGGTCGATTTAGCATCATGAAGACTGATCAAAATAGATGCTCACAGGTTTTCATTACTTATTGGACACTGAGCACACGTAACTCACATTCCATGATACAGACATTGGACTGTTGGGTCACCTCATCTACTAGGACTTGTCGCAGTAAAAAGCAAGCGATTTACAAGGCAAGTTCTTTTACATCAGTAATTACAAATAAACTATTGAACTTTAATTCTTGACAAGCCAGAATAAGACATGAAGTTTATACATCTCTGGCCAAAACTCTAGGTGTAATAGAGAATATGTAGGACCTCTGATGTAGGCTCCAACTCAGGAATGAGTGTGCTTACGTGCTTTCCTGAACTGGGGTCTTAAAGTACTGAACAATCTGGACAGTAAGAGTGGACCAGATTGAGTTGTTTGATTCAAAGTAAAGCAGAAGCAGGTATCAGTGCTTGAAAAGCTCTTTTGGGAACTGAGGAAAATAATCTAGGAGTATATTAACAAAACGTTAAAAAAATCTTCTGAGACCATTAACGTTGATGTATAAGAGCAAAAATGCAAACACAAGCAACTGAACCTATGAACTGATTCATCAAAGTTACAGTGAACTGGTCTGTGTGAGATATCTAGTGGACACAGTTTATTTTTAATCCAAACGAGTGTCTCTCGTGGTGGATATTGTAGAAATGCAAGCTGAGGGCCTCTGCTAAAACTAAAGCAGCAGAACTCACTCTCTGGCGCTAAAAGAATTGAGCTATTTTATTCCCACCCAAAAATCTGCATTAAAAAAAAGTATTAAGCATTTGTTAATTACCAAGATTAAGTGGCTGTAGTATGAGCTAATGTCTGCTGAACCATCACAGGTTTCGCTTTTGACACCTCTGAGCATAAGCACTTAAATCGACCCCTGTGGGTGGGGTGAAAATATGGTATGAAGAGATGATATTCTGTGTCAATGCTGATGAGAAGAATTACAAACAAAATATAAAAACAAACTAGTGATGATACAGTGGCTCATTCACCAAAGAACCTCATTAGTGGAACACACTGGCATCCATGCACTACCTACTGCTTCTTAGAAAGAGTTTCCTACAACTACAACAATGGTTTTATTGATATTTCTTTGGTTAATGAATTCAGTTTCAACAGCAGACAGCAACAGAAATACCCACAACTAGCACATGTGGGCAAAGCATTGGCATGAGTCATCTGATCAATTAGTGTTCTTTACTAACTAAAATATTACCTACCTCCCAGCCAGTACTCTGTATAATAAAAAGTAGAAAGGGCATGTCACAGAAACAAAAAAAAAAAGTGTTTCAAAGGCCAAAAACATGACCACTAATGTAAGGTATTATTAATCTGAAATGGTCTCAATGATTATAAGTTACCAGGCACCTACAGTGGCCTATTGTTTCCTTCAGCTGAGCAGGACATTACATGATTGATTAGAGAGAAATCAACCACTTTTTGTCCTTTATTATTCTATTTACCATGTCTGATCAATATCAGGAATTCTGGCACAGCCATGCCACAAGTTATAATGTGGAGAGAGGAGGGCCAGATCCTTAGCTGGTGTAAATCAGGATAGTCAGTAGAGCTATGCACTAAAGAGCTAGTCCAGCTTATACTTTTATAGAAATGTAATTAAACCAACTGCTGCTACACAACACACTCAGTCCACGTGAGGGCTGCATACTAAACCATCCGGGTGGTATTTGTTTTAGAATTGGCTGCTGACTTCTGACGCTCCCTCACAGAAAAGGAGAAGTGCTGTGGGCCAGTCCTCCATCTCCCATTGATCTGAGGTCCACTGAGCTCAGTGGGAGTTGAGGCCTTTCAGCATCTTCCAAGAAGTGTCAGCACCTGACAGGACGGGTCCCGCATGGCTGCTCTCACCCTGCAAGATGCTGAGTGTCTCCTATGTGGTGCCTTCAAATCCTGCTGAGTATAGGCCTCAGTTCAGGACCTCTTCCCAATTCAGGACAACTTTTAAGCATGCAATTCAGCTTTAGCTTAAAGTTAAGCATGTTTACATGCTTTCCTGAATCGGGGCCACAGTTTTTACAATGAGCCCAGGCGGAAGCGAGCTCAGTGATTAGCAGCCTATCACTGCCTTCAGTTGGAGCAGGATCGGCTTTGAGGTAGCAAGCGTTGCATGGAAAAAAGCAGGAGAATACAGAGAGGAGATTGCACAATGTATTTAGCTGAGACTACTGCTTTGCTAATAACACAGCCCAGCTACTCATTCCTAAGTGTTTGCTTTTTCAATGACACGGATAACGTTGTCTGACTTTTAGTTATACTGGTGGATACAAATTTTCAGGATTTTCTTTCTTTTTTTTTTTCTTTTTACAAATAGTAGGTGGGTCCAGAATGAAATCTAATTTCAGGGGCAGAGAAACAAGGATATTTTGATTTTCTTTTGTATTTTTGTTTAACAAGAAAAAAAGATTTTGGTGAAGTTCAAAATAGCCCATGCAGCATTTGAAGAGCTAAATAAAACCCAAACATTTCTTAACATTATTTAGTAAGTTAAACATAACAAACCTTTTTTACCAACACGCAAACATACTTTAAAGTAACACCTGAAATTATACATCTGTAACTAGTAAGCACAATGCAACTGACAGATTTCTTATTGACTCCTCCTCATTTTTATTTACACTAAACATTTGTATGTGCAGACTTGATGTCCTTGTATGATTACAAAGGTCCTCTGAGAGTCAATGTTCATTAGTGATCCTTGCATTTACTCTGGACCATCATTTTGATGTTATTCATATAATCTGATTGAAATGGCTACCTCCTTGAGAGTTAGCTTCTAGTGGAAAATGACACTAAAACATTTCAAATATCTTCAAGTACATACTGCAGCTGGAGATTAAAATCATTACCTGATGAACAATTTTGCTGAATGCTTCTTGTAGTTTACCATGAATTGTGGACAGTTTTTTGGCATCTCTGTTAGCTTCATGAATAGGAATAAGGACTTTGTAAACCTCATTAACTGCTTCATACATGCCGGCCTACAACAATAATATGTATCAGATGGATCTATCTATCAATTCAACAGGAAAAGTAAAGAAATACACCTGGTATATAATAAATGCTCACGGTACTTCAGTAATTAAGATTATAAAATTGAAGTGGTTGCTTATATGCCTATATTTATTGTCATTTAATCAGGAATCTTTTGTAAAAGAGGTATCAAATCCTCAGTAATTCACAGAACCAAAAGCACACGTAGTAACACATTTCTATTTATTTTTAATAAACTTAGTGAAGAGGGGAGAGGCTGAACTAAATATTCAACAAGTCAATGGGAATAGTATCTACATCTGAGTGCACTATATTGCCCGTTAAATTTAGTGCGACTTGGGTCTGTGTAACTTGTATATTGCACTCTCCAACTCTACGAGATGGGACTTGTGAAGTGTCTCCCTGAAGCGTGTCTGCCAAGTAGCACCATTTGCCCTCTCACCCACGGTCCTCCACTCAAATAGATTTAGAAGGATCCGCAGAAGCACTATGCCTCCTTGCTCCCTCATGGCTTTGCCAGTCCATTGCAGGAAATGTGCTGTCAGGCTCTGTTGTCTGTCGCCACAGAGAATTCCAAATCATGTTGTAGTCAATAACTACCTTGTCCTTCAAAGCCTGTCTCCGATGGGTACATTGCTACCATTCTATTACCATCCCAACCTCTGCCCACTCTTAGCACCAGCCTGTGCTCTCCTAGCCACGGATCACAAACCCTGCCTACCAATCCGTGGAGGGACATATGTGGTATGAGTACAGGGAGGCCACAAAGATACCACTCACCAGCTGTGTGCACCAGTCCCCTCCACTCAGAAGGGTTGAAGGAACAGGGTCTTTAACTAATAATGTAGAGATAATATTTGTCTTTCACTAATGGTGAATTAGAAGTAGAATTAGAGCTTCACAACTAACTAAAACTCAATTACCTGAAATACTGAACTGGCAACAAACCCACAAGACCCACTCAGTGACAGGCTAAAGTTGATTACGGGGGCTAATGAAGCTGCCCAGAAGAAACAATGCTACCAACACCATAAAAATAAACCAAGTGATATGGCAGAATTATACAGTTTCATTTACAAAACATTTTCCGGAATATTGCCCAGCACTATGAGAATTGCTATCAGAATGAGAATATCAAATAGATATAGAGAGGGAATAAAATCTTCTACCATGGAGAAAGATGCTGCAGCTTGTTCCAGCAATCCCACCAGACCTGCTTCTGTAAAATACTTCCCAGAACAGATACCTTCTTCATCTGGTGAGACAACATCATCAGAAACTGCGGATTCTTCCAAAACATTAGAAGATATGTTCTAAGGAGACACAGTTTAGATAGAGTTGAACAGTTTTATTTAAGCAACTACATGTAATACTCGAAAAGATACAGTTAATCTGATACTGGTCCAAATCGCTTTACTCAGTTTTTACTCAGGCAACACCCTCTTTGAAAGAGGCAAATTGCAAGTCTTTTTCATTTCTCCACAGGCCCTGATCCAGCACTTATGCATATGCTTAGCTTTAAGCCAGTGGAACTACTCACATGCTCAGAACTAAGCATGACTTAACATACTCTGCTGGATTGAAGCCTGATACTCTCAGTCACAACCTAATCACAAGAACAGTTTTCAACAACTGTTTCAGAAAAGTTATATCCTGACTGGAACAGCAAAATCGTATTACACGAAGCTCTTTTCAGGATTGCTTCTTGAAAATGCTTCTTAACACGGCCAGCTTTGATTTGTATTTAGGACTTTTATTATTGCATTAGGTGGTAGAAAACCAAAATGTACAATTGGCGGGGGACGGAAGCACATTCCTACCTGAAACGTTACACACCCTACGGGAAGGTATTTTCGATCCTCAAGCATGCTTAAATATTCAGCCACAAGGGCTGCCGAGTGGACCAAACACTGGGCAGATTCAGCATGGTTGCTCCTTTCAGAATGCTTTCCAGCCATGTTCTGTAACCAGGTCAGTCGCAGATCTGGGGAAGTCTGATAGCCCTTCGCAATTCTAGTTGAAAATAAATGTCTCAATTAGTGTTTGTTTGTTTTTATGTATATTTTACAAGTGCCTATCCATAGTTCTAGGGTTGATATAAACAGATATGAACTAGATTTATATTCAAAAGAATTGCCTGGATATCCAAGCTAGGAAACTCTTGGTGTTGTTATCATTTAACATTTATATTGCAGTAGCACCTAAAGACTAACCAAGCTGGGGCTCCATTGTGCTAGGCGCTGTACAAACTCTGATGTAAATAAATAGCAGCAGCATAGGAAGAAAGGGTGGCATTTAAACAGAAGAACTCAGTTTAAAGACGCTTTGACAGTGAATTTAATGTTCTTGGAACATAATAACAAACGGCTTAATCCTGGGAGGTGCTGAGCACTCTAGCTTTGACCCAGCAAAGTGCTTAAGTACGGAGCAGTCCCACTGGCTTCAGGTTAAGCATGAGTTTATGTGTTTTGCTAGATCAAGGCCACAACACTCAGCCTCATGCAGGATTAAACCCTACTGACTTTGGGCTGCACCGGGCATAGCATGGGCAGACACTGTGTGAGCTTCCCCCATTTTCTCTGCCAATGCACTTGGAGCATATCCTGAAACACTGACTGGTTCAGTCTGGGACCTCTCCTAAACAGACACTGCCACTGGGCTGAACAGTGCTCATTTCTGTGGTGGTTTGTTGGGTGGGAATTGGGATGAGACCCCCAAGTTCACCATGTGTCACCTGACCCTTATCCAGCTCTCTTATCCCCACATCTAAGACATTTGGGCCGTGCCTCTCTGCAAACAGCACAGGCTGATCAGACTCGTTCACCAGGCTCCAGGACCTGGCCTGAGAGTTTCACAACAGACTAAGAGCAGGCATTTTAGCTGCTACTTTCTGTCCTGCTTATCACTCCTTTCCTTTTGCCTACTGCTCGCTATGGGCCTGCGCCTGGTCCCCCTAAAAACACTAGTTGTCTTTTACTTCAGTGGAGCGTGACTGGGTCCCATATCCCAGACGCCCTGCACTAGTACACAGGTCGGACTCTGGAATGGAAAATGTTACCGGACGTTTTCCTTTCTGGGACTGCTCTCTCCCAGTCTGCCCCACCCACAAGACGTTCTTCAGATATTTCACAGCTGAGGAAGGCTGCGTTGCTAATAGCTTTTTATAAGAATTCGGTGTTTCAACGCTATTTTGGAGGCACTAATCGTGAGCATGGGAGGAAGAGGTTTGGCCAAACTCTGAGGCTTGTGGGTGAGTCTCAATGGCCTGTTAATTTTGCAGAAAAAGTGGTGCCACCGAAATATCTCAAACTGGAGGAGAGGTCAGCCCAATCTGACCTCTTTACTTAGTGATATTCGCATGCTCAGCACTATGGGGACCATGGTAACACAAGGAAAGCAGTTTTAAATATAAAAAAGGTGATTGTTACTTTAAAACAATCACTATGACAGGGTATTTCAAGTTCTAAAGATGGGAAATACAGCAAGCGTTGTGATACAGTCAAATACCACAGCTGATTGTTCAGTGGCATCCACTGTACATCTTCTGCAATAGACACATCAACTCTACCTGTACATCAAGTCTATCAGCATTTCTGGATCTTCTTGGTGCTCCTTCATTTTAACTGTATCAGAGAGGATCATATGGAGGTTGAACACAAGATCCTGGACCTGTAATACAGAAGCTGATGTAATGAACTGCCATCAGGAATCTCGCTACACACTAACACATTAGGGTCTCTGCCTAATCCAAATTTTTGTGCGTTTGCTCCTTGTTATCAGTGGGAGCTAATTAAGGGATTGAGTTTTATAGAGTAGCTCATGGATCCCTCTCCAGGAAATGAATCCGACAGCACTGCTAAATGTGGCTTAATCTCAAATCAGCCTGTTTTAAAAACCGAGAATGAGCCACGCCCAAAGGCTTCATGAAAATCCATTCGCTCTTTCCAGCTAAATGTAACTCTTGGTCCAGTGGTGTTTCTCTAACCTGATCAGGGAACGTCGTCTCCCGGAGTTCCAGATCTTCCTCAGCATACGTCAAAATAGTCTTCAGAGAACGTCTCAAAAATTCTTCATTGAAATTCTGGGATGTTCCCACCAGGGATGAGAGGGACATGGTCACCTGCATTTTCACTCTGGCAAAGTTCTGCAACAGAAAAATTACTGCAGTGCAATGACTCCATAGGAATTGTAACAGTTTATTGCAACGCCAGTGCAGTGGATCTTGCATGCTCCCACCAACGGGATAAAAACCAAACATTTAGTAACACTTCCCTTTCTTAAGCGGGCTGGCCAGCTGAGCAGCCTCAGTTCTTTCCCTCCCTCTGAACAGTGCATTTGTTTGGTGTTTCTGTCACTTTATTTGTTGTGTGTCTTTGGCTGACACCTGACAGGGGTACTTAGTTCCAGGCCAGCGTTCTCCAGAGAAAAACTGTTTAATTTCCCTGCCTCTTCTTGCTCCCGTTTTGAGCACGGTGTATGAAATGACCTGTTGGCCCCTGTGGGTCCCAGTTCCTTGGAGGAAAAGATTACCCCATGTGTTCGTGACCTTCTATTTCAGATTCCCATTCTGTGTTGCTTCAGCCCACAGGCCAAATCCTCAGTAAGAAGGTACAGAGAGGCATCGTAATTTCAGTGGACAGAGCCCTGTGATAGTGACTAAATGAGCTTCAGGTCCCTTCCCCTCTCTGCTCTCAATCTAAGAGCATCTGAACTCCGAAGCCTGTGTGCTCCTTAGTCTCTGCTGTTCACCAACAGCCAAGATTTTATCACAAGATGAAAGAAGATCCAATCTCAGCCACAGAAACTCGGTAATGAGACACAAGGTGTTTGGGGCATACTTTGTGAGATGGCTGCGGTGGCACTAGTAAAACACTTAATAGTAGAGTGAACACTGGGAGCTTTCTTTGTAATGTAAAGTGCATATGGGGAGAATCAGGCTGAGATCCAATTAGATTCATATAGAAAACAAAACCAACAGCACCTAATTCATTTAGATCCATGCAGACCTTTCACAGAGGCCTTTCACGTAAGCCTTGTGAAGGGAGCGTCATGAGGGGAGGTTGTGGCTCTTACAAGGTGTGCAAGGTGGGCAGAAGGCAGTTCCTGCAGTGGCCCCAGGAGTGCACACTGCCCCAGAGAAGCGCTGCAGAGGAGGGTGCATGCTGTGTTCTCCTAGGCAGTAGTGCAGTGGTGGCGTTTGCCAGGTGTGCTGTGCATCACTGTGCGCTCCTGGCCTAATGTGGCCCCGCACCATCTCCTGCAAGGCGCCTGCGCCTAACCGCCCAGCCTGGCCCTCCAAAAACAAGGAGTAGTAAACAAGTCGTTTGGATGGAGAACAATCTGACATTTCAGTGGAGGGCCTCGTTTTATTTTTTTTTTTAAATAAGTTTCTATAACATGGCCATGTCATGGGGCCAGGCATTAAACTAGAACGCAGGAGGCTGGGGTTTTGATCTCCGCTCTGCCGCTGCCCTGACATGTGACACACGGCAAAGTCACTTCACTGCCCGGTGCCTTTGTTTCCCCCTCCTATTCTTTGCATGCCTTGCCTACTTAGATTGTAAATTCTTTGGGGCAGGGCTTGTCTCTCAGCAGGTCTACGCCCAGGCTCCCAGCCCCCATGGTGAGTCCCTGATCGCCAATGGGGCTGCTAGGCACTACCATAATATAAGCAAACCACAAATGATGCTGCTAGAATAATAGCCACAGCCATATACTCACATTTCCAATCTCGAAGTTCTGCCTCATAAGCAAGTAAAGAGAGGCACTCGCATGGGACCGGATGGTACCAATGCTGCTGCTGCAGTGTCGCAGAAGTCTCAGGCAGAGATCAGCACACTGCTCGGTCTCCTCTTCGAACAGCAGCTCAGGGAACTGTAGTGACAGCACATGAGAAAAGTAATTGTGCTGAGGCTGCCAGCACCAACTAATGGACCAAATTCAGAGGTGAATCTACGCGGACAATTAAACCATGGCAAGCTGGGGTGTGAATCTACCATGCACTGATCTGCTGCGGTCTATTGTCTGTATGCGTTAGCTAGTCCTGTTATGGAGAGGACTAGATCAAAGCGCTCAAACGAACCAGTAACACGTGTCAGTCGGATGCACGCAGAGACAGACCACAGATGGATAGTAGGGGTTAGATTCATACTTCGGCTTGCTGCGGTCTAATTGTCCACGGAGGTGAGCCTTAAGTAACATTACAAGAAGTTTACATTGGAGTAAATTAAATTTTCTTCCAGTTCCCTCGGTTTCTGGGTTAAGCCAGCTTAGACTCCTAGCCTTCTTACTCAAACTTCATCAGACTCATGGATCAAGCTCCAAGGTCTGAGGGTCAAATTCTGTACACTAGCCTGGACTCCGTTAAGTTATTAACGTCTACATTATCCATGTTGAGAGGGCATAAATTACATGACAAAGAGCTGGAAGAAGGAGAAGAAAGGTGACGTTACACTAGGAGAGAGCGTCCTTGGGGCGCATTACAGCAAAATGGGCTCCTTAGGCTCTGGTGGGTTGGGGTAAGTAGATCTCAGTAGGTCTCTATGAGTAAGAGAGGCTCTAACTTGCCCATCAGCCCAGTGTGTGTAGAAAAGATGTGATATAATTTTAACAAGCAGCCCAGCAAAACAAATTCATTTTGTCCACAGCAGTCAGACCTGAAGTGTATGACTGCAGGTAGCAAACATGAAGAATAAACAGCCTCCTTTCATTCATCAAACCACACAGCGTGAACCCTAACGTTAGGTAGTACAAAACAACAGCCTTGCAGTGACCCGACCCAAATGCTGAAGAGAAATCCCCACTACGTGTGACAGCCCCCGCAGGACACTTACCTTTGAAACCAAAGCTCTCTGCGTGGCGAAGCAGTGTTGCAGATAAAGTGCACTTTGATTGCAGGCCATGCTGTGGAGAAGAACTTTCAGCACCCCACCAAGAATGCTCTCTTTGGACTCCGTCACAGACACAGTCTGTCATTAAAATTAAATCAACAGTCACATGAACAAAGTTAACCCTCCGGCCGATCAGGTGGTGCTACTGTCCCAAATAATCTGCTCTGACCCATTGCAAACGTGTGACCCTCACAAGTTTCTGAGCCAAATCCTCAACAAGTGGAAATCAGGAGTTCTACTGAAGCTGATTTACACCTTTGGAGGATCTGGCCCTCGAAGCATTATGCATGCGCTAAGCTCTAGTACAAGTACTGTTTTAGAGAGACACTTTGGCTGGCCCTTGTGTGGGTTTGGAAGGTGGAAGATGCTCCCAGCACAAGAGCCAGCCACAACTGGATTCTCTGTGTGAAATTCTGGCTCCACTGAAGGCAGAGGATTTGCCATTAACTTCAATGGGGCCAGGATTTCTCCCCGCTAACACTTAAACAACCTGAGAGAAACAGGGCCATAGTTGCAGAGGGAAGCTCACTGCACCTTCTTAGGGGATACTTCCAGTGCATGGGCATCTGGGAAGCACAATGCCTCCCGCAGGGCCCTGGGGCAGAATGGCAAACCTGGGAAGGAACTAGCAGGAATTTGTCAGAGGAGAGCAGGACCATGGAATTATTACATATTCTGCCAGGCATTATTTATACATTAAAACACGCAAGTAAATATTTCCTGCATTACACTAATGAGTGGGACAAGCACTTTTACAGAAGGCTCAATAAATGTTTGTGATTTACAAAACAGACTGTTATAAGCTAACCCTTATTTTTTTTCCCAAGTTAACCCTTGGGGAAAAAAATCACTGTGATCTTTTATTTGTTCAAGGATCTCACCTCCTGGATCCCTCTTTCTGGTGCAGCAGCAAAGTTTAAATACGAACAGCAGGAAGGCATAGTTTAAGAATCTGAGCCACTTAGTCTGCTAGCAAATGCTATTCAGACATCTGCAAAATCCCCCTAATCCTTACCTGGACAACTATTTCTAATGTATCCAAAATAATCAGATTTGCTTCCGTTGCAAGATTTCCATCAATAAGCGCTTCATGTTCTATCTCTGCCCTTGATCTAACAGAAGAAAAGACAGCATTCAAGTTACAGCTCGTTTAAAAAAATCAGGCCACCACATTCTCAAGGCTCATCAGTGAGAAAAACCTTGTTATAAATGCACAGAGTTAGTTATGGACACCACCACAAGAATATCCAATGCATTAATATATGTAAGAGTACCGAGGGAGGGAGAATTGGGTTTTTTTATTAATGTATAAAAAATTCAATGTCATTTAGGTATATCACCCTCAGGCTAGGTCATGATAATTTCTTTTCCTTTCATTACTCTACCAGTAACTCTCTAATACCAGCGTAAGCATCAAAGTCCTGCTTCAAAGATGGTTTAATAGCATTGTAAGGCATGCAACAAAAGAAATAAAACACATTTTATGTTATGTTACAGGATATGAACACAAGATGGTGCTCTATGAGCTAGTATTTTTGCACTGTTTGCAACTACCTAGTAGCTAGGCTGGGTCCAGTATAGCTGTACAGTATATCAGTATAGTATATCTGATATTTATTCTTTTGCCTCTACATTATATTAAAGGTTTTCAAATAGCTGCCTTCCAGAGAAAATCATACGACTATGCTATTAGATACAATGCACCGGCTTTCCTGGAAAAGCTGACTGTGGTCCCAGTCCTACTCACGCTGGTGGTCCCATGTCTTCAGCGGCACTATTTAACTTCAATAAAATTAGCTGCACGCAGCAAATATCCAGTAGTAATTTTAAGTGTGTGACTGTGACTTGCCCTGCTTGGCTGAGCAGGAAGGTGGGTGGGAAGGGTGCTCCCCTGGCATCCTTATGTAGGGAAAAGCTACAGTATGGGAGGGACACAAAAACGAGCTGGCTGGATGCAGGCAAAATGCACACACCATCCTTTCAAAGG
This sequence comes from Dermatemys mawii, assembly GCA_007922305.1. NCBI lineage: Eukaryota > Metazoa > Chordata > Testudines > Dermatemydidae > Dermatemys > Dermatemys mawii. The sequence continues at coordinate 34,305,283 of ML677352.1, read as the reverse complement.
TACCAGAGCTCCCGCTACATCACTGGCTTCTCCAGGGCCCTGGGGACAATTCTAGCTGACTCAACCAAAATTTCTCCTGGAGCTCCCACAGCAACATGCCTGCCCCACACCCTGCCTACCATAAAGGCCGTGCTATAAGAGAATGCTCTAGTCCTAAATGTAGACTATGAAGGCTCTGGATTGCGGCATAGACTGTACCACTATTTTTAAAGGATATCAGTTGCAAACAGAAGGGCTGGGTAGGATCATGTCATTTGGCTGTATAGAATTCTTTGTATTGAATAATACTCTACATTCATTTGTTATCCAGTGTCTAATTCTAATGTTAAACTCAAAGTACCAAATTCTACCCATAGACGGATCACAACTCTCATTGTAGCCAGTGGGAATTATGCAGAAGAGAAGGCAGATTTGGCTCAGAATAGAATGTGCAAGTATGACTTGGAGAGCGGGTTTATGGAGTTGTTTTAGCAGATTTTTCTTTTAAGACAGAAAATTAAATTATCTTAAGCTACCATAGTAGGTCCATTAGAGACTCCAGCTGTTCAACAGGTATGTGAGGCACAAGCAGGGATAAGAGAGATTGGTTGGGGTACAATACTATTAGCAAGATGATGACACATAACCCTAACCCTATAAGCCAAATTCATATCTGGTGGTTTTTTTATATTCGCTGCTATGGAATCACAACAGGGAGGAATTTGCTCCCACATCTCTGTTTCATTGGGTCCGATAGTTCAGCTTTGCTAGTGTCTGGACATGACTGGAGGTTTGGGTAAAAGCTACCTGGCTGACAAAACAAGAGGTTACATTCCTGAGTTGGGGAAAAGCAATTGGTGGAGATGGTAGAGGTGGCATTAGCCCTTTCATTTTCAGGAGCTATGTCTGTCTTTTGTTGTCAGATGCCTGGCTGCTTCTGGATACCCAGATTGCAGCAGTAGCCAAGAGAGCTTTTTCCTTCTTCATGCAAAGCATTTTTAAGGGACCCATCACCGTAGAATTTAAGTTCCCTTTTGCTAGATGGTTACAGCCTTTCCTTTTGGACACAGACCTCACCACTGTCATGAATGGTAACAGACCACCAACCTGTGCTTCACTTCAGAGAGAGCTTAGAAACCTCAACCATTGCAGAGTAAGGCTGTTGGCTTTCACAGAGGAGTTCACACCTGGACCATTTCACACCTTTGCTCCACAGACCGCGTTGGTTTTCCATCCATTTCAGCATGCAGGTCAAGGTGCTGGTTGTGATCTAAAGCCCTTTGCACACAGGTGTCTGGTTGCCTTAAAGCCTGCCTATTTCCTTGTATTCTTGACAGCTGAGCCAAAAATTCCTATGTCTGAGGACTGGTGGCTAGGTGTTCTTAGCGAAGGGTCCTTGACTAAGTTTGAAGGCTCTCAGAATACGTTACAAAGGCTATTCACTCAAGCTTTTCCTGAGAAGTGAGGAGAAGTTTGGTTTTGGGGAGGGTTAGCATGGCCAACTTGTGTCAGTGTAGCTCATTTTGGCATGTGTTCAAACGTATAAGAAGTGGATGAAGAGGTATAAGATACACTGTACATAAGTAACATTCATTCATTATGTACTATGTGCCTGTCTCTGTATATGTATGTATGCATGCACACATGTACATACAAATATATACACACACTTATTTCATATTAATTCTAATTTCTAAAAACTCTTGGGTTGATACATGTCTGCAAGATGCAACAGTGAATCTACTGGGATACCATTCAAAGCTTGTTACACAGATATGCTAGGGCCAAACGTAGCAAAAACACTGCATTTCTGTTGTGCTGGTGGCAAGCGCTCTGGAGATGTCTCGGAAGGAGAACTATGTACCCCAACGTGCGTCGTTGATGGGATGGGTGCTCTGCAACATGGAGGGCATGAGGCTGAGAACATGGTTGTGACAAGGTCAAAGCACAGGGATCCATGCATAGCAGAAATCCATGGGACCACAAACAAAGGAGGGTCCAGCCATGTGGGAGGAAGGAGTAGATGCAATGTGAGTGGCTTGGCCTTCTGTCCATTTGGGCTCTGCCATTTTCCAGTTCCCTCAGAGCTTCACTTGATCTGTTTGATGTTCATGGATTAGGGCCAGTCCTTTTGCTGGGCCTTCAGAATACCACTAAGGGAGAACGGAAGCCTGTGGGTTGCAATTTTAGAAAATGGAAAACATGCGCAGCAAAACTCACACACCATTCCTGTGTCTTCTAACAAAAAACAAAGCAAATTTACAAGGTAATGGGTGTAACAAGCAATAGGGATTATTTCAGCCAGTTACACACAAAAAAACTTCTGCCAAGCATGACAAACAGAGCTGCAATGGTTGAATATGCAGATGTACAAAACGAAAATTACACAAAAGCCACACACCAATGCTACAGTACCTGAGTGGTTTGTGGCTTCTAAAAACACAGCACATGTGGAAAAACAATCAAAGGGATGGATTAGGACAGGAAAGGAAAGCAGGCTTGGACAACTCCAGAACGCTCTCATGGAATAAAGGAAAGATTACATGAGACATATATGCTATCTGTGAATATAGCTAATGGATCTTTTCTTTACATTACAACTCACTACAGGACTCTAAGAAGCTAATGGAGTTTACTAGTCTTAAATCTCATTCTGAAATGCTGAGAAAGAAATGGAAACTGATGCTGTGTCTGTCAGCGTTAAAACTATTCTCCTGTAATCAGTCTGTCCGAGCTTACAGCTTGATCCTGCTCACGCTGAGGACAACAGGGCTGTTGCCTTTGGCTTCAATGGGAGCAGAGTCAGGGCTTGGGTTTGTAATGTAACCATGCAGTTATTGATGTAGAAGGATAAGATAGAGTTACTTGTCAAGCTTTTCTGTGTTTTGACGCCAGTGAGTCATATCCTTTCTCCATCTTAGATTCTCTTGACTTCCAAACGCGCTCCCAGATGGACTTCTTTCTGTCAGGTAATGTCAACATTTTTTAAAATAAATCAGTATTAACTTTTTCCATGTGGCAGTCAAAGAGTTGGTTGCAAGTAATATGTGACAGACAGCATGATAAAACTCTATAGCACGCAAAGCCGTAACACGTTGTTGTCTATACGGTAGAACCAGAGATACGAGCATCTCAGGAATGGAGCTTGTTTGTAACACTGAACAAAACATTGTAGTTGTTCTTTCAAAAGTTTACAACTGAACACTGACAATACAACTTTGAAACTTTGCTAGCAGAATTAAAAATGCTGTTTTTAACCATCTTAATTTAAATGAAGGAAACTGTTTCTGTGCTTGTTTTACCTTGTCAAATCTTTTTTCAAAACTTTCCCTTTTTTTAGTAGTTTACATTGAATACATTACTGTATTTCAGAGATGGGCAGACTTCGGCCCACGGGCCAGATCCGGCCCATGGCGCCATTGCGTCCGGCCCACGGACGCTGCCTCCGGCCCTTCCCCACTTAGCCGCCGTGCGGGCAGCACTCCAGGGGCCGGGGCTGCGCGCTACCCCTTCCCCGGAGTCATGCCGTGGGGGAGTAGAGGCGCAGCTCAGCACCTCCCATCCCCCAGAACGGCAGCTGCGTGCTACTCCCCTTCCCCAGAGCCGTGCCACTGTGGGCAGCACTCTGGGGGGTCAGGGCTGTGGCTTCCCCTTCCCCCTGAGCCACGCCACATAGTCAGTGCTCCAGGGAGAGGTGCGGCTGCGCATCCCTCCTCCCCCGGGGTTGCGCCGCTATGGGCAGCGGTTGGGGAGAGGGGTGCGGCTGCGCACTCCCCGCTTCCCCTGAGCTGCGTCACGCAGCCAGCGCTGCGGGGGGAGGGTGTGGCTGCGCTCCTCCCCTCCCCCGGAGCTGCAGATGCGCGCTACCCTGGAGCCCTGCCGCTGCGGGCAGCACTCTGGGGAGTCGGGAGTGCAGCTTCCCCCTCCCCCTTGAGGCACGCAGCGCGGCCAGCGCTCCGGGGGGGGGGGGCACGGCTGCACACACTCCCCTCCCCCAGAACCACACTGCGCGGGCAGTGCTCCAGGGGCCAGGGTTGCACGCTCCCCCTTCCCAAGGCCTTGCCAAACGCCTCTTGGTAAGGGTGTCAGGGTAGGGGGTTGGCTAAGTTGTGGGGGCAATCAGAGGACAGGGAACAGAGTGGGTTGGATAGGTAGTAGGGCTCCGGGGTTGGGGAATCTCTCGAAGGGGCAATCAGGGAGCAGCAGGGTTGGATGGAGCGTGGGATTCCCAAGGGTCTATCAGGGAGCGGGTGGGGTCAGTCAGTGGACAGAGGAGTTGGGTAGCGGGGTAGGGTTCTGGGGAGGTGGTTAGGGGTGAGGGGTCTCTGGAAGTGGCAGCAGACAAGGTCAGGGGCGGTTGGATGGGTCGGGGATTCTGAGGGGGCAGTAAGGGGGCGGGAATTGGGAGGCGGCTGGATAAGGGGTGGGGCTTTCCCTACGCGGCCCTCCGTATAATCTTGCAATCCCAGTGTGGCCCTCGGGCCAAAAAATTTGCCCACCCCTGCTGTATTTGGAGGTTTTTGTTTGTTTTTGGGTCTCTGCTGCTCCTTGATTATGTACTTCTGGTTCCAAATGAGGTGTGTGGTTGACTGGTCAGTTCATAACTCTGGTGTTCGTAACTCTGAGGTTCTACTGTGCTTACAAGACCCCCCATTACCATATTATCTGAGCACTTCACAATCTTTCATGTATTTATCCTCACACCACCGCTGTGAGGTAGAGAAATACTGTGAACCCCATTATACAGATGGGGAACTGAAATACGGCGAGAATAAGGGCAGGTCTACACTACCCACCAGATCGGTGGGTAGTGATCGATCTATCAGGGATCAATTTATCGTGTCTAGTCTAGACATAATAAATCAATCTGCGAGCGCTCTCCCATCAACTCCGGTACTCCACCGCCATGAGAGGTGCAAGCAGAGTCAACGGGGAGAGGCAGCTGTTGACTCACCGCTATGAAGACACAGCGGTAAGTTGATCTAAGTACGTCGACTTCAGCTACGCTATTCTCATTACTGAAGTTGCATATCTTAGATCGATTACCCCTCTCCCCCCGGTGTAGACTAGGGCTAAGTGTCTTGCTTATGTCACACAAGAAGTCTGTGGTGGAATTGGAAATTGACCCTGGTTCTCCTGGGTCTAGTGACCTAGCCACTGGACCAGCCTTCTTCTCCCATACTCACTACATAGCAATATTACTCTCAATGGGGTGTTAATTCTGACACATGATGGCAATATAATTACCAAAACTGTTAACTATTTCACTGCTTATCATTTTAGCAGAAACCACCATCCATTCAGGGACTGAGTTTCCACCCTGACCCTTGACATACAGTGACAGTGTGTTGGTTCTGCCTACAAGGTCAGGCTAGCATTCCCAGACATTGTTACAGGACTGCTCTAAAACTGAGACATGTCTACACATGGAAATAGTTAGGTAACAGATAAATTGCCTACAGATGGTGCTCACAAATATGCAGCACAGTTCCTGGGGTTTATAGGACCAGTGAAACTTGTGCACTGCAAACCGCTTCCTCTGTGCAGCTCTTCAGATGGAGCTCTTAACTGATATTGTCCTGCAATACTCTACTGGATCCAGGGGCTCTTTAGGGATAGTTTCAAGTGACTCTCATATAGGAAGGTCAGCAGCAACCGCCAAGCTTACTTACCTAGCTGCCCTCTGCTTCTTCGCACCATTTCTTGCCTCGCCCCTATGCTTCCCAAAATAGCTTCTTCAAGTTTTGCTCTCATGTCCTTCGACTTCTTAAATGTCAGACTGTTCATTCTTTCAAACACTTTCTTGCCCTGCAGATTTCAAACCAGAAAAGCACAGATGTTGTGGGAAGCCTCCTTTGACCTGAGATGGATAAGAAGACTAAATGGATAGAACTCCTATCCCAGGAGACCACAGGGCCAGGATGTGCTGCAGGAGACGTCCAGACCATGTCGTCTTCTGCAGGGTCTGACAAGCCTGCCGCGGGGAGAGGACAAGGGAGACACGGCCCAGGGGAGGAGCTCAGGACCACCCAGTGACCTGGGAACCTGCTAAATCTCCACTGCCATTTTGGGAAGTTTTCCTTTATGCTGGTGAGTGAGTAAATATGACTGTGAGCTTCTCTCTGCTCTTACTTCCTGTGGGGTAATACATGGGGCGGGGAGGGGCACCCACCTGCCTGTCCATAGGAGTGACAAGTGGACAGAGCCTTTTTTTTAAAAAAAAAAAAAATCAACCACTCTGTGGTGAGCAGGCAGAGCTACTTGGTGGCTGGAAGACAGAGGGGAAAGGGACGGGGCAGAGGGACTGGGGACTGGTGTGTGTACGGAAAGAGGCACAGCCGTCAGGATTTTGAGGGTCTGGAGAAGACAGCCAGGAGCGGGTGATGAGTGGAAGGGGGCTCTTTGGCACTGCGTAAGGGGCAGCGACATCTGTCTTTCACTTTGTGTCTGGGTGCTTGTCTGAATCCCATTCCGTGTCTGAAGGGAGCTTGAATGCAACTAACCAATATTTCCATACCTTGTACTCAAAACAGGACACGCAGAGATACAGCAAATCCAGCAAGCGATTGAGCTGCAGCACGGAGAGGTCTGTGAACCATTTCTGCAGGACGCTTTCGTCCGCATTCCTGAGGACCCACAAGAGGCAGATCAAGAGACTCCGGCTCGATTCTGCTGAGAAGGTGGAGTGCTGCCGACCCGTCTGAACAGACAGGAGCAATCACGTCAGCCACACCGATGAGTGCCCCAAATACTTTTACAGTCCATTAAAAATAGCTGCATCAGGTGACTACGCTGGGTTAACCAATCATCCTCCGTCAGACAAGGGCAGGGGCCAGCAGATTTGTATAAATAACCATCATGAGCTAACGTCTGAATCACCCACATTTCCCTTGACTGATGCAACAGATTGACAGAGTCCAGATAACACAAAAGACACTGGAATTCAGCTCTGGCAATGCATTTTAAGCTAAATTCAAGTTATGAGAATGTCCTCTAAGTTCCTTCTCAAGACCCACCTCCACTATGATGCTTTCAATAAATTTCCAGCTAGTTAGTGGCCCGGCAAAGGACCTCCATTCATTAGCGGAATTATAGTAGAGAAAAAAAAATAACCAACCACCTTAAATCCTGCAGATGATGGGTCTGTGTAATCTGATGTTCCCTTCATCTCCAGATCATCACCCGTGCTGCTGTCTGAGTCATTCAGCCTCTTGGTTTTGGTTTCATTAGACTGGAAACTCTGCACTGTTCTATGGCTGTTCTTCCTTTGTACGCGTATAGCACCCAGCAAAATGGGGCCCTACTCTTGACTGGGGTCTATGGATGCTACTGTAATCCAAACAAGGTGAAATCCACCTCTATGCAGAGAGCCAGCCTAAGGCTCACGCCTCATTTATGACTTAATTAGGTGGGATTTAAGTAGGGCAGAGGCCTTGTGCTGAGAGCCTTTGCAAAAGGGTGAATTTCACCTTTAATGACCGTAACAGCAGCAATGATATGGCATTTTCATGAGCTTGCTTTAAGGAGGCAAAACTGATCATTCTATATCCCCTCCCTCCCATCGCAAGGACAAGAATAACCTCGTGCAAACATTATTTATTTCACATCTCCCACCACCGCTGCCCTCCCCCTCTTGCTATGTAACATGCACAGATGCATGCTGACCTCTATCCCTGCTGCTTTGTGATCATCACTTAAGGGCATAAAAATTTTGCCTGTTTACACATGCTCTGAGGGGGGAACATTTTTGTACCGTTGATGTGAGGAGAAAACTGCTGGGTCGGGTGAGCTGGGGGACAGACGTTCCTGCAATGGCCATGGCAACTGTCTGACTTATCATACTTCCACCTTCGCTCTCGTAATCGTCGATGGTGACGCAGGTTGGCCTACCTCGCTGATTGTGAGTCTCTGCAGAGAAACACATGGTACATTCAAAGGTCCATTCCTCACAGCTGTTCTCTATTGGTTTCATTTAGCTGTCTGGTAATGGTCACTGAAAAAGTTACATTAGACTGGTATTGCTAGCAAATGGGGATTTTCTCTCTCTCTCTAGTTATGTAAATCAAACATACGAGATTGAAGGGAAATTTTTCAAAAACGTCGATGGAATTTTAGAGCTTAAGTCCCATTTTTGAAAGTGACTTAGGCTCTATGGAGCCCAAGTTTCATTAAAAGTCAATAGGATTTAGGTTCTCTAAGTGCCTAAGTCACTTTTGAAAATGAGATATAGACTCTTAAGATACTTAGGCACTTTTGAAAATCTCCCCCAAAACCTTCACCATTGTCATTTAACTTAAAGGACGTAAATGCTCAAAGAAGCATGCTATATGTAGGGCCCTACCAAATTCACAGCCATGCAAAATGCGTCACATACCATGAAATCTGGTCTCCCCCATGTGAAATCTGGTCTTTGTGTGCTTTTCCCCTATACTATACAGATTTCACAGGAGGAGACCAGTGTTTCTCAAATTGGGGGTTCCAATCCAAAGGGGGCTGTGCGGGGTCACGAGGCTATTATAGACGGGTTGCACCGCTACCTTTACTTCTATGCTGCTGTCAGAGCTTGGCGGCTGGAGAGTGATGGATGCTAGCTGGCTGCCCAGCTCTGAAGGCACAGCTGCCGCCAGCAGCAGCGCAGAAGTAAAGGTGGCAATACCGTACCATGCCACCTTTATTTCCGCTCTGCCAGCTGGCAACAGCACTCTCTTCAGAGCTGGGCAGCCAGCCAACCAGCATCCAGCAGCCACAGCGCTTCCCACAGCTGGGGAGGTTCCTGGAAGCTGATCTGACCAGCCTCTAGGAGCAGCCCCTGCCAGGGAAGAGGAAGTCCCATCTCGCAATAGACCAGACAGGACCATTAGCTGGAGCCTGTCATATGGTAGGAGCCCTGGGCCAGGGCACCCCCAACCTTGGCCCTCCCCAGCTCCAGGCCCAGTGCCCTGGCACTCAGAGGTTAAAGAGGCATTGGGCTGGCAGCAGAGTTGCAGGTGCCCAGCTCTGAAGGCAGCTGAGCCACCAGAAACAGTGCAGAAGTAAGAATGGCAATATCACGACCCTCCCCCCATAATAACCTGGTGACCCCCTCCAAACCCTCTTTTGGGTTGGGACCCCCATGGTTATAACACCAAGAAATTTCAGATTTAAATATCTGAAACTGTGGAATTTATAATTTTTTAAATCCTGTGATGGCGAAATTGATCAAAATTGACTGTGAATGTGATAGGGCCCTAGCTATATGCCAGACTATTTCACATCCAGCTCCCCCACCTTGGTCTGAAATAGCCCAAACATTTCACCCTTCAGGACACTCGGTCTGGCATACCGTAGAAGAGCTGCTGAAGAAGAAAACATCAGGTAATGTGTAATTAATTTGTTTTTTTGGTGCTGTCTGTTGGTATTATTGTTACGTGTATGGGTTGTTGTCTCTTCAATTGGATGTATTTTTAAGCATGTATCAGAGAGGTTTAGGGTGTCTAGACAGACACCTCTTCTTTTATTTACCTAAATAAAATAAATTGTGCCTCCAAAATATGCATGTGGTGAATTCCTGCATCCACATGGGCAAAAGAACATTCATGCAAAGTGAACGATCGGTTTTGTGCAAACAAGTGGACAAATGCAGCTTTTATGCAAGGCTATTTTGAGCATACATTTTGCAGCTGGTAGTGTACTGTACCCACTAGCTATCATGCCGAGCAATATTGTCTCATTGTTTTCCTTTACTCCCGGCCATCTTTCTGTAGCCACCAGCTGTGTCTAGTTTTATATGTAGATTTTAAGCTGGAATCATCTTTTTTATTCTCTTTGTATCGCACCTAGTACAATGGGTCCTTGTCCTTGACTAGGGCTCTTGGTCACTATGGTAATACAAATAAATGAATAAAATAAATAAATAATATGCTTTGAAAATAGCAACACGACCCCAACAGTTTGGTTGCTCATTCCAACAGCACTGACTTCATATGCTCAAAAGTTGGGAGTAATTCAACATAAATGCAAAGCCTGGTACTCAAAATACCTGTAAAATCATAGAGCTGAGGCACGGTTTCCATGATCACGCCAATGAGAGGTAGATACAGCATAGCCACCCGGGCCTTTACCTGTGGGTCAGAGTACCGTGGATCGGAGTCGTGACTGGACAGTAAATTGTGTACCATATTGATGACCTTCTTATGCAATCCAAACAAACTGTTAAAATAAAATTGAGTCACAAGGATTGGTTAATAACCTGAAAGCAAACAATACTTTGTAACCAAGTACCTTTAAAAAAATCTTGGCTTTTATTTTTAAGCTTGCATGCATATACATGTATCATTATGCAATATTTCTCAATCTCACCCTCATTTTGGAGACTGGCTTTTATGAATTCACTGGCAGCTAAGTAGTAATTTTAACTGTAGCATAAAGAATGTAAATGAGAAAAACTCAGTCTCTGACATACAGGTCTGCAGGTCGTTCAGAACTGAGATAATGCGAGTGGCCCCAGAATCCTTCTATTGAAGAAGTCTACCTATGCTACGTTTGATGTATCAGGTCTTGTTTGTAGAGTCTCGCAAATTTACAGCTGGAGGACTAATGGGCTCATATCATCACAAGACACAAAAGAAAGAAACCTGAACAGGGACAAGGGTTTTAGTTAGACTGTTAAAAACTTTGGGTTTTGTTAATATTTATTTAACTGAAACGTCTGACAAGCACCTTAGGATACAAAATTCTCTTTATACAAGATTTGAACATGCCTGCCCCTTCAGCTGAAAAAACGTTTCCCTAGTTCTCTGGTCCTCCAAGGAATAATCTTTAAAAAAAAAAAAAAAAAAGGAGCTTACTTAGTTGAAACTGGAAAATCTTTGAGATGTGTGGTCCCTATCTATATTCCACATCTTGGGGCACATGAGTATCATGCGCCGGAGTCCAGAAATTCCAACAAGTAGAGTCCGGTGGCCCACACATACGCAGTAGTTCTCCTTGTACTCCAGACTGAGGGCATAAGAAGCAGTGCAGGCCTCTCCAGTTCCTCCTCTGACAGTGAATCCAGAAAGATCTGAAGCAGAGGGGATGGAGAGTGGAGGACCACACATATAGGGACCACATATCTTGAAGAACTTCCAGTTACAGGTAAATAACTTCCATTTCTTCTTCGAGTGCTAGTCCCTATATGTATGCCACATATGACTGACAGACAAGCAGTCTTCAGACTGGTGGAGGGTGTGAGGAAGCTGGCAAGGAAGACGTCTGAAGGACTGCATAGGCAGCAGAGGCTTGAACAATAGCATGTAATATTTTGTGAATGTACAAATGGAATTCCAGATAGCCACTCTGCATATGTTTAGTAACAGTCATTTTCTTCAATTGATAACAAAGGTGAATGCAACCCGCTATCCAGCTGGAAAGTCTCTAATTAGAGACGGCTGTCCCTCTGGAGCATTCCGCAATGGAAACAAAGGGTTTTGAGGAATTCCTAAAGGGTTTGGTCCTGTCCAAGAAAAAAGAAAAAGCTCTGCACACATCTAGTGTGTCCACTGTTGACTTCAAAGTGTTTGCATGCGGCTTAGGGAAAAAGGTAGGTAAGTGAATAGGTTTGTTGACGTGAAAAGACGAGCACACCTTGGGAAGAAATTTGGGGTGCAGTTGGAGGGCGACTTTGTCCTTAAAAAATATAGTGAACGGTGGATCCGCCATAAGCACTCCAATTTCTCCTGCATTTCTGGCAGAGGTAATTGTCACTAAAAGTGCAGTTGTCATGGATAGGTGCAGGAGAGAGCATGTTGCTAGTGGTTCAGATGGTTGTTGCATCAAACATGGTAAGATTAAGTGAAGGTCCCAAGATGGAGTGAGCGGTTTAATGTCCAGATGTAGAGACTGGAGGTCCTTGAGAAACTGCTTTGTGATGGGATGACTAAAGACAGTGGTTTCTCCAGTCTTGTGGTGGAACGCCATGACTGCAGCTAGACGGACTTTGATGGAACTGAGGGAGAATCTAGATAGTTTAAGCTCTAAAAGGTAGTCTAGTATTAATGGAAGAGACATGGAAGTAGTAGTGCTTTGTTTGTCAGAGCGCCAGTGTGTGAATCTTGTCCATTTACGAAGATAGCAGAACATATCTATGTAAAAGTACCCTATGTACTTGAAGAACCATTGAGGAACCAGTAAAGAGCCATGTTTTGAGGTGTAGCACAGGTAGCTTAGGGTAGTGTAGTCGACGACTTTGCTGTGATAATAGGTTTAGGAGGGGCAGAGAAATCAATGAGCAAATCAACATTCTGGTAAGAAAGGGTACCATGCTTGCCTGGGCCACACAGAGCTATTACTACGACTCTCGCACAATCTGTCTGTATTTTGAGCAACACTCTGTGTAGAAGTGGCATCAGGGGAATGCATACAGTAATTTGTTGCTCCATTGGATCACGAACACATCCCCCAAGGAGTGTTTCCCTAGGCCCTTCCCTAGAATTCCAGACACTTCTTGTTGGCTGGCGGGTGCAAAAAGGTCAAGTTTTGGGTAGCCCCATATTCTGAATATATTGTGTAGAATATTTTTGTGTAGAACGTTTATCTCCCATTCGTGATCTAGGCAGAACGCTCTGCTGCGCTCGTCCGTGGTGGTGTTTAAAGAACCGGGTCGGCAAGAAGCTGAAATCCAAAGCTTCAGTGCAAAGAGAGTGGGATCGAGCTCCCCTTTGTCTGTATATATAAAACATGCAGGCGGTGATGTCGGTCATGATCCTGATGTTTTGGTATTTAATGAAGGGGAGGAATTGGAGACAGGCATTGAAGGCCTCTTGGAGTTACAGAAGGTTTATCAGTGGTATGATGTAAACCAGGATGCCCAGCGCGTCACAACTGCAGTCGCAGTGGACCTAGCAGTGGTGTATGCAGCATCAAGGACAGCCTGTAATGCTGTGCGTGAAATGATTTGCCCCTCAGAAACTACAGCTTTGAATTGTTGTCTCCTGTCCTCAGGAATATTGAAGTCCATGAGTCTCTCGGGTGCTGGGGGAGGGCGGCCTGGCTGCTTGAGACTGGGGGGAAGAAGGGGGATGGTACATGGCCTGGGACCCCCATTGGTGCGGTGGTGTCGGTGCATGGGCAATGGCATGCAGCCCGGGATCCCCACTGGTCCTTTGGGTAGAGTAGTTGGCAGGATTGGCAGGCTCTCTACCTGGCTCCGCACCACAAAAGCAGCAGAGTTTGGGTGTGGAGGTGCCAGGGGGTTGAGGCATGGGACACGGTGAACCAGGCTCTGGGCTGTGCTTACCTGGGGGGGCTCCCCGGAAGTAGCAACATCCCCCTCGCTCAGCTGTTAGGCAGAGGCATGGCTAGGCAGCTCTGCCTGCTACCTGCAGGCACCGCCCACACAGCTCTCATTGGCCGCAGTTCCTGGCCAATGGGAGCTGCGAAGCCAGCACTGGCTGCTGCAGAAGTCACAGAGGTCACGGAAAGTCATGGAATCCATGACTTCCATGAAAAAACCCGCAGCCTTACCTATGAAGGAAGATTGAAAATATTGCATTTGTTTAGTGTGGAAAAGAGAAGACAGAAGGGTCATGAGAACCATTTTCAAGTATATAAAAGGTTGTTACAAGGAGGAGGGGGATGAATTGTTCTTCTTGACCACTGAGAATAGGACAAAAAGCAATGGGCTTAAAAAACAGCAAGGGAGGTTTAGGTTGGACATTAGGAAAAACTTCTTAACTGTCAGGGTGGTTAAGCACTGGAATAAATTGTGTATGGAGGTTGTGGAATCTCCATCACTGGAGATTTTTAAGGGCAGATTAGACAAACACCTATCAGGAATGGTCTAGACAATACTTAGTCCTGTACTGAGTATAGAGGATTGGACTAGATGACCTCTAGAGGTCTCTTCCAGTCCTATGATTTTATGATTACTGGGCAGTATTCCAAGCTCTGAAAATTTCTTGCTGAGTAACCTTGGCAAATAATTTTAAAATACTCTGTTTCACTTTATCCATCTGTAGTACAGTCATGTTTGCTCGTCTTACAGGGGAGTTGTGAGGCTTAATTTATGTTTATAAAATGCTTTGAGATCCTAAGATGAAAAGTGCTATTATACCTAAACCCAACATCAGCAGACATTTCCTTACTCTTGAAAATTATGTTCTTGCTACTGCTGCTAAAAGCTACTTTCTGCCACAGCTCAACAGCAGCCTCCAAAGCCAACTGAAGAGTACCATTGAAAGGCTCCCATGGGAGACTCTCATCCCCTCATTTTCAGCTAGGAGAATGTGCCTGTCAATAGGATTGGAGAGTCGAGGTTAAAAGAAAGAAATAGGAATGGGGGCAGAGCAACTAGGAGGGGAAGATTCTCCAGTTGGAGGACTTGTTTCCTACTCCCACTCTCCTCTCAGATTATATTTGTAAATTAGCTCTGACCATGGCGGTAATCTGCTTGTGATCCACCATCTACTTAGATTACGGTAATCTCTTGGGAAAAAGTTAAAAACTCACCCTTCAGCGTCAGGATCTAAAATGACAGCCAGCTCTGTTAACACAAGCCCTGCCAAGTAATGCTGCTGGCGGAAAGGCACAGACAATTCAAACATATTTGCAATCTTCTGGTCTTGGACATTTGTAGAGAATCCAGAACTCTGTTGAAAAACCCGAGTGTTAAAAAGTTATGTAATGTGCCACTGAGAACACAGAAAGATACAGCTTATAAAATACATGACAAGCCCTGTCCAGAATTCAAGAAAATCTAATGTCAGCCACTATTTCACTCATTTTTTGGCTACATATCTACTTATGTAACTTTATTAACCCTTTAATAATTCAGAGTCGATGCATTTCACTTTTGTTCCCTTCTTAGTTAAGTATATGCATTACAAACCAGAGGATGAAAAAACAGCTAATCTGATGAGCAAGAGCAGTGCTACTGAACAAGGCAACCTGCTTGCCACATAATGCCACATCCAGCCCATGGGACCATCCTGCCCGGCCCCTGAGCTCCCAGCCGGGGAGGCTTCCCGTGTCTTCCTCCCTCCCCTGGATCCATGCCGCCACATGGGCAGCGCTCTGGGGAGTGGGGGCTGCACGCTCCTGCGGAGCGGCGTCTTTGACTCAATGTGGCTGTCAGACACGCTGTGCTGAGCGGCATGGTAAGGGGGTCAGGGACTGGGAGTTTGATTAGGGGCAAAGAGTCCTGGAGGACAGTCAAGGGACAGGGAGCAGGAGGCGGTTGGATAAGGTGGAGGTTCGGGGTGGGGTGTGTGTCAGGGGACAGGGAATGCGGGAGGTGGATAGGGCATGGGAGTCCTGGAGTCTGTCAGGGGGCGCGGGTGTGGATAGGAATAGGGGCAGTCAGGGAACAAAGAGCAGGGGGGCATAGGTGGGGTGTGGGGCCCCGACGGGGTGGTTAGCGGCCGGGGTCTCTGGAGGGGGCAGTCAGGGGACAAGGAGCGGGCGGGGGGTGGGGGGGGTTTGGATGGGTTGGAGATTCTGAGGAGGGCAGTCCAGGGGTGGGAAGTGGGAGGGTGTCAGATAGGGGGCAGGGCCAGGCTGTGTGGGGAGGCACAGCCTTCCCTATCCGGCCCTCCATAAAATTTTGCAACCCTGATGTGGCCCTTGGGCCAAAAAGTTTGCCCACCCCTGTAGTAGAATGATGCTTGGATGTTACGAAGTGATAATAAATGGACCTTGGTTATTTTAATGATCACAGAAGATCAGCACAAGTCTGAATACAAGCCTTCTGCTCTTTGCTTCAAATGAAAATGTTCTGCTTGCACACTATGGCTAAAAGTTTAGGGTTTCAGAGATGCACTTTAAACTTTCATTACAGCAATCCTAATATGGATAACTCAGCTGCAGGGAGTCATGCCAAGTGTACTGCCCATAGGCCCCTCTAAGTCACTCTACCTGCACTGCCTGTATTTTTTAAATAAGCGATCAAAGAGGCATTAGCAGGAAAGGAACTGAACTTGTGTGTGACACACCTGTCTCTGAGATTTACCCCTAAGAACAAAGCTCAACTTGAATTTCCACATGTGGCCTTTGCTGCTTTGCCTACCTGAGAAGTTGCCGAAGACACAGACGGTGAGGGAGATGCAGGTGGTGTGAGTAGGCTACAGGGTAAATTGAGGGTGACATAGTGCTCATGGCTGCAGATAATGCGGAGAAAGTCGAGCCTCAAGGACACAAGGATACTTGGATTTGATAAGGAATAAAGCTTTGAAGACACCTGACAAGAACAACACAAATTATATCGTTAACAGTAATACAGCACACGAATGCAGCATGTGACTTCTGACATATCCCCCATTCCCAAGTTATACAGCTGGAAAGACCAAATTAAAGGATTTTATAATGCTTTAGCTGTCATTAAATAGCAGTCAGACATGCACCACTTCTCTGTAGTTTCAATTAAAAGATTCACACCTACTATGGAATGTTTCAATCCGCAATAAAGATGAACCTGAAGCCCAGATCCAAATACCCGCAAACATCATGGATACTCAGATCCAAATTTTGCAGTCAAGCCTTTTTCTAATCTCTTCCTCCACTACTCTGGTGACAACAAGAATGGAGAAAGACTCCTCCCTCCCAGTGTAACTCCATAAACTTACTGGACTAACTCCTGATTTAGACAGTATACCTGAGAAGGGGATCAGATATGGAGATGTAGAAGCACGCTGATAATGGAATGTTGTGCTCCTGCTTCACAGCTGGTCCTAAGGAAGTTACAGTAGTGTGGTGTGACACGGTGCCCAGTTAATACATAACATTTCTCTGCATTTACCTGTTTGTAGCAGGCCTTAATCAGGCTAAAGACAAACCCTCTGTCCATGATAGATAGCAGATCATTGAGGAAAAACGCAAGACTGGTGTTGAGCCTTTCAATCATTTCTGTATCCTACATGGGAGAACAAAAAGAGAAAATGCAAGGAAAAGAGTGCAGTTGTATATGGTAACACATCAGTTTCAAATTAAGGCCTGATCTATGCACCTCAATGGAACAAGCTGCAGAATTGGCCAGGATGCAGCTAAATGCTTGCTATTACCTTCTGAAACCGAGAGACTATATCATTGGCAATTGTGCTGACCAGAGCAGCTATGTCATCCATGAAACGTTCTGGAAAACGATTCTTCCTTGGAGCATCCAGTTTGTCAGCAAAATACAAATGATGCACCATACTCTTCACCTACAGGAAACATATATTACTAGTAACGGTCATTTGTGGAAAGCGTTATATGCTGTTAAGAGTGGTGTCTGTTTTACTAAAAACCTGGATTAATCCCGTAAGCAGTGGGTTTCCAATTTGCTCACCATAAGCTCGAAGAAGAACCATGCCTGCTGTAAAGCTGCCTCCCGAACACTTCCACTGCAGACAACCCACTGTAAGGCCAATTCTTCATGAAAAAGCTAAGCAGATTCAAATCCAAAGTTAGTCCTAGTACCCACATTGGCTTGCAACACAATCCACATGAAAAATGGAAGCACAATACATGAAAAATATGGAGAACAATGAGGATAAGCAAAATAATAAATGTTAATGCAACAGCAGTGACAATGTCCCTTAAAGGATCACCCCAATTAACAATATAGGACGCTGATATGATGAGTGAGGTGAGAAACATCACGTCATTTTGGTCCAACATTAAAATTTAAGTGTTGACAATTTTCTTCCCCCACAAAATGTTTGTTGCTCAAATTAGTTTAAAAATCTACCTTTCTGCCTGGTCAGATTCTTGAAGTAAAAGGGAGTAAAAAGGGGACATATCAAGCAATTTGTACAAAAGTGTATATTTATTTTGAGAAAGAACTTTAGCAAAATGGTACATATGGGAAAAATAAACCATATTGTGCTAACAGCCACCTCCTTGATTTAGTTTCAATTCCCAGAAAGAGCAAATCACAGACTAGCAGACGTCACTGGTGGTGTTTTTATTATTCAAAAAGTCAACAGGTTTTATGTCACTGGCATTACTTAGGCGTAGATTCTTACCTCCTTTCAACAGGCATAAATCCAGAGTAAACCCTGACTTCACTAGAGTTGCACTGGATTTACACTCACGGTGAGATCAGAATCTGGCCCTCAGTGTTAAATAACTAACACATTTTAATTCACTGTATTAGAGCAACTTATTTACATAATCCAGCAACAGCACTAATATTTTTTAAAACCTATAGTAATTCCATCTAAGCAACAGAAACATTAATCAGACAAGCCTCTCCTGCTATTTTTACTCATCCTCATTCACTGGGTCAGGACATGTTATATTTGCCAGTGGTCTAGCGTACAGAAGTGCTCAACAAAAGCAGTTCCCCACTGACCTCTGAAAATCAGGCTAAAATAAAAGATAATCTTATTTCAGAATGCCTCGACCTCCCTGCCCCACGATATCAATTGTCTTCACTGAAATCTACCTTTTTAGTTGGTAACCGTCCTGTTAATGTTTGTAAGAAACTTGACGTCTCAGTGTGCGAAGACATACGATTACAACTTCGATCTGTAGCCTACGGAGTGGAGATGAATGAATGATGACAGCACATTAAAGTTTGCTGGGGATGGTTTCTGCAGCTCAAGGACAATGTACATTTACAAAATACTGTTTAACAGTAGATTTCACAGGTTTTTACACTTTCTCCCCGCCCCCTCAAACTCTTAGCCATCTGTTTAAACAAAGAGAGTGACAACAATAAAAAGCATTGTTGTGGTTTGGTTTAGGTTTTTCTTTTTTTTTCTTTTTTTTTTAAAAAAAAGATTTATATTTTCTTTAAATAAAAGCATGTTTTTATGCACAAAGACATTTAATGCTGCAAAGCATGAAACTTTTCCATACTTATATTCTGTCTGCATGCAGATGCCTGGAATGTAACATTTTTTTATGTTTCAGTGTCATACCTCTCAATCTACCAGTCCAAATGTGTGGACACACACACCGCCCACCCCTGAAATGATCCACCTATGAGTACAGGGAATTAGAAAATTACATGAGATTTTTTCTTTTAACATACACAGTTTTATCCATAAACTCAATTTCAAGATTCAACACTTCTGATGGAAATAACTTGCCTTAATGCAAGTTAGTTCACACTAGATTTGTGTAGGAGGGAGGTAAATTTGAGTTTACAAGGAAGGAAAGTTGAGAGGTATGTTCAGAAACAATCATGCAGTGTAAAGCAACATGTAACCAGGGTTAAATAAGTGAAACCTATCTTATGTAAACCATTACAAATTTCATACTTTGCAACACAGACCAGATACAGCTGCATCTTATGAATCATTGTTTCCAGCACTTCATTTTTGTTTAATTATCTCTCAAACATTCACATTAAAAAGGAAGGATCAACTGAATATGAAGGATACTAAATGCTTTATGAAAATGGTAAAATGGTTCACGACGTTAAAACAAAAAGCAAACGTGATGCTGCATAAAATTGTGATCAATGTTCCCATTAAAAATGTGCTTCGCCTAAAGTAGAAATAATGTTAAAAAACAACAACAACAACAACAAAGGAAAGGAGCTGTAGCATCTAAATTTCACAAACCAGCAAGTACTGAAATGAAGGGACATTGTTTATGCATTTTTGGGGTTTTCATGCAGTGTAGGGGGAGGGAAGGGGAGAAGTGCTAATTTTAAAATAAAAATCACTAACTTTTCAAAGATTGAAAAAAGCAAGCCACTAAATTATAGTATACACTTAAAAGGAGATGTTCTTTCGGGAAAGATCAGCCAATAAAAATCAAAAACAAAAAAACCAAAACTCTAATGTAGACACCACCTGTGTTGACTCTGCACTTGGACTGGGGTTGGATCCCCATGGGGCAGCTTTGGGACCACCAGTGTTTACCCAGGAATTGGAGCGGTCTAAACCCTGGGCATATAATAGAAAGCAGTAGGGAAAGGAAAGACATATTACATGTTGCATGCCACACAGTAATCTAATTTAGAGATACGCAGTCCTTAAAAAAGAAATCAAAATGTGTTTAACACACACAACCAATTAGTACTGTTAAAGCAACCTGAATTCTCAGGCATGTGTTGAGAAATTTTAGTCCCAAAGGTTATTTTATTATTTTTCAATCACACAAACGCAACATAAACATTGATAAGAGTACCTATTCAGGCTACACCTGTTGTATTTGTACTCTCTGTGCACCAAAACCATTATGAGACCAAATTCTGCTAGCTCTTACATCTTGAGTAAATCCAGTGACTTCAGTGGAGTTACTCTAGATTTACACTGATGGAGCAGAACAAAATCTGGCTCATAGATGAAGGGAACCACAAAAGGTAGTCTGTGGGGTTTCTACATGTCTTCAGCCAGGCTACATGTCATACAGTGTTCATAAACCCCACAAGTCCTGTTGAAAAAATGTACGAACTCTGAAGAGACATCAAAAGAGCTCTCAGTCGTTTGCATGTTCGTAGCAAAGAACGCTAATATTCTGAAAAAATAATGCTAGACACTAGATTTCAACACAAATCAAATGGGAAAAAGGTGTATTTTCTAGACTCATAGCTATAATTGAGATATGACTTTTTTAAAAAAAGTTAGGCTTTTCAAAACATGACAATTTTTTTTAAACAAATTTTCATATGTTGAAAAAAACCCCAGTCTAATTAATATGGAATTTACTCCCCAAATCTTCCTCCACTGAGAGACCATGCATACAACATTTCAGGTGGAAAAGAATTATGCTCCCACTCATCCAGTCCAAGAAAGTTAAAGAAAAGGTAGGAGCAGACAAAACTGAGCTTATTCCAGAAACTGTTTTACATCATCAGTCTGATCCAAAGACTATTGAATGCAATGGGGGCCTATTAACTCCAAGGGGCTTTGGATCAGATCTTATTAAATAATTACTACATACATAGCTCCTCATAACATTCTCAAATGAGCTTCAGTCCTCACCTAGGAGAGAAGACCTTTCAATCTCCATGCCAACTTTGCTTAGATGCCCAGAAAAGCTGCAGTTTAGATGCCAGCTATGATGGTGCTTTTTTTAAAATAGAGACTTTTGTCAACTACAAACTGGATCCAGATCGCCAATTCATTTCTCACAATCCATTAAAAATTTACACCAAACTTGAGTCCAAATATAAACCAGTATCCCTGAGGTTATGCCATTGAGCCATCCAGTATGAGAGAACACAGCATTCTGGTAATTTTGCTTAAACAGACCCAGTAACAAACAGACAACACAAACTGAAAAATGTTGTTTTGTTCTGAATTATTATTCAGCAGAAACAAAGTAAAGCCCTGATCATGCAAAGGTACAAGCTTAATTTTACACACTTTGAGTAGAGGTCAATGGGACTACTTGCAGTCAGTCAAGCTAAGCACATGTCCTGATCCTGCAAACACCTAAGCACATGTGTAACTTTGTTCACGTGCACAGTCCTAATGACTAGAATGTAGATTAAGTGACACATGGACTTCTGTGTTTACAGGAGCGGGAGCCAATTTTGTTTTATATTGGAAAATGTAGAAGCCCTTCCCCCGTCACAATGTACAGAACTGAGAGTTTCGTCTCCTTTCAAGGAGGAGTTTAATATGAAGTACATACAACTTGTTAAATTCCAGGCAATGGCTGAGGTCTCAGTCCTGTAAGAGGATCTGTGTGGGTGCCTTCGCTTGCTTGTGCGGATCCACTAGCAGGATTATAATTAAGCATTATATTAATAGCCGTCAAAAACCAGATAGCTTCTGGGTTTTTTCCTAACATACTTCCAACAATTTAGGAAATCTACATACTTTTATTACAAGCGCAAAATGGCACAAAAGCTAGTTTTGGGCAGATGCCAAATTTGCTTCAAAAATAATAAGAATCCCAAAATAGTGAAAGACAGAAAGATTAGTATTAGATCCAAAACCTCCTGCATTATGTTGATCCAAAGTAATCCTTAAACACTGTAAGAGAGATAACTTAAGATTTTTAGAACAAAATCAGAAATATGACTCAGTGATGGTTTAAATGGAATCTACCAGATAACCCACACAACAGATAACAAATATAAGGGTTTATTCCAAACAATTAAATGAAACAAACAAAATGACAGGTGCTTTTTAAAATGCCTCCCATGATTGGTTCTATTTTCAAGTGAAGGCTCTTTAATAGGATGGTCACATGCTTAAACCATTATTTGGGCATGTACAACTGGTGTTTTGCACCTATGTACCACTTTTAGCATTTTATGAAGACATCAATATTTTGACTACTCGATTTGATAGATTTAAATGTAATTATTTCTCTTTGATTCTGTATGTTCATATCCAGCCTAGAATCTGCTGACCAAGCTACTGGCAAGAAATATTTCCGTTAGCAGTAGTCTACACATTAGCTTTTTAAGCACAGAGTATGTATCTGGAAGAAAATCTCTTTCCGTTTTCTATTGCCACATTATTCACTCAGCCAGCACATGGAAAGTGTCTAATATCCTGTGTAAATTCCACATGCATATCGCTCCCCCGGGCATTTCACAAAAGGTCAAGGTTGTTTAATTAGTGAGACATCTAAGTGGATCTTTAAACTTTTTTAAGTCTCCTAGTCCTTCTTTATTTATTTATTTTAAATAACGATTCACCAAACAGAACTCATCTTTCTTCTGCCTGGTGAGAAAATTACATTTTTCGTCATTCAGAAATTAGTGACATCTCTAACTCAGACAAAGCCTCCCTGGCCTTTCTTTGAATATAGGATTGACAAATGTCAAACTGACCCAGGTGGGTGACTTTACTGACAAACTTGATTAGGTGATTTTTCAAGGACTAGGTGTAAAAGTTCTTTCAGGATAATACATGCTGGAAAAATGAAGTGTGGGGGTGCTTGTGGGGAGGGGCTGTGACACTTTATACCAGCGGAGGGCCAGGGAATATATATATATATAATATTAAAAAAAGAGTTCCCCCTCTTCAGCCACCATGTCTTTACAGGAACACTTGTCAGGAGACAGGGTAAGATCTGATTGGTACTTGTACCTCTCCCCTCTTAGAGGTCTTCAGCAAGTCAAACAGTGGCATGTGTCCTGGGAGCAAGAGGCCAGCTACTTTCTCAGCACAGGGAAAGAATCTGAAGGGGTCAGTAGGAAGGCTGACTGAATATAGATTTCTTTTGGAAAGGACAAACACACTAAAGTTCCTTCTTCATTTGTTTTAAGATTGAAGAGAAACATGGAGTTTCCTAGGAGCGTTGGCTGTACAATCGTACCTTACTTCCAATGATTGACCGTACTTCGTCATCTGGTGAGGTCGGAGTCCCAGATATATCCGGGTTGCTGTTACTAAGACTCCTTGAGCGATTCAAGTTAAGGCTTGCTGGTCGCACAGCTGATCGAGCCATAGTAGCATAATGCACGGATCCCCCTAAACCTCCGGGACCTACAATTTCACACAAGAGAACATCATGTAATGTTATAAATCGTGGCCACAAAGTGGCTGCTTTGCACCAGTCTGCTGCTGCAAAGCGTCTGCATACCTGGTGGATCCGGGCAGCAGGGGACTCCTCCGATGGCATAGGGTAGCTGTAGCAGCTCCTGTGCCATCCCCACACCTGGCTCTCCAGTATAGGGGATGTGGCTGGGAAAAAGGGGGCATGGTCAGAACGTCATTCTGTCCACTGATCCCTGACTATTGGAATGGTCTCTGGGGACTGTTGGCAACTGGTGTAAGATAGAGCAGCCTTCAAGCTGCTCTATCTTGTGCTTGTAATCATGCTGATATTTGCCAGCCCCAAGCCTGGGGCAGAGGGGGTCACAAACATGGCTTAATGTCACTTTAACTCCATTCCAGTTTTGTATCAAGCCCAGTCTGTCCAATCTGGAGAATATGAGCTTGTGCGTACATTCACAAAAGAATACATTCACAAAAGAATACATTTACTCCCAAAAAAGAAGTATTCTGCTACATATGCCTACACTGCCCATCTGACACACTCAACACACCTTACAAACATTAACTGATTAAGTTTTCGAAGTAGACAAGTACTATTAAACCCTTTGTACAGATGGGTCCACTGAGTCATACAACAAGCTAACAACTGAGATGTAACCCCGCAGGGATGGCTGCTAGCACCTGTTCTAGGCAAGGAACAATATTCTCTCTGACATTCAGCTATGTATAATGAAGCTCTTTCACCAAACTCAAATCCAATTTCTCAAAAAAATGTGTTTTAAAAACAAGAAGTGAAGATACCTGGTGAAGGTGAATTGGGATAGGTATTTGGTAGACGAAAAACATAATAAATATAGGAAGTGAGAAGGTTGTTTCTGCCATGCTGGTCCTGGTTCCCTTCTAAGTTTTTGTGGAGTCTGTTTATGATTGATGCCATCGCTTCGAAAGACGCTTGACCCAGGTTAACTGAAAGGGGTAAGGTGAGCAGTTTGGTTATGAGAGTTCAGCAGTACCTGTGATCACACTATAAATGCTCATTCCATTCATCACTTAAAAGATAAACAACAGAGCAGGTGGTAAAACAGGAAAAGTTTCTTTTGAAATATTTTACTTGAAATTTGGACAGCTCTATCAAACAGTTTTAAGGAACAGATACAAGCTGTAGTGATAAGCCTCCATTTGGTTTAATATCAAATGGAGTTATGTCAGGACTCAGTCCTAGAACACTGGAGTCAACTGAAGTTTTGCCACTGATTGCAATGGGAGCGGGCTCAGACTATGAGTTAATGAAAAGATAAAATCCTCGGGGTGTTCACAGGTGCTTCTTCTCCATTAACAGTTTAGCTGCAGTCAAGCTGCAACTGAAGTATGAAATGTAGCAACAAGAACTGCCCAGTTCCATATCCGAACCAGTTATGTTCTTAAACGGAGTACACAGAATACCTAAAGTGGCTCTAGTTTAACAAGATATGGGCAGACCCATGTTTGTAGCTGGAACCTGTTTATGACCATAGTTATTTAAAAGGCATCCATCAGTTTCATGAGCCCAGAACAAAAAACAGTTGTGGAACAAGAGAGCTTTTTTCAAAAACAGAGCCACTCTTCATGTTTCAAAAACACACCCTTTACCAAACAAATACAAAAGAAAATGATTAGTGATTTTTAAAGATGTCTACAGGATTTAGCCATATCTTACACTGTGTTTAAATTCATCAGATTGCTTTGAAACTCTTAACCTATACAGTAACTCTTCGCTTAACATCGTAGTTATGTTCCTGAAAAATGCTACTTTAAGCGAAACGATGTAAAGCGAACCCATTTTTCCCATAAGAATGAATGTAAATGGGGTTAGGTTCCAGGGAAATTTTTTTCGCCAGACAAAAGACATTATATACATATACTGTATAAGTTTTAAATAATTTGAAACAAGCTATTTAATACTGCACTCACCAATGATGATTGTGAAGCTTGGCTGAGGCAGGGCATAATGGGTTCTGGGTGTGGGGGCTTGTCCCACTCTGCCCATCCGGTGCTCCTGCTATGGAGTGGGGTTGGGGGCTTGCCTGCTCCCGGGTGAAACGCTGGGCAGGCGGAGTGGGGAAAGGCCTCGTGCCCCGACCTCGCTCCCCAGCAGGAACGCCGGGTGGGTGTGGGGAGCGGGATGAGCCAAACAACCTTATAACAGAACGTTGTACTACTTTAAACGAGTATGTTCTCTAGTAGATCAGCAACCTACTAATGAAACAATGTTAACCAAGACCACTTTAAGTGAGGAGTTACTGTAGTTTTAGACAATGAGGGCTTGAATACCATTTTTACGTGAGACCTCTTTATACTACTAGAGTGGTCTAGCAAGGTTTAGTTCAAATGGGAATCAGGTCCTAAGATTTAAAACTGTTACTATTTGATATGCCATGTTTTAATAAGAATGGGCCAAACTTTGCTTTCATTAACACTGGTATAATTCCAAAACAACTTCAATGAAGACAGTGTTACCTCTAAAACCAGAAAAGGACCCAATGCCTGTACTACATAAACCGACATTCACACTTGAAATCCTTCCTCCTTTTAGAAGACAAGCTGAATCTCAAAACTGGCATACAATACATATCACTGCGCAAACGGTGCAGAGTTCACTCTAGTTAATTTTCAAGTCTATTTCCCTGAAACACCTACATGCAAAGTGTTTAAATTCTATTCCTGTCTATTCAAGATATCATACTTACCCATGCTGTATGTAGGTATCTACATGACCTCAGAGCACAAGTCTCAATCACTTTCAAAGGCAGCCACCAGTAAATTCCAATTGTATCTATTTATTGTGGGTGCTCCAGGAGTGTAAAGTAACTTGCTTATCAGAAGCACACCATACCTGAACAAACTTGCTCACTTATTCCAACTAATCAAACAATCCCCTGCACACACTGTGAACACTAAGTACAGCAGTAGTTCTTCCCCTGTGTTTTGACTGTAGGATTTTAAATACTGACAGATTCCATTAAGTACTTAATTATACCATTTAAGCTCAGCCCCTAAAAGAGAGCTATGCGGAGATGCCTTGTTTGTGGTGGAGGCAAACGGTGGAGTTACTGCTGGCAGGATCAGATTCATAATCACTACATGAAATTCATGGAGGATAGGTCCATCAATGGCTATTAGCCAGGATGGACAGGGATGGTGTCCCTAGCCTCTGTTTGCCAGAAGCTGGGAATGGGCGACAGGGGATGGATCACTTTGTGATTACCTGTTCCATTCATTCCCTCTGGGGCACCTGGCATTGGCCACTGTCAGAAGACTGGATACTGGGCTAGATGGACCTTTGTTCATGAGAACGGCCATACTGGATCAGACCAAACAGCATCTAAATCTAATCTTAGCCAGGCTACGATTTTTCAAGGTGACTAGGAATGTTGGGGGTCTCAAGCTCTGGGAGCTCAGTTTGCTGACACCTTAATAGGTCCTGGTTTTCGGAAAGTGCTGAGCACCCATCCTCTAAAAATCAGGGCTCTCTAAGCATCTTAAATTGGGCACCCTAACTCATAATAAGGGTGACCAAACAGCATGTGTGAAAAATCCAGACACTTTATTTCAGGGGCTGGGGAAGGGGGACAGAGTTGCCTATATAAGACAAAACCCCTAACATCAGGACGTCACGTCACCCTACTCATAAGTCACTTTGGAAAAATCTTGGCCTTAGGTATTTCTAGTGTGTATCACCACAGATCCAGATGCCAGCATCCTTTATTTTGAGGATACGCTGCAGATTTTCATTCCCAGAATGTCAGCATGAGTATAGGACTTTTTAAATTTCTACACAAATATAATAAAGTTGAAAGTGTCAGTTTATCAATTGTGTTTGTATAAAACATCAAGAAAATACCTATTTGGCCTGCAATGACAGGAGGTCTCACTACCAGAAGAATCAGCTTGTCAAGCAGGAGATGAAGAAATCGCACTACCGGCTCCAGCTGAGATAAATTTAAAGCTGAAATGCTGCTCTTCAATTCATTTTCCAAATTGTTCTCCATAATTCTCATGTCTCCTATTCGCACAGGGAACATGTGCTCATCCAGAGCATGAACAAGTGCAAAGAATTTGTCGAGGTAAGGGTCCTAACACACAAAAAAAATGATATCTATAAAAGTGTTACTTTCAAAATCTAAATGGATCTATCTTAAGTAACCTGTTCACTGAGGATTTATCAACAAAACAAAAAGCACATGCAAACCCCCTTCTCTTACCCACATCACAAATAAGATAACACAATATGCAAAAACATTCAAAAAGAAACCTGGGACTTCAAAATAAAATATGTGAAGTATTTATTAATCAAAAGGAGTGCAGTTTTATGTTGTAGTTCAAGTACAACTGGAAGAGGATACATTTAGGAAAGGAAAAGAAAGATAAACAGGAAAAAAAATGAAAGTTTGAGATCTAAGTTGCACACGGTATCTAAAATTACAAGGATATAGGCCACAGGCCAAGGAGCTGAAAGTGTTGCAGGCCATTCTGTCCTTAGGTATGCACTGAAAACTCCCACTGACCTCAATGGCAGTTACCAGGCTATACTGTGAGCAGAATTTGGGCCATGGTTCAGTTTCGGAACTTTACAGCTTTCATTGAAATTGATGTGAGTTTATTACAAGTGGGAGATTCAATGTTGCCATTGTCAAATGACTATCAAGTTACATGTGTGACTAAGTCCACTATTAATAGTTACCTGTGTGTGGATGGATGATACGGCAACAACTTCTACATTGAAAACTCCTTTATGATTATCTACCCACTTCATTCCAGGAAGGGGGACCTATAGGAAGTTAATAAAATCATTAACTCGTGTAAAATCATTACCTGCAGAAAAAGAAAAAACAACCTCCTTTGTAGAGCTAAGGTTCTTCTAATTAAAATACTAACTCCATTTTATTGTCGATGATAAACACAGCACTTTTTAGAGTTAACAGCTTTCAAGAAATAGTGTAAGAATTTCATATGTCTATAGCTTTTTACTTATATCTTCTGCTGAGGGATTTCAATGTGAGCAATAACTGACCTCAGGAGAAAGCACAGAATAAGCCTGTGGTGGTTTTTCCAATGAAACGGGTAGGCAGAACTGACCAGTCTTCAAACGTCCATTTTGAAGCATCGGTATCCACTTTAAGAGGAGGGGAAAAAACAACACAGTATCTTGAGTCCTGCAGGGTTGAATTTCACAGCAAACATTTTCTGGATGGAAACATGGCTAATGCATGATTAGTGGCCATTCTAGACTTTTACAAGTTGAAGCACTATTGAAAATATGTCATGTAATAACATGACAATGCTGAGTGAAATAAAAACAAATATATTATCAATATATCCTGCTTTGGATCAGAATTTGATTTTGTTGAAAGCAAGACAGAAAGAAAGATGCTTACAGTGTATCCAACTGGCGTCTCAAGAGGAGTGTTTTGTTTTTGTTGGCAACTGACATGATAGAAAGTAAAAAGCAGGTGGTGATGATCAGTTAAAGTGGCAGGGAGTTTAATTTTGATTTCTTCATGAAAATCAGGAGATCTGTTTAGGAACAAAATCATCAACTCAGTTATTAATACAAATTCTGTAATTAGGATTATTACTGGCATTCAGATAAACTACACTTAGCCTGGTTGCTTCACCTTTTTGGATGCTAATTTTTTCCAAAATCCTTTTTAGATCTTATGTCTTAAATTGAACCTTTTGTGCAAAGAAGGAAATAGAGTATCTCAGAGGATTACAAGTTTTACTTTCTGATCAGTGTTTGGAAAAATATATTAGCCCAGACAATATTTGTACTGGTCTGCCAAAAGTTGTCATAATACAATGGGCCTTAAACATGGGTGTCATCTTTTTGAACAATTAGAAAAATATTTTTGCTATTCCATTGAACAGTACATAAAAAATAAAGTCTGGAAGCTAATCAGGTTTTAATTTAGTATTTTACCATGCTGCATTTCTTCTCCCATCAAAGTCTGAGTGAATGGTAGGTTCCCGTGCTGCTGCTGTCATCTGCAGTTAATGTTTCCAAGTTCAAGAGGTGCTCTAGAGTCTAGTGTGCCAATTATGGCCAATTCACAAAGCACTTAAATGGGTGCTTCACTTGAAGCACATGAGCCATGTGCTACTGACGTCATTAAAGTTCACTCTGTGCTTAAGAGATTTGCTGGATTGGAGCTTAATGTTTTATGCCATTTGAAAGCTGAGTTTTCCAGGTTTCTGATCCTGGCTGGGATTTTTAAGGGGATGTCTTTCCTGCAGAGTTAACTTGGGATCTTACTCCAGTATCGCTGCTAACCTCATTCCCATTTACACACAGAACCCCCGCACCTGATTTGGAGAGTGCTTTAAGCCTGGGCTAGCTGGCCAGACTGGAGCTACAGGAGAAAGCCTGAGTGCTGCTTTCACTCAGGTTAGTAACCCACTCACGCCGCAGTGCAGATGCAGGCTAAATAATTTGAGTGCAGATAGTCCTCCAGTGCCTTCCCACATTTCCTCCATGTGCCCAGAAGGACAGATGAGTTCCCCACAATTCACTGGGAAAGCATCATAGAGCAAATCAGCTTATGGCTCTACAAAGAATCATAGCATGTGCCCTTGGAAATCTTAGCAACACACATAGGGGAGCGCAGCACCAGTGAGGACACAATAATTTGAGTCTGGCTTTGCAGTGTGGCTGCTCACACCCAGGGCTAGGCTGACCTGGATGCTGATTACCAGAGATAACCCTGCAGTGAAGCTAGACCCTAAGAGAGTGACATGCTCATCTCCTCGTGCAGTAGTTTTCAACCTGGGCTCTGCAGACCCCCGGGGGTCTGCAGACTATGTCTAAGATTTTCAAAGGGGTCAGCACCTCCATTTGAAAATGTTTAGGAGTCCACAAATGAAGAAAGGTTAAAAACCATTGTCCTAGTGAATCTCACTGGAATTTGGACACCTTAGGCTCCTTTGAAAATCTTCGGTTTTAACAGCATTCGTTACAGCTCTAATCATGCTAGAGACTGTGGCTTCGGAAAGAACGTCTGAACTGAAATGGGGAAGAGGTGCAAGGGTCATCAGAATGATCTGATATTTAACATGTCCTATGTCTTGTGAACCATCAGAAATGGAAATGAAGTCTACCCATTTCTGGAAGGCCATAACACTAGGCTATACAAGTGTATATATAGCATACATTGTTAGCCCTTGTTGTATGAGAGATGTTCAGCTGTGCTGGTTGGAAAATCTTCATAAAAATACTCCCAATTTTTGATTGACTAACATTAAGCATTAAAATGCTCACAGGTCCTTTGGACCAATGGCACTATTTTAGCAACGGTCCAGAATTTAAATGATACATTCCTGTACCTCAAACCACCTCAAGTTGGAAGCAGATCTGTAATTTATCAGCATTTTTGCTCTTTTTCATAAATATTTTTTCATTCAACAAAGGCATTTGTCCTGTCTACTAAAAAAAATAATTAAAAGTATGCTTTACTCTAAAAAGAAATGAATAAATGAATTTGCTTTCTGGAAATAGAAAGAAGAATTGGAGTACATGGACCCATTATTTAATTGTTTTTGAGTGAATGCTAATAATTATAGATTAGGTCAATTTTCAAATGATATGTTTATTCTATTTTCAGCAAAAAGTAAGTACATGCCTTCACTTCATAGATCTGAAATCTTCGTAAAGTATCCACTGACTTCAATGAGGCCAGGATTTCAGGCTTGATTTTTGTATCAAACTACCAGTTGTTTGCTTACTTTAAGTTACAACCATACGGAATACAATTTTCACTAAGCTTTATACATTGCAATCAGAGTCCAACCCCTGTCCCACTGAAGTAAGAGACTTGTCCTTCACCATAAACGTAAGAGGTTGTGAACAAATGCAGAACTGGGGCCAACTTCTGCATTCCTTACTCAGGTGAGTACTCCTTGCCTTCGGTAGTGCCACCGGCTTTAATGGGATTATTTTCACGGGTAAGAATGATTAGTTTGGGAAAGGGTGTCTGAGTCAGAACGTTGGGCTCAAAACTGCAAGCTACTGAGTACTCTGAGCATGTGCTTAACTTCAGCACATGAATAGCGCCCAATGATTGATATGCCTAACTTTATGCTTGTGCTTATGTGTTTCGCTGGATCAGATTGGTCTGTTCAGTGTCCTGCAAGAAGGAATCTTCTAGGATTCGATTCACCTCTCATATCAGTTTTACACAGAATACTCCTGATTTACACCCCTGTGAGAGCAGACTCCAGCCCTCAGTCTGTATGAAAGTGCAACTGGAGTATTAGGTGCTGTCAGTGCGAAATAAACAATAATGAGTCAGATTCACTTTGCATTACTCCACATTCACACCAGTAAAACTCCTCTGACTTGAGTGGAGTAGCATCGTGGTGAATTAAGCCCAACCATTTTTTAAAAACAGCTTTTGTATTTTACCTGTTATGATACACTACAGCTGTGTAGGCTTCTTTTGAAAATTCAGGACAGCTAGATTTACCAAAGATAACCTGCAGAAACACAACATAAGAAGTGTTAAAGTTTGTGCCAAATTCTACATTGTTTGAGGCCTAGGGCCAGATCCTGGGCTGTTGTAAACTGAAGTTAATGGAGCGGTGTCGATTTACACCAGCAGAGGATTTGGCCCTTTGTTGCTATACAACATCTTTCTTGATCATTTTTAAAATTATTTCATAGACCCAGTTACAAAAATTGGGTGGAGTGGGGCCACCCAAAGACTTGGCCGATGAGGCCATGTGGTACAGCTAGCCCTCACTCTCAGTTGGGCAATATCAGGAGAATTTCCAGACCCTGACAAGGGAGTGGAAGATTCCAAGTCTGCATGAGAGCAACAGGCAGGAAGTTCATAAATGGAAAAGATACCAGAGAAAGAAAAGGGGATGAGATGTACAGGGAATCAAGGCAAGTGTGACTAAAGGGGGACGGAAGAAAGGGGAACAGAGAGAACAAAAAAATGGGAGTGGGAACATGGGAAAGGGAGAAGGAACCCACAGAGAGATCCTCAGCAGGTGCAATTCAGCTAAGTCTGCTGGCTGAGGATCTGGCCCTGAATAAGAATGCACCATAAAATTCAATTTTTTTTGCCAACGAAGCAAAAATATTACATTACCAGCCTAAAGGGCAGTCACTACAGACTTCCTGAGTTTAGCTCTGGAATATCAATTGCAACTCGGCTTCTAGACAAACTGCATTTAAATGTGTGCTGTGTTCTGAAATGCTCTTATTTTAACTCCAACAGAAACAATCTCCCCAAAAGGTCCTTTAGGAGCATGGTTAGTTACTGCACTACCTTTCTGGCTACGGTGCAGACAGTAACACTTTACATTGGCAGCACCCAAAAGTTACACGAAGTGAAAGCAAAGCATATTCCTTACTGGCATGGCATTGCTTGGATCCTCTCCATACATAAACTGGACTTTCACAGTGATATTCCTGGCAGAGCCCTGACGGTTGGCGAAGTTAAGGCTCTGAGGGTAGACATACAGAAGATTTCTGCAAAAGACAGAAGCGTTAGCATTTACCATACCTTGAAAACTCTGTGTAGTGCTCACAACTATTCACGCTATAATCTACAAAAACAAGTAGAAATTCAATGGAACATATGAAGGCCTTGGTGTTTTTTAACTTACATCCCCCCTCTCTCACTCCACCCTCAAAGGTGATTTGGTTATAACTCATGCTCCAAACATCAAACCTCTATTCTCCCAACTAAGTGACAGGCTCCAAATACAGTAATTCTAGGTCATTGCATTCTCAAGCTTTCCTGCCATTTTAAAAAGAGTTCTGTTCAAGGAGTTTACCACGTCAACAATTCCCTTGGAAAGCGAGAGCATCAATAGGGAAGCATGTGCATGGTTTTAAATTCTCCAGTACACCCACCCCACTCGTCTCCCACGAAACACCTGCCTCGTTGACACTTGTGAGGGGATGAAAGGGAAGACATCAGGATAATCTCAAAGTGCAGTCTCCTCTGAAAAGTGACTATAAAAATGGCACCTACTTACTCAGCAGATCTGCACCCTCTGTCTATCAGTTGTATCTGCTCACGCTGGTGACTGAAATAAGGTTTTATTATTTTTTTACTGCTCTTAAGCCTGCAAAACCCATGCAAGTGAGCTGGATTTTATTCTGACTTGTGCATCACCAACAGAATTGTGAACCACAGGCTCCATTCTCTCTTATGTAGCAAATTCCCCCGCAGAGGAGAGTGGAACCTCCAGGGAACTGATTCCTCATTGTCTTGCTCCTTGTGCAGTCATCTACACCAGTGTAAAGCAATTGTAACACAGATGTAGTGCGTTACTATTCTGATTTGGTGGCAACTTTTGCACTCCCTTTGCACAGGAATAAATGATTACACAAGGTGTAGGGCAAAGAAAAATCAGGCCCCAGAAGTTTCAAACACTTAGTGTTTCCTACTCACTCTCTTATTACGGGGGAATGGTTTGCCCCAGCCCAGTGATCCAGAGGAAGCTGGGACATCCAGCCCCTTCACGGATCCACAAGCAGCAAGAGCCCACTGGCCCTGGAAAGCACAGATCAGAGGAGACCAAGCACTTTAAAGTCTCTGCCTTATTCTCATTCACATTATGGCCCCTTTACACCACTCTCGCATCACAGAGTCCTTACATTGGAGATGTATGTAATTTACACTCGTTTAAGGCTCTTGTACATTGCCAAAAGACCATTAGGGCTTGTCTACATGAGGAAGTCCTCCTTGAAGTGGGACCAGCTCAAAGCACTCTAATGCACAGGTAACAAATGCTAAGGTAATAGATGCATCCGATGAAGTAGGTTATAGCCCACGAAAGCTTATGCTGAAATAAAAGTAGTTAGTCTCTAAGGTGCTACAAGTATTCTTTGTTTTCTTTAGGTAACAAAAACATGATCCTTGTCCCAAAGAGCTCCCAGTCTAGGTTACTAAGGCGAGAGACAACAGGAGGACAAAAGAAACAGATGTGGGGAGCACAAAGGAACAGTGAGACAATTCGTCAGCATAATAAGCAGCAGCCCTAGAGCATCAGCAGTGACAGACTAAAAACAAAAGGGTCCTCTAAGATGGTCATCACAGATATCTTGCTCTCTTTACATGGCCAGAGACCCCACTAATTTCAGTAAGAATTCCATGCATGATGAGTGGGAATAATACTGGGTTTGAGATCTTCAGAAGGACTCTGAGAAGAGAAAGCAGCTTTTAGGGGATATCCACTGAAGGTCAGCTCCTGTACAGAGCAGCTCAACTCTACAGCACTAGAATGCAATAAGGGGCTGCATAGTGAACGCAGATTACTTTCCCCCTACAGGCTGTGTAATGTGCCTACTTCTCACATGGCAAATTTCCTCTCTTCAAACCAAGTCCTCCATGCCGAATGAAGCTTTTGATTTTCAT
This sequence comes from Dermatemys mawii, assembly GCA_007922305.1. Lineage (NCBI taxonomy): Eukaryota > Metazoa > Chordata > Testudines > Dermatemydidae > Dermatemys > Dermatemys mawii. The sequence goes on along the minus strand of ML677352.1, from coordinate 34,270,545 downwards.
CCCCATTGTTCACCATTCCTAATCAACGTTCTCTTGTTCTTTCACAGGGTGGCTCACGCTCTTTTTGTGACTTCAGTAAATGTTCTCATTCAAGCATGAATACATTTGCTCCTCGATGTTCTTTTTAAAAATAGAAATTAAAATTTGCTTTAAAATGAACTTTGCTCACAAAACTCTCATTGAGTATTATTATTATTATTATGGGTTTTAATGTATTTGGGAAGCCATGCCACAAGATCCCTCTATTAAAGGCAGTGTTAGGGCTGACTTATGTACAATAGTAGAGATAGGCTCAAGTCAAAACCCTACATCCAAACACCCACTCTTCTCCGAGGGGCCAGGAGGTGGTGGGGTAGAAGCTATCATGGCTGCTCTGTGCCACACAAGAAATCCCTGAGCAGGGAGGGAATCCACAAGATGACTTTAGAGAGGCTGTCACACTGGAGCTAAGATCTGGCTCATTAGCTTTGGATAAATTCACAACCAAAAATAGGGAGGGGAAGACTATTAGTTGCTTCCTCCCCCACTTCCTTTTGATCATCTCATTTAAATAAAGGCTGTTAGGACAATCATCGTGTATATTGAGAGGAAATTTCCAAAGGCAGTAGGGCGTATAATTTACATTAATAGTCAATAGGCATTAGGTGCCTAACTCCTACTTGTACCTTTGATTTCTTGTTTTTTGCTCCTGATGATTAGATGATACAGCCAGTGGTGTCGTAAGTGTGCTTTGTAGGGACAAATACAATTTTTTTTTAAAGCTTGTAGAAAAAGTTCAGATTTATTAAAACCTCAGCTGTGAGAGTGGGTAAAAGCAGGTGGAAAAGGAGCCGGTGTACGAGACAGGGCCAGCAGCAAATCTCCTCATGGCCTAACACAACATCCAACATCGCCCTCCGGCTCCACTGGATCTCAGGACCCTCTGTGTCCCAGGAGCAGTGGGATCGAGTGCTTAAATACAATCTTCACAGGATAAAAAATGCCCAGCTATTCCATCACAATATGATCCTGAATCAGCATGTCCTGGTTCTCAGCTCACTCACCTGGCTCTGGAATCAGTGATGTTACTCCAGTGTAAAACCGGTGTAACTAGAGCCACTTCACTTATACCGATCTTGTACAGTAGGTGCTAGACCCCAGTTTCATCTTCATTACCCCTTTCTCCTGTTAAGTTCTAATTATTTTTCCTCTCTACTAAGCCATCAAGCACCATCAGACAAGCCTTCCCTCCTTCACTTGTCACATCATCATAAAGGCTCATTTCATCACTTGTTTTTCACAACGCACTGGGCACTTTATAGGCTGGCTGAAATGCCGGCGATATCACCTTCCTCTGAACACGCTGAGAGAATGTAAAGTCATGGCAAAGACCGCCTAGTTATGTGGGCTTTGTGCCACGTTACTGGGCTATTAAGGGTTAATTATGTGGCACAACTTTGTTGGCAGGGTCCCTCAAGGTCAAAAGTCTACAATCTTAGCATGGTTTCATAGGAGAAAAGTAGAGAGAGAATACTGAATGGGACACTCTGGTGGGGTCAGAAATTTGTGTGGAGGATGGAACTGGAGGCCAGAGGAGGGATTTGCCACTGGGATGGGGCTGACGTGCCAGTAGACATGCTCAGTCTATGATGATTAAGAACGAACTTTACAGGGACTTAGGCTGCCTGGTACCAGTTAATACCATGTTGTTTCATTCACAGGTTTTTAAAAGTTGCAGCCAGAGGCTCTAAATCCAGACTTGTCTCTAGGGCTTTTACTGCAGGACATCCGCAATGCTATGCAAAATGTATGCAAAGCTTATATTATTTGCAAAGGAGCTCAAACGTACTTTTACCTTCATAAAATGAACTGTTAAACTGCAAAGTCTTTCTCAGCCCGGGAAATGAAAGCACCAGGCAGTTCTCTAAATATTTATGTAATGTGATTGCAGCCATTTTTGCAAATCCTTAATTGTTAATACTTTTATAAAGAGCCAATCCTGAACTCTTGGAGGGGAATTTCTCACTGTTATTAAAATTTCCCTTTTCTGTAAAATCCAAAGACATATTTCATTGTTTTATTAATGTTATAAAAGTCCTTAAAAGCTTAATGAGGGTCAGCCAAGTAGCAGGGCATGAATGCTCTTCAGGATTGTGTTTGTTAAATACATTTTTCTTTCTAGCAGTGTGAGATCTCAGCTCTCAGAGACAATTTTCTCTTACAGGTTCTGAAAAACCTCTTGAAATTTGTCATTTAATCAGGCTGGCTTTTTCCTCTCTGGATCATACAAGGGTGTGAATCTCTTCTGTGGCTTTGTTGTGGTATTTTGAGTGTGGGACTTTCAAAAATGCTTAGCATTGACCTAAGCCCACTGCTGTTGAAATCAATGGTAAGACTCTCATTGATTTTGGTGGGAACAGAATTGGCCAGGGACGAGTGCTTTGGAAAATCCCACCCATCATTTTTTTTATTTTTGACTTCAGAATTTTTTACTAGCTTGCTCATTATTTTTTAAAATCTTTTCATAGCTTAATGTTAGAGATATACACATTTACACCACTTCTTCCCCCCTAGAGCACTGGACTTAATTATACTGTGATATACTGTGGTTCAACTCTAGTTACTACTTGAACCATCTCCTGAGCCTTACTGAGGACAAACTCAAGGGTCGCTTCTCTTCTCCTTGGCAAAAATGAAAAATGGAAATATTGGAAAAGCTACTGGGGGAGAGTTATGAAAAATATTTGAAAAAATAAAAAGTGGCTTTGTTTTAAACTCTGAAAATGAAAGCAACTTCAAACATTTGCAGAACTGTTTCTTAATTTTTCAACCAGTTCTATTATTTTGTAACTTACAGAACAATAGCAGTATGTGAAAATGACAACTGGTTGTCTCCCCCATTATGATGTGGTGTCATGCTTAACTGAAAACTTTATCTGAACTGCATTTGACAAGTCAAGGGTTCAATGACTTTCAGTCTTTTGACTATATGACTATCATGGGTTTTTCATGCAGAAAATATGTATACATTTAACATGCATGTTTATCTTTCTTTTTAAAAACTGGGGAGGAACAGGCTTGGCTAATAGGTATTTTCCATCTTTAATTCCTATAATAAGGGATCTATCCAGATCAATCATTTAAAATAAAACTCCATCAAACATTACAAGTTAAACTGTAAGGGCTCAAAGAAATTTTGGTACAGACACAAGTACAAACTCAGGCCTCAATCTTTAAAATACTTAAGCATGTATTTAACTTTATTCATATGAATAGCTCCTTTGAAAACTATGGAGATACTCACACAAGTAAAATAATGCAGGATGTAATTTTTAATAGGACTGAAATCAATAGGGCACCATATACATTTAATGAGTTTCTATAGAAATTAATCTGAAAATACTTAGAATTTAGTAGAGAATGATATCCTTCCAATAGTAGTTTTGGTCTAAAGTAACTTCTTATAGGCTCTAATCTCATGGACACACCTCTTAAAAACCCTGATACTATGTGGTACAGCAATCAATCTCACTGAACCTAATTCTCTGGTATAAAGCACTATGCATTCTATATCACACTTAAATATGGTAATCATTATCATCTCAGTATAAATATGACTACTCTATCACATCATTATTATTATTTTACTTGTGGAGTTAATATAGAACATAATTTAATAAAGGCTAAAGAAAAAAGATTAAATGGGGTTCATTTTAACAATAGGTCAGAAGTGATTTGAGCCAACATATACTCTGTGCTATGCCTTCAAGATTTGTTTATAAAGAATGTGTCCTGCAAGTACGGTAATTGCTTCACTCAGTTCCACTAAGCCACAATATTTGTGATTATCATCTTGTAGCCAAGTTTGTGAGCAAGGCCACGGAAAACATTAAAAGCCACAGCCAAAGACATTTTTATTCAATGGATTAGCCATGTTCATCACAATGTACTTGGAATCTAAAGCCCTGATGCAACATAGCATATAAGCACATGCACAACCTTTGATATGTGACTAGTTCCATTAAAATCAATGGAACTACTAAACATACTTAAAGTTATGCATGTGCAGCACTTTGCTTAAATGCAGAAACTTTTGGTGTGTATATGGACTCCACTGGTCTTATCCAGTGAGTGATCAGCAGCTGCTGTCATGAAAACAGGTCAGGATACCACAATTTTCTAATTTTATTAACAATACCTCATAATACTATGAGTTATAGCATGCCTGGGGACAGTGAATATTTCTGTTAACTTTGTAATGATTTCTGTATAGTCACCCTTAATTGTGTAGATCAAACTGAGGTATCTTTAGGTAGCATTACACTTGTTGTTTTGTAGATACACCACAAAATACTGCTGACAAAAAATGAATGCACAATTTTTATTCCTCTTATATCCTCTTACAAACAAAACAGCACAAAACAAGAACCTTGTAAAATATTATCTGACATTTCTCTAACACTATTAATTTGAAGATCTCAAAGTGTCATATAATATTTTACAAACATAAATTAAGTGATAGGACTCTTATGAAGGAGAGTATTATCTACTCTTTACAACTTAGAAAACTGAGGTACAGGCTGGTTAAGTGACTTGTCCATGCTAATCCAGCAAGCTAGAGAACCCAGGAGTCCTGACTCCCCTTCTTCTGCTCTCTTCACTCCCCTACACATTCTCTCAGGGAAATACTAAACCATTCAATAAATTACAAGCTACTTAACTTCTATGTTGCTTTTTAACATGCTGAATATGTTGGGCAAATACACTTTCAATGCCATCACAATACTTTGTCCATCAAAACACACTATTCTGATTTCAATGGAACTCCAGAACATCAATGCACAGGAGATGATCAGCAGAGGGAATGGGATGAACAGAGGTGAAATGATTAGGAGCAAACAACCAAAAATAAACTCCTTGTTTCCAGTGCCCTTTCACACTGAAAAAACTCCACTCTTTGTTACATCTGCCAACAGGTGACCAGAAAGACAAGGAGGGTGAGATAATATCTTTTACTGGATATAACCTCACCCATCCACCTTATTTCTCTAATATTCTTGGACCAATATGGCTACAGCAACACTGCATACAACAGGTGACCAGACAGATTTCACTATTGGCTGGCTGGGCTAACTGTGCATGCCTCCTGCACATAATCACAGCCAAAACTTGAACCTGGACCCTGCCTGTCACTTTTACCAGGGACATCAAAAGAGAACATGCTTGTGATATGGTTAGAAGGAGCTGTGCTAAACTTCTCTCAGCTAGAAATGGCTCCTTCTACATCTTACACTCGCTTATTTCTTACCTGATTTAAAGTAGGTTCTAATCAACTAAAAGGAAACAAATCATCAAAAAAACACTTGCATCGAGGGAAGATGGGGTGCATGTATGTGTATATATGCACCTGTATTTCTTTTGTGACGGCCATTTTTTCAGTTTTGTGATTTGTTCTATTAGTTAAAGAGACAGGCAGGGCAAATTCACGTCAGATTAAACATGAAATCTTTTGGAAATTTGGTTATAAATTAAAAACATGTTAAGATCATTTGTGCCATGACCAGAAGACCACAGAGTGGCACAAAGTTGTCTTTGACTCCCTACCCCACTTCAGTTCTGTACCTAGTATAGCTCCACCAGAGCCAAGGCCTGGAGCCAAGTCCTCAAAGTATCTGAGGGTAAAGAATTAAAAACCATGGATTGCCCTCCTGATGTTTAAATCTTTTCTTTAGCTGACTTTTTAGATACATTTCAGGATCAAATGCCTAATTATTCACAGCCTCTTGTGATGCTGTCTGTTCATTCACCCCCCTGTCATTGCACAAATGTTTCCTACTAGACATTTTCTAGTGATTTGTCTCAGCATTGTTCCAAAAGAAGATCCTGAAACATGGTCTCCAACTACAGACTCCTGCTAGCAGACTGCATTGCAGGGCCCAAGTCTGACAGTTGTTGTCTCTTATCAAGATTATCTCCTTGGGATACTATGAGAAATGTGGTTGTGGTCTGCTGTGAAGTACTGACTATTACATCAGATTATTTCTTGTCTTTGCTTTGATCATATGCCAGCCGATTTATAATGAAATTCTGCTACCCAGAACTATGGACTTTATCCAAATTCTCTCCTTTGGCTAGTGTACATGAGCTAATCACTCAGATTCCTATTGCACCAGTGTAATATATTACTCTAGTTATTTATCTGTGCAACAGAATTTAAGAATATTTTGATGCCACTTAATATTTTATGTTTTATTACATGTTACCAAAGTTTCATCATGCAGTGGTTCAGCGCCCGGGTTAACATATTCATTTCAATACACTTTCCTTTTTCACACAAAGTTTTGCGCACATATACAAATAAATAGATAAATAAAAAAATAAAGTTGAGCAACTATGAGGCTCTCTCCATTCCAGTCAGCACTCCGAGGAAAAACCTTGAAAATGCTCCAAAAGTGCTAGAGTGCACATTATAATCAGTGTGGGCAGATTTCCTATATTTGTATGTGACTGTGCCACAAATTCAAAATTTCACTGCTCCTTGCACACTGGTTGGTTCTAAAGCAGACAATCGTTCCAGTCATAAAGCTGAACATTTTTTCATATCATTCTTACAAGACTACCCTCACCCAAACTTTATTTATTTAGGACCAAATCTAGGCCATAGAAAAGGATCTTAGAGTAAGAGAGGTCTAAATGTATGTCTATTCTACAGAGACAATGCTCGCAGAGCTAAATTGGAATAGTTATGCTGGCATAACTTCATAGTGTAGACACAGCCTGTGCTGACAGAAGTGGGTTTTCTGTCCATGTAGGAACACCAGCTGCCCAAAACAATGTTAGCTATGCTGATGGAAACACTCTTCCGGTGACATAGCTACGTCTACATTGGGGATTACGTCAACATAGCTCCTGACTGACACAGTTGTGCTGATATAACTTTCAAGTACAGACCAAGCCTAAGTACAGTTTTGTCCTTCCCACCCACCATTGGAATGCAGCATTTCAAAGCCCATGGTTTGGGGTTTTGCATAGCCAAGCTAAATTAATGGCTGGTCTACACTACAATCCTGAGAGACAAGCTAGGCTGGCCTAACCCCAAGTGTAGCCTGCACTAAGTCGAAAGAAGACCTAGCTATATCTCTTGAGAGGCGGATTACTTAGGCTGACAGAAAAACCCTTCCCATCAACATAGATAGTGTCTACACAAAGGAATAATGATGGCACAGCTGTAGCAGTTTAAATGTAGACATACCCTCTGACCAGGAAGTTTCTCTCAGTTGCGTCATCCGCAAACCCATGCAAATTCACCCTGTAAACATATGGAAACCTCTGCAGAATTTCCCTGCTGATGTCCTAACTCATGATGTCCTAAAAGCACTCCCAGCACTTAGAGAACTGTCCAACATAGACATAGAGGAGGTGGTAAATGGTAGCACGGCTACTCAGGAAGAGGATATCAAGGAAGCAGATTAACATGGATTGGCAGATGCTCCATGCAGATGGCTTATGGTTTGCTGCAGTTTCCTTTAGGTTCCTAGGGAATCATGGACATCAGCCTTTGACCTCATCACAATGCCTCAGAAACCCAGTGGTTCTGATTTCCACTGCTTGAACCTTAGAAGTCATGTACATTTGTGCAAAATGATCACAAACTGAATCTGCCAAATCACAATTCTCCACTCATGTACACCAGTGGTAGCATTTTACATTCACAGAGCACAGGATTAAAGAATCTGTTAAGAAAGGGATATATCCAGCAATACATCATGTTGACCAATAATTTTAACAACAAAATAGCTGGCATATTGGAAATCTAAGTACTAGTTTAATCAGCAACAGGCTGGTCACACAGGTTTATCTTTCCAGATACCAATCTGGACAGGACAGAGGTTACATTAGTTTAATTATACATGGTTTAATGATCAACTTAATCCATTTGCCTTTTCTGTACCGAACAGGCGTATATATATACACGCTAAATTCTTTAACCCAGAACCACCATACAGCAAAAACTATAACTAGGGAAAACATTTCTATTCAAAACTACCTTAGGACACTGGAAACAGACACCATGAAAATAGCCCTCGTCTTTCTTTTCATTGCCCCTTTTGCTATTTCAAGTAGAATTGACAAAGACTACTCTTCCTTTGATTCTACACCTCCTGAGCCAAACTCAAGATTTGCCATGTTAGATGATGTACGGATTTTAGCTAATGGGCTTCTCCAGCTTGGGCACGGCCTTAAAGACTTTGTCCAGAAGACCAAGGGGCAAATGAATGACATCTTTCAAAAACTGAACATTTTTGACAAGTCTTTTTATGAGCTCTCACTGCAAACCAATGAAATCAAGGTAGAAGAAGAAGAGCTCAAAAAAACAACTTCCAGATTGCTGACCAACAATGAAGAGATAAGGAATATATCCCTCGAGCTGAACTCAAAGATTGAAGACCTATTACAAGACAAGATCCAGCTTCAAGAGAAAGTAGGGGGGCTGGAAGAGAAAGTAATTAAATTAGTCCACAACCAGCCTGAAGTTCAAGAACCGAAAGAAATGACTTCACTCAAAGTAAGTAGACTTGAGGAAACCCAGAGGGTAGAAAGCCAAAGTAAATAGGGATGCTGTTTTAGGGAGTGATGCTCTGAAAGCCATGTTTCCTCCTTACGTTTCTAGAAGCAGTAACATGTATTTTGAGAAATAAGCTTTGTATATGAATCTGGAGAATAATAGTTTTGCAGAAATCAATTCAAATGCCTTATTATGGGCCAGGAAATGTCATCAGTTTTAAAGCTTAAATCCCCAAAGAAATCAGTGAAGAAATGTGCTTGAAAACAGATGGAATGATATGGCCTTACATATTTTGCTCTGTGCTTAAAAACAAAAATCAATTTCAAAGTACACTAAAGCATAATGGTAAAACCCTTGGAAATCAGATTTACAAAACTACAGCACAATACAGCTCATTGCAAAATGATGGCTTATGTGAATTCTGATAGGTTTAATGTTTGTAAGATTTAGTAACATTTATTTTAAAAATGAACTTTAAAGAGGGGCTATCTATTGTACTTATATGGCTCCCATCACCACAGTACCTGAGCACCTCAAAATCTTCAGTAAATTTATCCTCACTAGACCCCTGGGAGGCAAGACAGTGCCATTATCCCCAATTTACAGATGGGAATTGAGGCACAGAAAGGCTTGATGACTTGTCCAAGGTCACACAGGAAGCACATGGCACAGCAGAGAAGTTAACCCGCGTCTTCCAAGGCCAAACCACTAGAGCATCCTCTCTCTACTGGCCTAGTGGTATGTGTTATTTATATAGTTCAATGAAAAACACAAGACAGCTCCACAAAAATTCCTTCTTTGAATCACCTTCAGAGTGGGATTAAAGTGTTTGAAATAAAGGGCCAGACGAAGGCCTCTGAATCTGACAGCAGTTTTGCTCAAGTAATTTGATCCCCAATTGGTGTAGACACTCACTGCAGGGGAAAAGAGAGGATTCTGCCCCACAAGATAGGATAGGGAAGGCAAAATTAAGCAAAACGATGACCATTGTGCAGAGGTTTTGCCTTTCAAAACTGACACTGATAAAAAAGATTCATTGAAGCAAGGCATTAATCTGATCTTTCTAACACAGAATGAAAGCTGTCTTTGATGAAGTTCCACTTTTTTCCCCTCCAGAATTTTGTACAGCAACAGGACAACCACATTAGGCAACTTCTCAAAGTTGTACAAGAACAGCATGCACAACTTGATAAACAGCACAATCAAATAAAGGAGCTGGAAGAGAAGGTAGAGGAACTAGTTATCTGAATACACTTCTCCTTTCCAGAATTCATTCTGATTGTCTGAGATACCTAGGGGGGGAAAATAACCTTATGGGCCAAAATGCAAATCTTGGGACATAATCTTTTTATGGACGTGTAACTGCTAAATGCAACAGAACTGCTGTGGTATTGTGCTATGTGGTTGGGGATGAGGGCACAAGCATGCTGAGTACTAAGCTCTGTACCATGGACCATAAAACCCAAATGGGGCATTTTTGTGGATTGTAACTTTTCCCATTTTGTTTAATTCTCTAATTACCAAGCTCACTGTTCTTCTGACTCTGACCTTTCTCCTGCCTCCCAGTGTTAAGTTATTTTCTCTTTTTCCTCCTCTTTGCTGCTATATTCATTTCAACACAGCACCATACCTCTATACTAAAATGTTTTACCTCTGTTATCACAGCTGTGGGTACAACTGACATGGTTCTGAAATTGTCATGCTTCTATTTAATTTCACTCCTCAGAGCAGGCCCCAAAATAACAGTTTTTAGTGCAGGGTCCAAGGGCTCCATAAACTCTCTAGAGGTTGGGACTAGTTGTCTGAGTGGTGTTATTTAGGGACTGAGTTAAGTCCATCCACCAATCAAGATACATGTCAAAAGGACAGGTAAGCAAATTGACAGCTTATCGCAGTGAAGGAGTTTCATAGTCCAAACATGAGTTTCAAAGAGGCATGTTAGCATTAGTATATTCCCCAGGAATATTTATAAAACACTTTTCATATTGCACACTGATTACTTTAAAAGATTAAATTGACAATAATTTGATTGTTGAACTAAGTATATGACTTTTGATTATAATTCCATTGTTTGGGAGATCAATAACACACAAATATGTGCTTCTTTTCAGCTAAGCAATACAAGTTTCCAAGAAAACACGGAGCGTTCATTTTCTCTGAAGCAAACTGAACCAAAGATCATTCCCCTTCCTCCACATAATTCCACAGCTCCAGTTCAGGAATTCAGTGGTAAGATCGTATAATGCTCTAGGTCTGACTGTGAAATGCATTGTGTTTCCAGTAGCGCATATGTGTGCATGCATGTGCTCACTGTTAAATGGTCAGATACAGGAGGGTTTTACCTTTCTTCTTCAAGTTTCCCTGCGAAGTCAGTTCTTATGAAAGGGATTGGGTTTTCAGCTCTGGAGACTTGAGTCCTCTATTTAACCATACAAAACATGCAGCAGGGCATATTTCCACACACTGTCCCACAAATTTGCCTCCATTTTCACAAAGTGGGACAACTTCTAGGGCTGAAATAGTCAGGTCTCGGTAAGCAATTCAGTCTCTGACCTTTCCTTGGGTTACATTTTGTATCACACATACAAGGCAGTACCTTTATTGTCAGTTTTGATGATGCAGGCATTTGTCCACAGGGAAATGGACTGAGACTTGGATTGACAGGACTTGGATTAGATTTTTAAAGCTGATCAGCATTTTTAGACTTCGGTAATAGTGAGGTTTGGGAATTCAGTCTAATTCGAACAACCATGATTAGAGCTTCGTGGAGAAAAGAAGCCATTATGACCAACAGTCTATTCTTAGACTATCTAAATCGAATCCCTGCCTAACTAAGCAAACACCGGCTGCCCATCAGCTAGCTAGCCACTTTTCCTCTGGTGTAATTTTTAGCCCTCAGAAACTAATTAGCCCATTTCACAGAAGGACCCATCATAAAAGAACACTCCTATTGAACTAACTATTCCAGCTTCTGTTTTGTTCCAAGAGGCTCAAAAAAGGCAACTACCTCTACAGTGCTGGATTCTGCCCTTCAAGCTTCTGAACTGCAAAAAGATATTTGTAATTCTTTAATTATTGCTATTCCAGGTGTTGCTACTGATTGCACTGCCCTTTATAAGAGAGGTGAACGGACCAGTGGCATTTACTCTATTAAGCCCAACGGATCTGAAGCTTTTCATGTCTATTGTGAAATGAAATCTGGTAAGACCAGCTATGCTAGAAGCAGTATAATTCTTCCTTTAACAGTTTAAAGTACTTACTGCCCTAAAACGTACACAAACTTACAGCAGACCACCCAAAAGGTTGTCATTTCTTATAAAGCTGACTGCAGCCAGTGACATTCCGAATTTATCCCTACTTTTCAGAATACCACGAAGAGCTGAAGAAATCTCTTCCACTCTTTGTTCAGTCCATTCTTCAGTATAAGCAAGAGGCAAATCCATTAGCATCTACAGGAAATAGTTTTTCATCCCTAGAGCCAAATGACGACTAAAAAGCAATGATTACTAACACTGTATTACAAATAAATAACTTTTCTAAATTAAATCAGTTAATTGCATAACACTCCCATGGCCAGCTAACAGTGGTTATACTTGGAATAGTTTGGCATGCATTCTTTATAAGGTTATTCCAGGGTATAGAGCTGCCAGGAGTTTATCAGGCCTCTCCATGCTATCACCTTTCAATTAGTTTGTTACCAGTCAGTGACCACGTTGGATCTAAACAAGGATTGTGTCCATGCACAACATGGTTGGTACATACGTAATAACTATGGCAACTACCAATGGGTATATCTTTGCCACCAGCGTAGGCTGGTATCTGCTTGTCTTCCTGTAACGAAGTCATAATGCTGTTATTTTGTAGTACACCTGCATGCGTATCACCAGTTTGGCCAGTTGTCCTTCCTCCTATTGGATAAGCCCACAGCACAGTGCCTCTCAGACTGGCAGTGCTGCTTTATGTAAGTTCCCTCTTTGCTCCCTGGTGTCTGGCACAGCTGCCTAGAGTTTCTAAGAATACACTGATGCAAACATAGTGAGGCAGGGTGATATGTTTGAATGTGCAAACATGGTTGGCCTGTGGTTTCATTGTGAAAAGAAGCTGCTGAAGGGTCATAATTCAACCATGTTTGTTGTAACTGGGTCAGACGAGGGTGTCATGACCTGGTTACTACAAAAAACAAAAAAAATCAGTCACGCTTTATACAAATGTTAGCATAATATCCTAAGCAGTCAAGATCTACCACTTAAGAGAATTTTGTTGACTGTAAATGGTATTTATAAAATCACCAGCAAAACTACTAACATGGTACAATTAATTTCTCTTTTTATCTATTGATCTACTCTTGTCAAAGTCCAAACAAATGGTTAAAATGACCTAACAAGTTTATGGTTTATTTCCCTTTGTCATTCACAGACAGCTCATGGACAGTCATTCAAAACAGAGTCGATGGATCACTAGATTTCAACAAAACCTGGGAGAGCTATGCAAATGGTTTTGGTGATCTCAAGGGTAAAGGCACTCTTTTTACTCCTTCATTTTTTATAGGCTGTTAGCTGCTTTCACGTGCTAGATTCTTGGATGAATCTAGTGTATTCACACACCAGGAAGCAGAAACAAGCAAGCCAGTCTGAGCAGCTCATATAGCTAATGTGAGACACTGTCTATTGCATACCAGGAAACATAAGGGCCTGAATTCAGCAAAGCACTTAAGTGTGTGCTTATCCTTAAGCATGTGCTCAGGAGCTTTGCTAAATTAAGACCAAAAAGACTTATTTCAAATGTTATTTTATTTATTTAGATTCTGCCCTTTTCAAGTCTCCCATTCAAAGTTCTAGGTTTCCTTGATACACGTTTGTGACCACAAGAAATATACAGTAAACATCAGTAAAGTAAGCAGCACTTCTTCCTCCCAACATACCATGTTTACATTAATCCCACTATATCAGTTGATCAAGCTCAAGACATCATTAGGCTAGGCAGTATTTTCCTCTATACATGTCCAGTCTCCCAGTCACTGAAAGCCAATCATCTTACCTGGCATGTGAATGGTGAAGAAACACCCATGTTTATATTAGTTAATCATCAACTCTAAGACCATTTTTAATGCCAAGCATTGGTTAACAGCTTGCCTATCCAGCATATTTTTCTATGCATCTATTTAAAATTACTTGATTCTCCTTTTACAGAAAAATAAGTCACTGTGGCAGATTCAAGTCACCAATTTCCCAATCTAGGCACAGAGCAGTGGATAGATAGCAGCATAATATCAACTATTGCTTTCTTTCAGATCTGCAACCTTGAAGAGTTACTTTACTCCTCCCTCTGGTGTTGGAGCAGTAAATAGGACTGAGGCAAGCATTTTCTCATGTAGGAGGATTCCTGCCTCTTATTTTAAGAAATGTGCCTTACTTAGTGTAGAATTCCCACATCCCATATCATATAGGGTGCATTTTGTTCCATAGATCAGAAAAATCCATGCAAAGGATCATACAAGTATACATAAATACCAGTGTATGACTGTGGCCTGTGATGGATTTTCTAACATGAACGTAAAATGGTGGAGTGCTGCTGCTTAAAGTTTTGTCCTGTATTTTTTCAAAAGAGCTTGTCCTTTGTTCCTTGATATATATAGGTGGGCACCTTGCTTGTGAGGAATTCACATTTGGCAGTCTTGTTTTTGCAAGGAGATCAGCAATAGATATAATAAGAAGCTGGTTCATAGTTTGCTAAACAATATGTTCAACTATCAAAAAGTCCATGAGGGAGAAAAACTACTCAAATTAAATCCATTTTATTTTTTAATATAAGGGCATCAAAATCCCAATGTAGGCCCCACAACACTACCACAAGTGAAATCTATTTCCATTACAATTAAGTTTTATATATGTCACTTGCTTCAATTATCATACTGCTTCAGTTACGTATTTTTTTTTAAATGTCTGGAGTCTCCTTTGCAGTCCTTCACAAGCACTGTGAAAATTAGGAGAGGTTCCATTTCATGTATATATCTAGTTTTTATTGATCACGAGTGTGTAATTAAAAAGATGTAAACAAAAAGAATGTTTCAGGAGACTCTCTGAAAAGATCAAGAGTTCCCAAGACTCATACTATTGATTTAATTAAAGCAATGAATAAACCTTTTTAAATAATTGTGCTCTGTCTTAACTCTATACTAATGATATTCATGCAACCTGTCCTTGCAGGGGAATTTTGGTTGGGACTAGTGAAGTTATATTCCATTGCTAACCAAGCTGATTACATTTTACGTATTGAACTGGAAGACTGGAAAGATAATAAACGTTACATCGAGTACACATTCACCTTGGGAAGTCCAGAAACAGACTATACACTTCATCTTTCAGAAGTCTCAGGAAATATTCCCAATGCACTGCCTGAACAAACAAAACTGAGGTTCTCTTTGATGGATCACAATAATGCTACAAAGACAGATTTCAACTGTCCAGAAAGATATTCAGGTACCAGTATTCGAAGTACATTAAAATTCCTTTGTATCTAATGTAACATCTTCATGAATTACTGGGAATCTACCTATAATGCTCAGCTGTTATGGATGTTAGAGACTGAAAAGACTAGTTCACAAAATCTCTCCCCTGCATAGGAAGAACATGAAATAAAATAATAATTATTAGCACTTATATAGTGCTTTTTCTCCACAGATTTCAGGGTCCTAAAACACCGCCAGAGCATTATCAACCCATTTCACAGGTAGGGAAAACTGAAGCACAGAGATTCTAAGTGGCTTGCTCTAGGTCACAGAGTGAATTAGTAGAAGAGCTAGAAATGGAACTCAGGGGTGAATTCTTTGTTCATTTAAAGTCAATAGGAGTTTTGCCACAGACTTCAGTGGAACCAGGAATTCACCTCCCATGTGGGTCCTAATCCAGCACCCAGCCACTGGACTGCATTGGCTTTCTGCATGTAATCCCTTCTTGCACACAACAGAAGATGGATTGGATAATAACTCCACTCTATCACACGCAGCAGACAAGAGTTAAGCCTGCAGCCGAGTTTCCATTTAAATGTACAAAATAAGTCACATTCACCACAAAACTGATCGATATATTTAGGACAAAGGCAGAATTTTCGTACACATTTAAAAAATAAAAACACAAAAGAGAGTCTCTCATTGACTTCAATGGGAGTTGGATCAGGCCTAGAGAAGCCTCATTTTGAAAATGTAGTCCAAATCAGTGACTAGCCTTCTGACGTCAAACAGGAAAAATAAAATTTTGACTAAATGACACCAAAATATTGTTTTTAGGTGGCTGGTGGCACAGAGCATGTGGGGAAACCAATCTGAATGGAAAATATATCAAACCAAGGTCAGAAGGAAAACTAGAAAGGAGACGAGGAATATACTGGAAGCCTCAGAAAGGAAGATTCTATTTGATCAAGTCAACCAAGCTGATGATACACCCTACAGATTTAGAAAGTTTTGAGTGAACTCTCATTCTGATGTGTTTAATTGAACACATATTCACTGAACATTAAACATAAAATGAACTGATAATCAGGGCTGAATGCCCAAATACAAGGCATTACATATATTCCATTCTTTTCAATGATACAACACGGAGGAATCTGCTATGGTCTTATGGTATATTTTGAAAGTATTATTATTTTTTCTAATATAAATATATTTCAAGTTCAAAACTACCTATGCATCCCCTCCTTTGAACACTAGTGCCTAGAAACTGGATGCGTTTTTGGTATTTTGGCAGACTGTACTGCACGTGGACAAGAATTTTCAGGCCAATGCATTTGTTTTTGGATTATGTAGAGGAGATTATTCAAAATGTTTCAATAAAAATAACAGACTGACAGAATTCTACAGAAAACATTTTAGTTTTGAAGAAAGATTTTACTTTATAAAGTAACTTACTTTTAGGTTAGACTCAAGTGCTATAGTCTTGGAATGTGTCTATGCATGAATGAATTGGCAGATAATTCTGCATTTTATGGTACTATGTATTTAAATGTGAACATCCAGCTGTGTATCTTGAGCCAGATCTTCATTGTTGTGCTCATGCAACTATGAAAACAGCACATTTGGACATTCAGAATGTGAAACTAACCTTTTATATGATAAAATAATTCTTAGGGCCCAATTCAAAGACTGCTGGTAGTTTTTCACAGGGATTTCAATGGGCTTTGAATCAGGCCCTTAAATTACCTTTTGGTATACCTTATTTATGGAATCAACTGGACAAAGTGCTGTGTTTGAAACAGACCGACTGCCTTTAACATAAATAGAAACCAATCCTACAACCTGTACCTATGCAAAAAATCCGACTGAAGTCAATGGTGCAACTCAACTAATCACATTGGTAAGAACTATAAGATCCTGCAGGACCTTCAGTATCAATCCTGCAAGCACACATTTGCATAAATTTACTCAAAGGAGGAATCCCCAAAATCGATGGGATTATTCACATATTTACGGTTAGGCATGCAAGTGTTTGCATGATAGGAACCGTAGAATGTGATTATTTTGAGTCATATTGACTTTTCTATCTTATCTAACAACTGTACTGTATGAATTTTGTAGCATTTTAACATTTGAAGCCATTAAAAAGAACCATCTTTTTAAACTATATTTTGTCAAAATGAAAACAAGGTTGAATATAGTCAGCAAATTTCAGAGAAACAATGCACTAACTAATTTAATTAGAGGTCTGACGCTGTTGAAATGCAGTCATTACAATCAAAGTAAGATGATCAGTCAAGAGAAACTGCACATTTGTACTGATGTACTGGAAATATTTAGTTGTTTGTTTAAAAATCAATAAAGAAAATTTCCCAAAAGAAACTAATATGTAACATGAATAAAAGAATTCTTAAAGTGTTAGTTTTCTGTTAGTTGGTTGTACCCATACAGAGGTTTGTCTAGTTTCCAAGGAGACCCACATCAGCTTAGAGGAAAGGTAGTCTGGGGATGAGAGCAAGAACGGTGTTGGTGCTACTTATCCTCTGTGCAAATCTCAAGTCCCTTTCTGCCAGCAGCCTTGGAAGACAAGAAATGGCAGGGCTGTCTCACCAGTTTTTCCCACCAGCTTGTGCTGTTCCATCCTACTCCCAAGACTGGATCCTCACTCCCCTGTCCTGCCACTTGCAACTATGCCTGAGTGATAAATCTACTGTGTAGCTATTTAGACTATACTTTGAAACCCTTTAACTTCAATGGTTTGGAGTTGGGTTTTTTCCACTGCTAACAGACTAATTCATAGACACAAACCAATTCACTTTCCAGTCAAGAAAAATCATTACTTCCTGGTTAAGCCCCACTCACTAGACTCATAGAAGGCTGCAAAAATCCAGAAAAAAGCAATGAGAGACGTCCTGACCCTGAGGAGCAGGAAGCTGGGTCTGTAGAAAGGCTTGAACATACAGGCCATGGGAATTGTGGGATAGCATTGGCAGCCTATTCAAACGTGACCTCAGCAATGCATGCTTTAGTTTCATTCTCATTGCAAAGTGAGTGGGCTGAGATACAAATTTAAGTTAAGACAAAGGTACAGGACACCTATACTCCTGGTTAAGCTAGCAAGCATGTATTCTGAGAACCTAAATACATGTATCAAGGACTTTATGTATGGATGGTAAGATGGGGTTGGGCTAAAACATGTGTCAGACCTGCAGTTTAGATAAATCTTCAGTGGACTTCAGCACTAGCTACTTCTCGCAAAAGAGCACAAGAGTTCAACTCACTGGTAAAAATCCTCTAGCAGGAGAAAGGGTCTTGACTGACAGGTATAGTCCTATGTTTTAGGACTATACCTATACCAGCAGCTGACCCTCAGTATTCTGTGATGACCAATGTGAGCTGGCTTTTCATCTCCCTCCTTTCCTTGCCTCCATTTCCTTTCCCCTCTATCACAGCTGCAAAACAAGCGCTTCCTCACCTTGTCAGCTCCCTCCCCGACCCCCAGTCTCTGAAAGTGAGACTCCTGAGTGAGCAGACACTATCATGCCCACAGCCCATCACCAACTCTTAATGGCCAGGTTTTGAGCTAACAGCTAACAGCTGTGTCCTGGAGCCAGACCAGTTATGCCCGGCCCACAGTTGCCGATGACTGCAGCCTTCCGGCATGAGGCAAGGGATGGAAAAGATTACTAATGGGAGGCAGGGTAGATCAGGATGGTCAGCTAGGAAAATAATGAAGTAATTTTGAGGGGAAGAGAAGAACCCAGCCTCTCTTCCCCATAAAAACAGCATGACCCTACCCAACAGGGATAAAGTGAGGATAAATCCATTAAAGACTGCAAGATCACAGAATAATAGAATATCAGGGTTAGAAGAGACCTCAGGAGGTCAGCTAGCCCAACCCCCTGCTCCAAGGAGGACCAACTCCCAACTAAGTCATTCCAGCCAGGGCTTTGTCAAGCCTGACCCTGAAAACCTCTAAGGAAGGAGATTCTATCACCTCCCTAGGTAACCCATTCCAGTGCTCACCACCCTCCTAGTGAAGAAATTTTTCCTAATATCAACCTAAACCTCTCCCACTGCAACTTGAGACCATTACTCCTTGTACTGTACTCAGATACTATGGCAACGGGGACCATATAAGTACAATAAATGAAGTAATTAAAGAATATGCTTTCAGAAACAGTTTAAATGGGTAATAAAAATGTTTGTTATATACGTACTACAGGGAACAAAAGAACATTTTAGTCCTGTAATGTGAAGTGCTGCTGTTTCACGTGATCTGCAGAATATTAGTATAATTTCAATGCGGGTGATTTTTAAATGATTTTTAAATTAGCTTAATCATTTGAATATCCATAGGATTTATATCTGTGCTATGAACAGGTCAACAAAATATTTACTGTGACTATATTTAAGCAGTTATTAGAGATCTATGAAATGTTTATACTAAAATTTAATGGAGAGATGTGAACTGGTAAAATGACTCAGCAGAAAAGGACAGTCCCAGTCAGTAATGTATTCTCTTCAAGGGCTAGTGTTTATAAGAAAAAAGCAAAATAAGTTAAGACAGCCCGAAAGTAAAGACAGCAAATCTATCCTCCAGCTTGGAGGGAAGCTGGTCAAAAATGGTGGTAATTTTCTGCAAGAATTATTATTATTTAAATTTATCTTTCCCAACTTTTTTGGTAGATTTTCTTTTATTTTTCACAGGAAATAAATGTTCTCTCTCCTTCTCCCAACCAGTGGAGGTACATGAGAGAAAAGTGTTAGGGAAATCAAAATACTGAAAACTGAACACACATCAATTTGTGTTTTGTTTTGGTGCAATATTTTGAATGATAAACCCACGATGCACCATATAGTTCTGTCGACACATCAATGGGCTGGGTTGAACCTAAAGCTGGTGGAAATATTTTCTTCTACACATTTTTTTTCAATTAAAAATAGCTTTTCATATTATAGGAATTTTTTCTACTAAAATTTTCATACAAAGACATTTTGCATCGAAAAAATGTTCACAAGAAAAATATTTGATCAGCTGTTGGTCCAATCTAATCCTATGTCCCTGAGCATGTGACCCTGAGCATATGATCTTCTCAAAAGGTATTCTCTCCCCTCTTCCTTCCAAGATGTCACTCTTACAGCCCCTCCCATGACACGTGCAAAAGGAGGAGAAAGATGTGCTGAAATTAATCCCTTGTTCACTGATCTCATGGCCCCGATTTACTGACAGTTGTAAAACTCAGCTGGATTTGAGTTTCATTATGTAACTGAAACACAGCTCAGGTTTATGGTTTCATGCTGGGACTATGTTGAAGTCATTATGATTTTAACACAAAACCACATGAAACGTGTGAGGTTTCAACTGAAATTTCCTTTGAGGTTTTGGGTTTGTTTGTAACCGAAACCCAAGCAAACCTCATACAGACTGAAAATGAAGAAAGCTCACTCAGATACCCCCACAAATTGGTGAGTTTTATGCAGCTAGGTCTACAAAGAACTGTTCTACAGCTGTTTATTTTTTGCCATAAAAATCTCACTCATTATAATGTCTTTGGCACAGGGGATCGGATGCTGTGGCAAGTTTTGCAGGAAGCCACACTATAAGCATGGAAGGTATAGACCTGCTGATCTCATGAGGATTGAAACGTATTTCAAAATCTTACCTGTAAGTAGTATTTGGAATATACACATCCCTAGCAGGAAACTCCAGTATCTCTCTTGTAGGTCTAACTCTGCTATCTGGGTAAAGTTTGACTTGCAGCAATTCTGGAGTTAGACAGTAATGAGGATTCTCTGGGGCTGGAGATATGTCTATCTTCAGCTGAGCTATAGAAAAAATATTTTTATTATAAGAATTGAAAGAAAAATGCAAATTCAGTGTGCATATGAATGCTGTTTTCTAGAGTGGCGAAGGTTAATATCTTTGCCTTTCGCTTCTGAAAAATATCCTGAGAGTAAGGTCTATTAGCCTGTGAAATAATTTACTAAGGGAAACATCTAGACACCCATCACTTGGCACCTGAAATACTAGCCTGGGTAATAAACATACAATCAGGAACTATACTGAACTGCCAATGATATGGTTTACAACAGTAGGATTTTCCCATGTAGAAGATACACGTAGATTCTATGTGGCCACAGTCCTGAGGCAAATGCATTTGTCCAACACTGAAATAAAGGGTTAGGGGACACAGATGGGCAAAAAAGAATGAGTAAAGGGATAGGAGTGGATGAATCAGGAGGGAGTTGTGAGGGACAGACAAGCAATTTTAAAATATACAATCCATAAATGTTTCCTTCCAACACTTTCCATCAGGATAATTAAATACCTGTAATGGGTCTCAACCTCCGTAAAACGGAAGATGGTCTTCTCATATCTGCAAGGAACTTATACAAATCTTCGTCACTCAAGCGATCTCCTTCCTATTGTTAAAGAGAAAAAAAAACATTTAATACAGTGCCTACATAAGGATGCAATTAGAAAAAAAAAATCACCTCTCGGCTTCCTGCACCTGACTCTAAAATGTACTTTCTTGGAAGAAGATAGTGAGAACATTAACAGATTATGTTAATATCTCATAATATTCATTATGAGAACTGGATGATTTTTTTTATTGGAAACTTTTAAAAAATAGAATTAATGATATCTAGGTTTTGTGACAGGGTGAGAGAGATCAGGGAAAGGAGTTCCACTTTGTCCTTTTTCTTTTTTCACTTTGCCACTTTGTAACTCTTCAAAACTTCCTCAGCTTTGGCTTGGGAGATGTTAGAGAGGCAGAATTCCAATTTCACTTTTCCTTTTGCCACTTGGTAACACTTCAAAAATTGAGGACATTTTCCAGAGCAGCAAAAACACCAGAATACCACCCTGAACATCATCTTATTGCACATGGTGGCCCCAAAAAATAAATAAATAAAAGAGAGAGATGGGGAAGAGGTTCAGGGGGATCAAATTTAGCAAATGATAAAAAAAAAAAAGTATTCAAAAAAAACCTTCAAACAAATCAAAAAATATTCTGTTTCAAATCCCATGAAATGGAACCACCTTCTAAATTTGTTCACAAAACTGATTTTTCCATTTTTCAACCAGCTGTATTCATCACTAATTCGGTGAAAAGACAAGAACGGCAGCAAGAGAGCAGCTCTGCTACTGAGTAGAGCTGCCAGAACATTTTGGAAATTCACAATTTCAATAATCTCATCAACATTTCAAATTTTGTCCAAAAAAAGGGATCACATTTCTGTGAACATTTTGGCAAAAGTTACCTCCTCTTTTTTCAGCAAGCTCTATCAGTGAGTTTTTCACTGATGCCCCACTGGTACCACCTATGGAAGTCCAAATCCTACAGGGCTGGATTCTCCTCTAATTTCCACTGGTTTTCAGCCACTGTAAATGCACTGACTTCAGTGAGTTTCTTGAGTTACCCCAGCATATGCAAGTACAGAATCAGGCCCTCTGACTTCAATGAGAGTAATCTAGGCCCCATATTTCAGTAAAACTAGAGTGTAAATAATTTTTCTATATGTAATGTTACTCTTTTCGCATCTTAATAGTTTCCTAGTGGTGAATTAAATGGTCTTGAAAATATTATTTTTATTTCATAAATAGACATTATGTACTATTACATGACATCACAGGATAGAAAGTAGATTCTCAAACAACAATTTTTTTCCCAACAAAACACTGCATTAAAGAAAATTGGGAAATGGAGTCATATAGTTTTAGGTCAAAAGTAGTTACCTCAGCCGCTAGTCTATACGGGAATTAAGAGAGACCCTAATTATAATGACCTCATACATTACTTAACTGAAAACAAAACAGCTTCCATTTATAAAATAGTCCAGCATCCCTTATCATCTTCTTATCTTTAAGTACCAAATGTTTGGAAACTTTTCCCTCGCTGCTGTTCCTCAAGGAAATCCAGAGCCTCAGCTGAAGAGAGCTGACATCAGCACCATAGTATCAGAAAGGATTTGTTCTACCATGCAATCTGACCTCCAAATGCTGAGAGTATCCCAAGAGTGGCTGGCCATTCTCATCTCCCACTGAGAGCATGGTCTTATTTCTATTGAAATCAGTGGCAAATTGCCCATTGACTTCAGTGGTATTGTTTCAGAGGTTGAGGGCAGTCTACGAACTGAGGCCATTATGTGTGAGCTAAATGGCACAACCATAATGACAAAGGTTACGCTACAGTTCATAGCCGAAAGTAGATCAAATACATCAAACATCCTTTGGCACATATTCACTCAAATAAAAATAATGAATTCTCACTGGCTGTTTTGTGTTTTCTTCTGTTATTATTCGAGCAAACAGGTATACTGTAGGAATGTTCAGAAAACAGTGAATTTTAAATGTTTATTAGAAAACACTGGAGAAGAATGAACTAATATTCTCAGAGGAAACCAGTTTCTATGAGTTACACTGATCCACTCAGGGAACAGTGAGAATTCCATGTGAACTAAGGGGCCACGCAGAACAAACTGACAGCTCTAATTTCATAAATCAATTATTCACAATGAGCTTCTCAGAAAGAATCCACAAATCATGACAAATTATTTGCAAAAATATGTCTGTAGAATAAACTTCCAGTAAAATAAATGAAATCTGATGCTGCTCAAACACAATTCGTGAATGGAAAGCAAGGCTACATTCAGTCAATGGATTATGAATTAGCTCTTCTTTGAGCTCACTAGGAGGTTGAACCAAATCATATTGTGTCATGGGAAACACCACAATGATCTTGGCTCATAGAGTACCTGTTTAAAGAAGTTTGTCACCGTAAGAGTAGCTGGTCTAAAGCTAGTAAGGTTGCAAGTTTCATCTCCACTCGTTGTCCTTTCTAATGAACGCCTTCCAACAATACTGGAATTCCGTCTCTCTGACCAAGATCCTTTGCGTTCTAAAACAAAAGGAAGAAAAACAAAGAGAACTACATTTGTTTCAAGCAGATTTTCTACACAGGAAGATAACTGCTGCATTCAAAAATTATGCAATAAGCATGATAGAAGAGGTGGTTATGCTAAGACAATCACACTCCTGAGGCATCAGGAAGCTATGAAGCACGGCTGAATACCGCTGCTCCTTTCATAGCAACCTCACCCCAGTGCCTTATTGCTATTATAAAAGTCTTTATTGTGTGGAGATTTATGTATTTCTCTTGTGCTGAAAGATGATGAAGTTGGCAGTTTTGGGGATGCTGAAGAGCAGTTTCAGATGAGCTGTGTGGTTCGCAAAGATTAATCCACTCCTTTGGAAAATGTTCATCAGCCTACAACGCTCTTCAGTCTTAGCAGCCTGGGTATAAATAGTATATAACAGATGGTTTGCTTGTAAAATTCTTGAAAGATAAACCTATTTGTTACCACAGCCTTGTCCTTTTTATTTCTACCCTTTTCCAGGACTGTTACAAAGGTGGTAGGGGGTTTGGAGGTGGGAGGGACTGACAAACTGATAAAAGGAAAGAGCAGTGGATATATGGCCTGATCTAAAGCCCATTTAAATCAATAGAAAGACCATGGGATTTAACTCAGGCACATATTCCCTTATGAAAATGCAGGATATACTGTACCTCCTGTACCAATTTCTACTTCTGTGGAATCTCTCTCCAAACTTCCAGCACTGCTGACTATGTTCATTAAATGAATGGCTGTCCAGGCAAAAGGCATTCGATATTTTCCTAGTCTTTGGCAAAACTGTTCTGCTTGGCTTTTCAACTTTTCCAGTTTCTCCTTATTCTGCAAACAAAACATTAATTCCAACAGATCTTAAAAAAAAAGAAAGGGGAAGCCAGCCTCCATTTATCAAAAACGTTTTTGGGTGCCTTGTCCATGAAAAAGTAATAATAATTACTTTTACACTGATCTCTAATATAATAAATAAATAACTACAATAATAATAATTTGCACTTCCGTAACACTGTCTATCTGAGTATTCCCAAGTGCTTTACAAACAGTAAGGAATTTAGCCTCAGAACATTCCCATCCTGTAAAGCAGTGATGGTCTAATGAAGCAGCTGATTTAATGTTCCTAAGCTTCCAGAAATTGCCAGTTCAAATCACCTGGCCCTCTGCCCTCACAAGGCAGCTAAATTATACTCCAGGAAGTCCACTAGGAATTTAATTATGGCTATTGATTTTATGAGGTGATACTATGGTGACAGGAGCAGAATACAACCCTAAAATAATAATAATATCATCTATATTTTATATAGAACTTCTCATCAGTAGATCCCAAAGTGCTTTACATAGGAGGTCCCTGTCTTTATCCCCATTTTACACATGGGGAAACTGAGGCAGAAAGCGATTAAAGGGTCTTGCCTATGGTCATACAGAGTCTGTAGTAGAGCCCAAAATAGAATTCAGGCTGTCTCCCAATTCTGTCTCTTTAACATGCAGGTCATGATCATCAAGGCATGACTTTAATCACATGAGCAGTCCTTCGACTTCCATGGAAATCCTCACGTTGTCTCAAATTAGACATGTGCTTAGGTATCTTGCTGCAACGAGGCCTTCCAAACACCTCTTGCCCAAAATTCCCAAAGCACCTCTCTAACTGATTCCAAAATACAATATACATACAGGGTCACTTCACTCATCACAGAAGCGCACCCATCACCATGGTAGCCAAATGCCTAGGGAGCATCATTGCATAAGAGTCCAGAAGAGAAAGTGAGTATCAACTGGAACTATGAAGGAATTTTAGGCAGACAGAACTGAAGTTGAATTTAGTTAGCAATCAGAGTTTTGCAGTCTTAGCTCTTGAAAAATATGTGGTGACAGATCTGAGGATCACATGCAGGCAGAACATCCATTTTATGGTGCATCCAGGCTGCACCATTTCCTTTTGCTTTTCAGTTCATCTGCAACGCTCGTTCAGGAAATCAGAAGTAAATTAAATGATAAGCAAGAGAAGATGCCATGCACCACCTCGTTCTATATTCCATTAGATCAGGAGGGGTCTTTCCTAAGACGGCTGTGAAACCAGTTTTTAAAATTAAATTGTACAAAAACTGACTGAGCTTGGGTAAAGTTTTACAGCTCTAAACTGTAGCTCTTCTAGAGATAAAATGGAGATTTCCCTTCTATAGCCATTGCTCACCTTGGGAGTAACCTACAAAGGACAAGAGCAAAGAAATGCCACAGCACAAGTTGTCTCTTAGATGCTACTAGTATTCCTGTCTGTTCCTTAAAGTCAGCAAAATCAATGCATTGCCTTCTACTGACCCACAGTAATTTACTGTATCCAGGCTTGGACAACCACCACTTTAACAGCTCAGAGTTCAGTAAAAATTACAGTATTCTTCTGAGCTACAAAAACTCCAGTTCCAAGCCTTCTGCAGCATAACTAGGGTTTCCACAGTAAAGAATCTGGTTGTACAGGGAAAGACGCAGTGGTGGAGAGTAGGAATTCAACTGGAAGTGTGGGCCAAGAGGCCAAGCCATTTACTGTGCTTCTTTACACCACTAAGAAAATATTAGAGGCTTTTTTTTCAGTTAGCTACTTTGTACACACAACAGGAGCACTGGGATTACAGTTTGTTTCATGACAGTCAGTGTTCCCCTGATGTGTGAGTGGATCTTCCACACAACATCAGAAGAGAGGAAAACACAATAAGAAAATAGGAAAACATGGTTGTAAAAGCACCACAATTCAAATGCTAGCAGGGAAACTCCCCAGCAGCTTTGATACTGGGATTATTTTATAAGCCCCTTCTAGAATTTGACAAGATTCCTAGCTAAATGTATTGTTTTAATAACAGCAATAGCAAGAACCGGGACAAACTCACAGTAAAGGGAAATAAGGTCAATACGTGTAATTAAAATATGAATGATTAAACTTCAATATCTTTGGAAGTATCAGTGCTGACATTTCCTCTAAACTTCCAAAAATGCTTACCTTTGCTGCATCAGCTTCTTTAAAAATCATATAGGGCTCTGCGCATTCACCAATATCCCCCTGTTGTAATACTTTTTCCAGCTGTGAAGAAACAACGGGTGTTTGTGAGGACAGGGACATGTATTTTCCAGAAAATGGCAAATTAATTGAACATGTTCAGAAGAATATATAGCCAAAAGAAATGCAGCTCGTTTCCCTTTTGCAACAGTAAATTTAACTGTAGGTGTAAATCAAAGAACATGCTCCTTGGCCAGATAGTTGGAAGTGTGAATAACCCAATTCTCTCCCACAATTCAATTGTACGTGCAAAAATGAAGGTGCAAATTACACCTGCACCGGAATGGGCGAGGCTTTTGAAAGTTTAAAAGCCCTTGCCAACTGGCTAAAGAGTTAAGTGTCAGATTCTTACTTCATGATTCTTCTGAATTTGGTTCTTCTCAATGTTATTTTATCTCTATTGCAGCAGCACCTAAAGTTCTCAACCAGACTAGAGTCCCATTATGTAAGGCCCAGTACAAAAGTATAGAAAATTACTGTCCTGGCACAAAGAACCTGAAATCTAGAAGATGAGACAAAACAGGTGGCTCACACAAGTGAGCAGTGAAGAGGGGTGGGGACATATTAATTGGTTTTAAAAGCTGTCCTGCCTTCACAAGCTAAGCATTGCATACTAATGCATTGCCATTACTTAGACTGTTAGAACAAAAAGATGCCCCCAAAGAGCTGTGTTTGTACAGTGCCTAGCACAATGAGGCCTGGCCCATGACCAGCGATTCTAGGTGGTACCATAATACAAATAATAAAGAAAAATATTTACCATCATCTTTTGCATGCCCAGATTAGCTAGGATGATTAGTTAGAAATGTTCTGATGCATAGCTAGAGATTTCATAATACATAACAAAGCTAAAACCTATGTGAAAATTCAGTGGACAAGGCAAGCTATTTTTCTAGCTTATTTACTAGTATCACGTGATAAAAATCAAAATATCACTGTTAAATAAATGGCTACCAGCTTTGCTTACCTCACTGGGTTTACAAGCCCTTATGTGCAATCACAAGCTCTTCTGGTTAGATCCTGATCTCAGTTACATGGTGTATATCTCTGCCTCTCATCTTGTAAAAATCAGCTACTGTGCAAACGCAGACCCTGATTTTACAAGGTATGCAATGACATGTGGCAAACCTGAGATCAGAATATGACCTAAGCTACCAAACTCCTTGATCTTTCTTGGGATAATTTTGACTGAGTCACCATATTAACTTACTTCCAACAGCTTAATCTATCTGTGCATACATTCAGAATCAATTTTTAAAACATTGATTGCTATAGGGTGATGTAACCAATGGCTGCAAATAGAAAAGGCATGTCACATTCCCTTTTCTCCAATGGGGAAGAATTCATGCTGGGGTTCAGGTAGAGAACTGATCCAGTTGCCATTTTCAGACAGTTAGGGACAGCTAGGGAATGAATGTCCCTCCCACTGGGGTATTTTTCTAGCCAAATGAGAGGAGGAATAATGTTCTTTATCTTCACACACCGTATTCCTGAAGTTACCAACACTACATTTGATGGGTCTAATTTTCCACCTGGCCTTATCCCAGCCTCCCTCTAGGGGCCCACAATTTTTGGGTGCCAATAAAAAGTAGGTGCAATGTATATAATTTAGATGTTTATCTACCTGATCATGCTCACAGATCTGGTACTTAGATATCTTACATGACATATACTCGTCTTTCAATTACTGAACAGGTTTGAAGATAGAGCCCTATATGTATATATATTATTAGAGACAAGTACTTTGATCTAGCTATCCCTGGGCACTAGTGATACTGTGTATCAACCACCATGGTTGTTTCAATTTGTTTGCCTTTTTAGTTTTTTCATCTTATATCTGCTTTTGTAAAGTCTGCTATGGACAGCATAACATATATCTTGTAAAAATATATATTTATATAACATATAAGCAGTTTCACTGTAAAAGTAACAATGAATGGAATGTTTAGCACTTCAAATATACACGCAATACCAAATCACAAAACTTTTTAGAACACCGAAGACTCTGTGCATGATAACTTTGAAGTCTATTTAAGGAACTCTCCCCTTTCAACTGTTAAATAAGATACTAACATTTATTTTAAAAAATAAGACGTATGCCGAAAAGAGAGGACATGCAGCAAATGTAAGAAGACCCTCTTAGTAATTTTTATAGAAGTCAATATTTGCCTTCCATTCAGTAACAGGGGAGGGAAAAAAAAAAAAAAAGACAGTTATTTCATATAGAACAGACAGTTACAGCAGCTGATCTTTTGATAAGTGGATGCATGCATGTGAAAGAAGAAACTGTTAAAATGATACAGTAACTAAGCAAAAAATGGAAATAGAATTGTGGGATGAAATGCAATATTATTGGCACACTAAATACTTTTGTCACAGCTAAAAAATTCTATTTAATTAACTGTCAATGGGATTTAGGCTCCCAAGTGTATAGGGCTCCCACTTTCAAAATTATATTTAGGCTCCAAAATCAGTTAGGCATTGCAACACCAAGCGCAGCAATGCCTAAGTATCTAGCTATCTGGAGCTCAATAGAACTTTAGTGGGAGTCTTCTAACAAGATGTTTTTGAAAACTCTCCTGGGTGCCTATCTACATCTTTAGGTGCCTAAATGTCTTTGAAAATTGGGTCTTACATCACTTTTGAATATGGTACTAGGCTCATACGTATCTTTTTTAAAATTTTACCCAGTAGCTTCTCTATCATTTAACGCTCCACCAAAATGTTTCCTTTCACAGCAAATAGCAGTCCCTAAAAAGCAGCGATGCACTAGGCTGTTTTCTAGGGTTTTCAATATTAAAACCAGCCGACTTCTCCATCAGAGAGTGTCTGATCTAAAAAATGTTTAACATAAAAAGAGCATTTGAAATGAGTCAAATTCTAAGGTGGTCTTATGGAAACACCACGACCAGGTGTGTGGTCTACTGGGACCCAGTTTTTTATTTAAAGTAAACAAGGAACAATGACATTTCTTTCTCTTTCACACCCACACCTTCTTACCTTTATTACCAGAAAGACATCCTGAGAGGGATAAGTAATAGAAAAGATGGCTGATCTGGCCAGAGTAGTAATGGCAGCAGGTGGGACATGAGGACGCAGCATTCCTTTCATTTGTTCAGAGTTTAAATCAAAGTAGAAGTTCTCTGAAATCTAAGGGAGACGTTAGCTAGCTCTAGATGTTTGTTACACCTTATAGTGAACTCTTCATGAACACCCCCAGCAATTTGAAAAGTTCCTGAAAAAGACTGCACAATGCCCTCTGTTGATATCACTTATTTAGCAAACAACATTACCAATCCATATTGACTGAAGTCCAAAACAATCAGTTTCATAAAGGCAGACAATAAAGGGAAGAGGAAAGCCAAAAGAAAAGAACAATGTAAGTTATTTATAAAACCTCTCAAACATGGTTCAGATCCCTTGATTAACTATTACAACAGTTTCAAAGTGTCAGAGGAGGAAATTACTTATAAGAGTAGTTTCCCCAGGCTAGTCTGAAACACAAAGAATGGCATGGCATGGGGCTAAGTAACCAAAGGCGGCACGCGAGCTGATTTTCAGTGGCACTTGCACTGCCCAGGTCCTGGCCACCACTCCAGGAGGCTCTGCATTTTAATTTAATTTTAAATGAAGCTTCTTAAACATTTTAAAAACCTAATTTACTTTATATACAAAAATAGTTTAGTTATATATTAAAGACTTATAGAAATAGACCGTATAAAAATGTTACAATGTATTACTGGCACACGAAACCTTAAATTAGAGTGAATAAATGAAGACTCGGCATCCCACTTCTGAAATGCTGCCTGTACTAATGACTGTAGTACGATTCCAATGCCAAAAGGAGTAACATGCTATTATCAACAGCAGAGGTCACTAAAGCCACTTCAAGAACATTCTACATGAAAGAAAATGACTGAATTGACAAGATGTTCAAAACCGGCCTGTGAAATATGACTTAAAAATTAAGCAAAGTGCACAAAAAGTCTACCTACTCACATTTAAAAGACTATCTGAAATATTAAAGCATTGAAGGGACGGTGTCAAAATAAGACATATATTTTATTTTTTAAAATATCTTTACCTTGGTTACTAACAATATCTTGGACTATGAAAACCAAAAGAATTTTCAAAATCTACTTTACTTTTCACTATTTACACTCCATTCCACTCAACTTGAACTACAAAAACAGACTGGTCAGTTTTGTTTCTAGTCAGTTTCCTATTCTCATGCACCAGCAAAATGTTATTTGGATTGACAACATGCCAGGGCAATGAATGCCAACATGCCAGGTTTGAATCACTCAAAAAAGATCTATTTTTAAAAAAATCATATTTTATTTTAAGTTTTCCATTCATACATTTTGAACCTGAAACTAGCTGACAGTGTCCCTTTACAGATATTCGGATTTAAGTTGCTATAGAAAATCATGTATGTTTGAACTGATGTGTCATTAAAGACAGAGAGAATGCACCTTTTTGAAATTTCTGTTATACCATAACTTGGATCTTGAGCCTGCAAAATGTACATATTTAAATACATAGGTAGTGCAACTGAAACCTATACTTCACTCCTGGATGTCGTCCTTCCTATCATAAGTAGTCCCATTGGCTTCATGGTAGGAAGTATTTACAGGATCAGGGCCTTCAACTGTAAGTTCTTTGGACACATATCTTTAATGCCCCATACACAAACATGTAACCGTGTAAGTAAAAAATAACTACATACCTTTTTCTTTTCTTTAACATCATACAAAGCCAAACTTGCAAAAATGGGCTCAATTTCAATTTCAAATCTTTAAGGGAAGAGACAAATAAATAAATTGATTGACTTGAGTTTGACTCAAAAACAAAAACCTCGCAGGATCCTAGAGCCCAGACTCCAGCCAGGCCTGGAAGTCTACATAGTAATGAAACAGCTCCACAGCTGGAGTGGCGGGTTTTTCCTTGCTGTAGAGACATATCCTAAAAGGACCAGAATCTTATTACAGAATTCTTTCAAATGAAAACAGATTCTGCAGACACTCATGTGGCTCCCAAAAAAGTGTTACTAGATAGCTGCCAGCATTAGCTCAGTCTGACTACTGGATATATGAAACTTATTTTTTGTCAGGCTTCTCTCTCTCTCTCTCTCTCCCTCAGTTCGCATTTCAGGAAAAGATACACAAGTGGCATCTGAAACAGCTGTCAGCAGGCAATGAAAACTAGACTATTTCTTCTTTCCTAGGAGCAATAGATAAGAGAAGAATTCTTGGGGCTGATCCTGGTCTTGTTGATTTGCAGTGGTATAGGATCAGAATCCTAAACTCAAGATATTTATTTGGTTATCTTCTCCTGGTGCTATTGGAAGCTAAGGAAAGCAGTCTAGTGGTTTCCTTGAAGAAAAGCAAATAAATTAACTGATATACCTGGACCAATGGAATTGGAGGAACCTTAGCTTATGTGATGAGAATTGACTGTGCACACAGACATAATCAAAATGGCTCATTGACAATGTCAAGCTATTTTGAAAGCGACATTGTCACTTTCCAACACTAGGTATCAGGAAGTGTCCCTGACTTTTCTGAAAGAAGAACTTGGGTTTTGGTTTCCAATTTTCCAATTACTGTTGACAACTAAGTAAACAGAAATCTTTTTTTAAAAAAAATGTTAAGTGCGTGTTTCTATATACATCAAAAATAGATAATTACAAGGATAAAAATCAAAGGGACGAGGCTCACTCTTCATTAGAAGGACATCCTAAAACAGGGCTGTATATTCCCAAAGAGGAATATTCTCAAAAGACTGGAAAACTAAAATCAAAATTTTAGTTTTAAAATTTTAAAATCAAAACTAAAATTTTTCTAAGGATTTGCATCAATTTTTTTAAAACTCTTGGCATCTGAATTTTTTTCTTCCATGCGAATTTGCCATCTAGATCTCCTTTATTCCCAGATCCAGCTCTGACTCAACATGTGGTCTTGGACAAGTCACTTAATTTCTCTGGGCTGATAACCTCCCATCTGTAAAACAGGGGAAAACAGCACTTTCTTTATGGTAGCTTATATTTGTAAATATACAATATGTAATATATATCTTCTATTATTATAGATGGTATTATAATATTATTATATTTGATGGCATCTTTGAAATCTATGATTATTTACACTTTGTTAGAATCTTTTATCCAGGGGTGTGAATAATAATCAGGTGTCTATCTTACATCAGAGGTGTCGTCATACTCCACTGATGAAATTACATTCATTCCAATGACAAGTTTGATGCCACTATTCAAAGGTCTGACTTTGCTGTATGGCCATGCAGTCACGGCAGTTGAATATTCACAACACAAATATGCAAAAAAATAATTGGGAAGGGATCACAGCAAATGATTGTTCAAGTTAGTTACTGTTGCGTAATTGTTCACTTCTCTAGTTAGACCAGACGTGGGCAAACTACGGCCCGCGGGCCACATGTGGCCTGCTGGCCATTTTCATCCAGTCCGTGAGCTTGGGGTGGGGCCAGTGGCCCCACCCTCCCGGCCCTGGGCCAAGCGCAGCAAGCCCCGTGGCCCTGTGCTCCCGGGGGGCTGGGCCCAGCGCCGCAAGCCCCGTGGCCCCACACTCCCCGGGGACCAAGCCAGCACCGCAAGCCCTGTGCTGCCGGCCGGGGGGCTGGGCCCAGCGCCGCAAGCCCAGTGGCCCCATGCTTCCGGCCGGGGGCTGGGCTCAGCACCGCAAGCCCCGGACACACCGCTGGGGGGCTGGGCTGGGCTCAGCGCCGCAAGCCCCATGCTCCCGGCCGGGGGGCCAGGCCCAGCGCAGAAAGTCCCGCAGCCCCGCGCTCTGAGCCGGGGGCCAGGCCGAGAGCATCTTGCTGCGGGGCCCCACGCCTAGAGCTGGGGTGCCTGGCTGACCGCAGCAAGCCGCAGTGCTCCGCGCTCCTGGCCCAGGGTTCTGGGCTGAGCGGGGCAAGCCGCGGGGCCCCACACTCCCAGCCCAGGGTACCGGGCGGAACACAGCAAGACGCGCGGCCAGGTGGAGCGCTGCAAGCTGCGGGGCCCCCGGCTGGCTGAGCAGGTAAGCCAGTTGGGGTGGGGGGGGAGGGGGCTTAGGTGGTAGGGGCAGGGGTGGTGGTTAGGGTAGGGGGGTCTCGGGAGGGGGCAGTCAGGGAACAGATAGCGGGGGGCTAGATAGGGGGTGGGTTCCTGGGGGGCAATTAGAGTGGGGTGGGTCTCTGGGGGGGTGATCAGGGGACAAGGAAGCAGGGTTGGATGGGTCGGGGTTTTGAGGGGGGTAGTTATGGAAATGGATGGGTCTCGGATAGGGGCGGGGCCTTCCCTACCCGGCCCTCTGCACAATTTTGAAGTCCCGTGTGGCCCTCAGGCCAAAAAGTTTGCCCACCCCTGACTTAGACCCAATGTACCATTTCAGAACCTGTCTGATTCGCTGGGGTATATGCTTTTGAAATCAACGAATGGTCCCAAGAGCAAAGGCATATTTTAGTAAGCAAGCAGCGATCTGGATTCCTGTATCAGAGAGGAGCATGGTCCTCTGAAGGGCTAGTCCTACAAAATGCTGAACATCTGCCGGGAGACAAGTCATTTAATCTCTCTGTGCCTCAGTTCCTCCTCTGTAAAATGGGGTGTGAAGCTCAGTATGTTAAAAGATTCCAAGGCACTCACATACCACAAGTGACAAAGAGTTCTGTGGCACCTTAAAGACTAACTAAAGTATCACAGCATAAGCTTTCGTGGGCTAATACCCACTTCATCCGATGAAGTGGGTATTAGCCCACGAAAGTTTATGCTTCAATACTTCAGTTAGTCTTTAAGGTGCCCCAGGACTCTTTGTCACTTCTGCAATTCCAGACTAACATGGCTACCCCTCTGAGTCTTGATCACATACCACAGTACTGAGAGCTACATGAACAGACTGAGGCAAATGGGGATGGAGCATGTTCAGCAGCTCATGGCAGGCACACAGCACCTTGCAGGGAAAAGCCCCAAAAGCTCCACATGCAGCATCATTTCTCTGTAAGAATCATACATAACATGAGCAACTGAACTTGACAATTCTGCACTGCTCCTAAAGACAAGGAGTGGAATATTTTGGAGCGGATCATAGGAAAGGTAATTTTCCCTACATTTGTCATAAGGTTTGTCTGGCT
Source organism: Dermatemys mawii (assembly GCA_007922305.1). Taxonomy (NCBI): domain Eukaryota; kingdom Metazoa; phylum Chordata; order Testudines; family Dermatemydidae; genus Dermatemys; species Dermatemys mawii. Next base: position 34,235,442 of record ML677352.1, on the reverse strand, counting down.
CAGCCTGACAATGGTCCAAGGTTACAGTCCTGCTTGAGTATTTTTTTTTTAATTGCTGTTACCCTTGTCCTTCCTCATCCACCCCTCCCTGCTGTTTGTTTGCAACCATTCGTTAAATCACATGTAGCTTTACAGAAAGCTCATTGGGGCAAGGCCCATGTGTGTCTCTCTCTACCATGAAGCAGCTAGCACAATTTTGGGTGCCATAAAAATAATAAACAGTAGTACAAAGTACAAATAATCTCTGTATTAGGGGCAAATATGTTTTTGATACGTATGTTATAAATTTTCTAACATATAATGGATACACTCAAATAGCAGAACTCATTAATTTCTAAAATTTAACTTATTTCCAATAAATACAGCTATTTTTGGAAAGGTAGCTTCACTGCTACTGCATAGTATGTTGTTCTAGCTCATGACATCACACAGTAAAACAAAAGGCTGAAATATCAGCTCATCTCTAAGACTATATCAGGTCCTGAAGTGTTTTACCTGCAGGAGGTAAGTTCCACATATGTCTCCATTACGAGGGGGAATGTAGTCTAACTTGAGCTCTCTAACAAGAAGGCTTGACTTAACTGAGGACACAGAAGATGAATACAGCAGTGTGGAAAATCAGTTTTGTACTTTATTTCTCTAAGGGAATAACAGTAAAATTTTACCTTGTGTTATTAGAGAAGAGTTATAGGCAATGATCCAGCTGCAGGTAACCCTATATTCCGGAGCTTCACTTCATTAAACTTGTTTAACAGGTTTCTGTTCCTCCAGTTAAAGCTTGCTAAGTGTATAAAGACTTAACTCTTAAAGGGACACAGTCAAGGTTGTTGAGCCTAAACCTTCACATAACCCTGCCAGTTGTCTCGTACAGTAAAGCCATATCTTAAAAATCTGCAGTAATGTTTTCATCATGATTATTTAAAAAAAAAAAAACCACACAAAGCCTTTGCTACAGGGCAAAAACCGAAATGCCTGACCTACACCAAGGCCCAGTGTAACAAATCGAGCATGTATGGGCTCATGATAGGGCACATCCACAGATTTGTCTACAATGGATGTACAGTGGGCCAGAGAAACATGAGTGTTTTCTGCTTCACACACTTTCCATGAAAGTTTGACACATAACACTGGCTGATGTGAATTCCATAATATTGCACAGCTAATGACAATACAATACATGCCTTTTTAAGTCTAAGAACAATCTTTACTGTGTCCCTTTAAGTAAGGGGTAATCAACGGAGTTACTCCAGGTAAATATTGGTAGAACAGCTGAATCTGACCCTATATTAATATAATACTTACTTAAGAGACAGACACTTCACAAGAAGTCTCTGACCAAAATGTTCTTTCGGTACTTCTGGGACACAAAGCCGTTCGATAGGCTCCTCCTGGAATTTGTTACAGAAGCAGTCATTTACACATGGGTCATTGCTACACTCCAATCATATCATTAAAAAGCTAATCTAAGTTCAGATTTTTTTTCTTCTAAGACACAAGTAACAATTTAATCCTCAAGACTTAACTGCGTCTTGCATTGACTGTGACTATAAATAAGAGCTAAGGGATTTAATTTAGGGTATCTACATAATAGGGGATTGGAGATCTATAAAGAAAAACGGTCTTTGGAAAGTAATATCCTTGGCTAGTTCACGTGCTCAAAACATACGCTACTTCAAGCAAATTGGAATACAGTTTTATGGAAATTAAATTGAGATGATCTTATTTCTTAGTACTTTAAATCCATGGTAATTTGACTTTGTCCCACATTCCTCTTATACCTTATGTTTTCTTTCTAGACTAGTTCACTCCATGTTCACTCAAAATACCTCATCTGGTGCTGGATGCAATGCAAAAAGCTCCTTGTGTCTGTTTGACTTCCTCTGATCATCATTTTGATGGTCGATTTCCTCATTTGGGGTTCGGTCAAGTAGGTTTGGAAGAAGAGCATCAGGAAGGGAGTTCTTCAGATCAAAAATACTGCATGCCCAGCTGCCTCGTGGAGTATCATCTATTGACATTGAACGCCTTTTAAGGTCATCCTGAGATTTAACAAATTAAATGTAATTAATAATGCAATAAAGAAGAAGTCGCATTTTTAAAACATGGCTATCAAGTAGCTTTTACGTGGCAGGGTTTTAAGGCACATTACTTGTTCATCTTGGTAACTGCTGCCATCTGGAGCCTCATCCGACTCGAAGATCTGTTTGGGGAGCCCTTTTTGCCTCTCTTTCTGTTTGTCTAATGTGTTGGGATTAAATCCGGTTCCCAGTTTGTGATATCTATTCAAAACAGAATATTTCAAATAATTTTTATCCTTCTCAACCCCATCCCCAGATAAGCATAACTGAGCATATACAGTATTATCTCAGCACCGTTTTAAAATTATAAATCACTCCCAGAAATATTTGTTGTCATCCTTAACAATAAGCTCGTAATGATGTGTGCTGCTGTGTGAAAGACCCATGTTTATTTCCTGTTCTCAGTTACTTCTTGCTCTGCCCTGGACTGGGAATAATTCATGTCACTCCACAGCAATATGACTCCATTAAGATACAAAACAATGCTGACTAGCTTTGAGAGGAAATCCTATGTAAGCCCAAGTTACATGGGTGGAAAATATGGTGATTTTAAAGCTGGACCTAAAGATGGAGTAGGTTAAACTGGCTAAAAGGATGGCGATGAACAGCCTTTGGAGTTCCATCAAGGACATAGATAACCAAGCTAGGGAAAACATGGGTGTCTTGAAAGCTAAAGGGACAACTTCACGTCTGATCCTATGAAGTGCTGAGTAACCTGCTGAGTGACCTCAAATTCCAATGAAATTTGAATAATACAGGCCCCGGTATTATTACAATTTATCAGTCAGCTACACAGTGTTTTACACAGATCATCTGAATGTGCAAAGCAAAGACTCAAAGTATTACATTTCAATCACTGATTAGCTACTAAAAGTAAAATTTGTTTTAACCATAGCTTCATTCAATGCTTTCTAGGATAGCTGCCTCCAGTATACGGTAGCAAATTATTGTAAAGGTCAGCATTAGGAAAATCTATTGGGTTTTTTTTTCAGACAATTAGAGAAGATGCATTTACTATTTCCAACATCGTTAGAACAAAGATATTAGAATAAGGGATTTCTCCCCAATTCCGTGCTGCGGGATCAGAGGGGAGATATGTCAGAAGCTCCTTTTTATAGCATCCTTCTAATCTAGATAAGATGGGCTGGATTTAGCTCCAACCAAAGATAGCCAATGCCACTCTAACCACTGGCCTGAAGGGACTGCTTAGGAGCAAGTCTGCTACTGCCCCTCTTCATGTAGAGGAAGCTGTCCCTGCAGCAGTCACAACCCTGACAACCCACAGAGCAAGTAACCATACTTGGAGATTTAAACTCAGTCCTTCCCATTTAGGTAGTCAGACACTTCTCCTGCTTCACACACAACCCTGCAGTCTTTGTTCAGGCAAGTCACCCGCTGTCTCCCACCAGTGTTTCATCTGCACTGTAGGAACTGCACTAAGGTGTCAATCTGCAAGAATCCTATCAGTTCGTGGAGGTGCAGAGCACCCTCAACTGTAGTTAAGGGGAAATGGGTGCACTCAGCACTTCCAGGCGCGGCTCCACACTTGTAGGATCAGGCCCTTAATATGGGCAGCTGGCCACCCTCCAAACTACCATCACCACTTTGCTCTGACTATAGGTCACACCCTCTGCAGAGGATTGGGGGCAGGGAAGGAGATGTTACCTCCAACAGTTGGTGGCTAGTATGCATCAGCTGGACCATAATCTGGGAGGATATTTTTGTCTGTGCTACTCCTGGTCTCAATGGGCTCAGCAATGCCTCTAGCAAGACTGAGTTGTGTCCACCACTTCCATGGCAGAGGTTGGAGACGTTATGCCTTTGAAAGACACAGTGCCTCTTGGGCACTCAGCATGCTAATCTGTACAGGGAGCGCTTTCCTCAGGGCAGCCACCTTGGTGCACAGCGTGGGAGTGAGAGCCAGGCCTCATCCTCAGCCCAAATAGACATACCTAATTTTGTGCTACTAACCTCCAGTGGCTATGTCTATTCTGCACACCCAGTGTTGGGAGTCGGACTTATTTGCTTCTTGTATGAGTGGGGAGTGCTCCTTGCACTCTTTACCTCTCTGGTGAGGCCACACAGGGGAGGGCCTCATTTAAACATGCACATTTGGAAACAGTGAAAACCTTTGTTAAATCTAGTGATGCATGTCTGCTGGCTATGTGGGTCATGCTGCCCCAGTAGATGCAGAAACTAGACTATTTGCTTACAAACACCATGAGTTAATAAAGCCCCTCTTCCCCTGCTACGCCCCTCCGCCTTTTCTTAAAGAATTAAGACCTTATTTTTATTAGGTCATGCTGTCTCTGAAAAGCAAGTCTTCAGCATCCCCTAGAGTGGTGCATGGAACAATATTAAATCCAGTGAACTGTAGCAGCTGCCACAAGGACACAGAAACAGCTAGAGTAGTGTCATTTTTAGGTGATGTAGCATCACATGGATCACTTGCTCCTTGGCCACGATTCTTTTATAGTCGCCAGAACTTTAGTCATTCAAGACACAGTTTTAAAAGAAATGCTGCCCAGCCATTTTCCTATTGATTTGCATAAATTAATCAACTTATGCACAGGCTCTAAACAGTTAAGTCAAAGCATTATGTAAATGTTGGCAGAGTTTAAAAATTACTGAGCATTTTTAAAGTAATGTACAGCTGCAAAACCTCTTTGAGAATATGCGATTATTACTTCAGACACCTTTATTACAGAGATGCTCACCCAACAAAAGTGTACACTAAACCTTCCCAAACCTATTTTCTTTTTGTAAGAAACTGATGCCAAGAAAGAGGTTTCACCTACATGTTTATATTCCCTATTTTTTTCCTACCATCCAAAACCTTAAGAAAGTTATCACTGATGACAATGGCCTAAATTTTCAAAAGTGATTAAGGGATTTCTGATGCTTCAGATTCTCGGCAAGGATCAGAAGACACCTTAGAAGGTCCTGATTTTTAGAACACGTTGAGCATCCACTTCACTTGGTTTAGGAAGTCAAATACGGGGAGCACCCAAAATCCTAGTCACTTCTGAAAATGTAGATCTGCAGTTATTATTCAGTTTGCTCGTACCAGAATCCGCCTCGAAAGATTGGGACCTTAAATCAAAATGATACATATCACATTGTAACTTACTTTCTGTTCACAATTGCCCAATCTTCTGTGTAGCTTCTTACACAATCCCTCACATGAGGATCCATTTCACTGTAAAAGAAGACGACATCTTCAAATCACAAAAACTTGATTTTTCTAACAACATGTCGACGTTTCACTTCATAATATATTAAAGTACAACCTTCTTCATGCACATGGAAGAAGTTATTATAAAAGAAAAATTCCCCGCCCCCTTCCCCAGCTCACAAACACTTTATACCCCAAGCAGCTCCCTTGAAACCAGTGGGGTCCATTTCCATGTGAAAAGATGCATGTGTTTGCCGGTCATGCCTGCAGTTTTCTGCAGCTTACCTCTCTTCAGGTACAGCTGACACAAGAGTCCTACATTCTCGAGGACTGTACACAACTTCAATATCATCTGGAGGAAATTCAAGCAAGTCCCTCAAAGGCCCGGAATCCACTGCAAGTGGATGTGTAATAACGTAATCTTCCAAATCCACTGGATCCACAGCTTCTGTAAGTGGAACCTATGAGAGCACGAGCCATGGGAGAATTTTTAATGAGAAAAATCAAAGGCAAGTCTTATTTTCTACTGCACTTTTAAAACCAGATTGACCTCCCAACTAGAACAGTAGCTTGGCCTGTTGCCAGATTGCAGTTATTCTTAACCAACATACAGTATGAAGCTAATTTTCACACCCTATGTTGTATCCAGCTACCTCTCCTGGTACGTATATTATGCTAATCATTATGCTATCACTTACATTGCTTCTACCACATTTTCCGTAAGAGCTGGAAATTCATTAGTTTAACTTAAAGGTAAACCTCACATTTTATTACTGGTGGCCTGTCACTTTCCCTTTAATTACCCACAAATCTGGACTAATCATCAAAAGTCAAAAGGTCACTCTGACTCAAGAGATACAAAGAACTCATTTACCCTGGGAAATGCAAATATAGATGCTAAATCAGTATAAACAGTGAAGGGAACATCTCCATGAAAGCTAACACTATCTCCATGTAAATGTCTTCTCTCAGGAATGCAAAACATATTCTACTCTTCCCCCTCAAAGAGTCTAAGGCTAAGGATTTGGGTGGGGGACACAAGCTGGACCCATTGTCAACACTCACAGAGTATGTCTACACAGCAATGTAAGCCCAGGCTCAGACTCAGGCTTGAGCCGAACCCCCTCTTCCATCTTGGACTCAGGCGCAGAGCCAGGGTCCTAGAACCCCATGAGGATGGAGGTTTGAGCTCAAGTCAAACTGGGACCCAGGGCTCAAGCACTATTGCTTTGCCATGTAGACCCCTGTCCCAGACGCAGGTCCTGCGAGTCCACCAAAAGTATCCCACAACCCCATGGGCCAACTTCTTCTGTCCTTTCTCTCGCCCAAGAATTGCCAAGCGACTTCAGGGAAATGGAAGCAAACCCCATTCTGGGGGGGCATTTGCTGCAGCGCAGCAAGTCAGCGTTTAACCCTTCCTTTTTTTTTTTTTCTCTCCTCCCCTAACCACTGAGCTGCAAAGACACCTTTGGAGAACCTTCTGTGTTTGCAGTGGAGACTGATCAGAAGCAGCCCTCCGCAAAGCACCTTGCCTCACGATCACGGATGCACAGCCAGATCGTGGTTAATCTCAGGTGCAAGGCCAGCAAAACAGTGGACAGCAGTAAGAGTACCAGAAATCACCATATATACCAGCCAATAGCAAAGAAACTGCCAGTGTTGGGAATTTACTGGACTGGTAACCAGTGCAGGGAGCAAATTAAGCAGCTCAGGACCAAGCACCAGAAAATCAGGGACAGAACTGCACCTCTGGCAACTCACAGATATCATGCCCATTTTATGAGGCATTTGACCACGTGCTGGGTAGTGCATTGAGCACAGAGCTTCAGGATGACCTGGTTAGCAAGGATGGTGACCTACTGGCCCAGGAATCCAGCATGGGCCCCAAGCTCCCTGGCCAGAGGCCGGGTGGAATGCGGGGAGCTGCGGGGCCCCACGGTCCCTGGCCAAGCCAGGTCGAGGAGCACCCAGCTGAGTAAGGTAAGCAAGGAGCGGGGGGCTTAGGTGTTGGGATCCTGGGGGGTGGTGGTTAAGGTGGGGGGATCTCGGGAGGAGGCAGTCAGGGAACAAAGCAAGAGGGCTTAGATGGAGGGTGGGGTCCCCGGAGCGGGGTGGTTAGGGTGGGGGATCTCAGGAGGGGGCAGTCAGGGTACAAAGAACAGGGGGGCTTAGATAGAGGGTGAAGTTCCTGGGGGGGGCATTTAGAGTGGGGGGGTATCTGGAGGGGGCAATCAGGGGACAAGGAGTGGGAGCGGTTGGATGGGTTCTGAGTGGGGGCAGTCAGGGGGTAGGAAGTGGGTGAAGATTGGATAAGGGGCAGGGTCAGGCTGTTTGGGGAGGCACAGCCTTCCCTACCCAGCCCTCTGCACAATTTTTAACCCTAATATGGCCCTCGGGCGAAAAAAATTGCCCATCCCTGCCCTACGGTAGACTGTCCAAGAGCACCTAACATTTGAAACAAAAGTTCTACCACTAAGTTACACATGTGCACATTGTGACAGAGTGTGGTGGGGCGGCTACCCCACCTCCATGAGAGAGTGGGCCAGAGCAGGCCAGTGCGGCTGTGCAGGCTGGCAGCCATCAGGAAAGGGCCTACTGGTAGACAATCAGGGCCAAGATTAGAGCCAGTCAATGAGGGCTTGGTTAGGCCCTATATAAAGGCTGCCCAGGGAGTAAGTAGTCAGTCTTTCCTAGACCTTTGAAGGGGAAGGTCTGGCTTCTGAGCTAAGGAGCAGCACCGAGGACAGCGCAGTGCTGAGCAGGCTCGGGGAGCAGAAGGGAATTCCAACCCGGTACCTGCCAGGCTGCAGGCCCTGATAGGAAGGCCCACTAGGTGCAAAGAGGCCAAAGGGGAAGTGGCCAGGAAGATGGAGGCAAGAGGGGATAGGAGGGCAGGGTGGGCAGGGAGGCTGCCGCCAAAGGGTCCCTTGGTCAGGACCCAGAGAAGAGGGAGGGCCTGGGTCCCCCCCTTCCTCCTTGCGCTACACCTGGCTGCTGAGACGGCAGTGACAGATTGTACCAGACCCCTGCCAGAAGGGGTTAGATTTTGGGGGGTGTGGTTGGCCGCTGTGGCAGGGATGAGACTGGAAAGACTGCTGATAACACCCCTCCAGAAGGGGGCAAGGGGGGATTTGGGGACACTGCTGGAGGACAGTGTCCTGAAGAGGATGCCGCGAGCGGGGAGCAACACAGGTCCAGACGCCAATGCAGGGTGAGAGATGGATGAGACACCGCCAGCGGAGGGCGCTCTGCACTGGACTAAGCTAATTCCTGGACATTCCAGCAGGAGGCGCTGCTGTGGTGAGACTTGACCCCGTCACACAGAGCAGGCCCCCTTCCTCATTTTCTCCCCATTTTTCTAAATTTCTCTCCCTCAGAAATTGTAAGGGAGGAGGGGGAATAATATCAGTGCATAGTTGTGGCTGGAGACTGGCCACACTGCATGATATATTAACTCAGTACCACGCAGAATAACTCAAAATGTGTGATATATGTTAGGATTCAGTTATGGCTGCATGCATAATATGAATTTCCTGACTTCAATGCATATAAAATCTCAACCGCAGTCCTCCAGTAATGTAGGAGGTTTCTAATATTTAATAGAAGAAAAAACTTACTACCCACATGATTGAAGGACTTCATCATGAAAAACTCTAAAGGACCTACTGGACACCTGCCAATGCTACTGCACTCAGTGGGAACTGTGGGTGCTCCACATGTCTCCGGACTAAGCGCAAGGTTAGGCGTAACAGTTTCTCCACTATGCCTCTTCAGATGACTTGTACCGTGAAGATGTAAATAAACAAAAAAGTCAAACCCAGAAGCCTAGTATTAGAATCACCATCTGTGCAGCCAAAAATACTGTCTAGCACCTAAGTAAACAGGCCAAACATAAATTCATGGTTATAAAAAAGAACTAGTTCATGTTAGACTATTTGCAGATAAGTGCATTGTTTTAAGCTTTAGCTATTCCTGGGGTAAAAGGTGAAGAAAGAGGAGGGAGAAGTAGGGATGAGCAAACTCATCTATACAAAATAAGCACCAACCCAAATCCCACCAGAAATTTAATTGAACAAGGACAGACTCTTTTATGAAGTTCTTAAAAGTTTGCATAACTTTTCTTTTGCACTGTTTTTCACTGTCACACATCTCTGCAGTCTTGGTTCTGGCCAGGAACCAGAGCCATGCACAAGTAGCTGTTCTCATGGTATTTCCAGTTTGACCCAGAGCAAAAGCATCACATCCCCAATGAACCTGTTTCTCCCAAGATTTCTGGACTACATTTGCAGACCCAAGGAGTCTGGATAGTTCAGATAAGGTCTCGATGAGCATCTCAAATTTTGGTTACCTATCCAACCCAAACCTCTAACCCTTGTCATCGTAGGCCACACTGCTCCCACTGAGATGAAGAACCTGTTTCATTGGTCCAATATTGGAGGCTACAGAACTGGTTCAGTTTCAGATGACACTGAGGAAAATTGTGATGTAGCAAATACATGACTACTGATGGCCTATCATGACATTATTATACTTTGTTTATGACTCAAACTCCACAGATCATCTACAATGGAAGTGTGGATAAATGACAAAAACACTAGTAAAAATCCCACGCCTCATCACATAGTCAAGTGTTTTGAAATCTTATACTGCAGTCACTCAGGATGCAAAGGAAGAAGCCATGAAGTCCAAATCAGTGTACCTGTTTCAGGCCATTAGCCAGTTTGATAAATTCCCAATGTCTCCATCTGGAGAGAGAGTTTAGTATTGTTCACTTCAAGACTGCAATAAATTGTTATTGTACTTTATGGATCAGATGGTTCTAATTCAGTCTAAATTTTAGTTTTTGTGGGAACACAGCCAGTCTCTTCTCTATTTAAGTTTTAGTCAGTTCCTCTCACTGAGGATCTAAAGGTGCTAGCAGATCTTTGGACAAACATCTGCATGTTCAAACCCTCTCCTTCCTGGCTGGTAAAGTCTAGTGGAGAAATAATAGGCTATTATTATAAGAAATGTCAACAATTCTCTTCAGGTGGGCACAGTGCCAGCTTCTATTAAAGACATGGTTAGTAGGCCTTTCCTCAAAAAGCTACATCTGGATATTGATAATCTTGCCAACAACAACCTTGGAGGTAAAATCCAGGCCCCACTGAAACCAATGGCAAAATTTCCATTACTGGTCTCAAGCCTTCCATTATCTTTTTTATAGACAGTGGTGTCAACACAACTCCGGCTGTCCCTATACTCCTCAGATTTATTTCCAGGGTCAGTGCAAGTTTGGGCATAGAGATACGGTCTCTATACCAGTGGTCAGTAGATCTAGCAATAAAGAAGAACTGAGTAAGCGTTCATGTTGTTCCTTTGAGACCGATCAGCTGCCTTTGATTCCACTAACTACGTGGTCTTGGACGGACGAACAAAGTTGTACTTGAGTGGCTCCTTTCCGTTTTCTGAAAGGATTCAGAAAGCAGCATTAAGCGACTGCTCATCTGGCCCAAGGATTCTCACACACTTTGTTATCCCCGCCTTTTCAATGCGTACATGAGGCTGTTGCAGGTTGACAGGTGTGATAGGTTTCCATTATTCAGTTGATGCCTCTATACATTTCTGTTCTGTCAGACACAGTTGGTGAAGGTAATCAATTTACCATACAGTCTTTCTGGAACTGAATCTTAGATGAGGTCAAACTGTCTGCAACTCAATCCAGACTGAGATTATGCTGGTAAAATGCGGGAACCAACCAGAAGAAATGGCATAGTTGATATCAGTTCCCTCCACTGGGGCAGGCTGCCAGTGCTTTGTTACTCCAGCTCAGAAGCGGGAGGTCCTGTTGTTGGTTCCAAGTAGCTGCAGTGGCCTGAGGGTCCTCCTGTATGTCCAGCCAGCGATGGGGCCAAGAATTTTTCTTGGCATTTACACTTGACCAGAAGTTTGCAAAATGTTCCTTCTGATGTGAACCTTGGTCATGAAATGAATAGTATTACAGCGGAGATGGAGCTAGCCCATGAAAAGCACCCTTATTCAGCACATGACCCAGTACTCATTGAAGTCAATGGAATGACTTTCATTGATATTGACTTCAGTGGGCACTGGATCAGTCTCTTATACCACAGGTTTTCAATAATGATGTCTCAAACTATGTATAGCAAAGCCGGCCCTGAGATCCACCTACAATAGCTCACCCCATGTCTCAAGAGACCTCCAGTGTTTCAGGTTGTTGTTGCTTGACCCCTATTTAAAGCATATGATTTTTGCTGATCTCTGGGATAGTTTCTCAAGATAGACTTCATTCATTTTGATCCCTAAAATCAGATTCTGCCATCTTTACTGACAGCAAGCAGTACCTTACTCTGCAAGTAGCCCCTGTGACGGAGTCAGACCAGAAGGATATAAGAGAGTGCTGGAAGGCAGGTATATCAGCCTCAGGATGTGCAGGTCCCTGTTCCCTGGATAACCAAACAAAGGCTACTCCAGGCCAATCAAGACACCTGGGGCCAATTAAGAACCTTCTAGAAAGGAGCAGAAACAGCTAGCCTGATTGGGACACCTGAAGCCAAACAGGGACTGGCTGAAATGAGATAAAAACCTCCCAGTTAGTCAGGTGGGCTGTGGGTTTCAGGAGCTGTGGAAGGAAGTTATGCTGTTGGTGAGACTGAGTGGTAGACAACATATCATACAGAAGAAAGGAGGCCCTGAGCTAAGGTGAAGTGGAGTTTGAAGAAGCGGGGACTGCTGCGGCGAAGTAGCCCAGGGAATTGTATTGTGTTTTGTGGCTAAAAGGTCAGCCATCTTAGCTGATACTATTAGGGTCCCTGGGCTGGAGTCCGGAGTAGAGGGAGGGCCTGGGCTCCCCCCTTTTCTGCCTCCCTTAATTAGTTACTGAGAAAGGGAGGTCACTCTGGGCCTAGATGAGTTTCTGAGGCCCCTAAATCTGCCAGGAAGCGCAGGACCCACAAATACAGACTCGGAACTTTGTTACACCCCATTGAAATTAATATGGATAAAATGCTACTCATGAACTAAGATGCTATTTAGTGTGAGTAAAGGTGGTATAAACTGGCCCTTAGATAAGAGGTTGTACATGAAGTACAACATATCAATAAACTGCAGCTCCTACAATGCCGGCAGGACAAAAGAAATCAGTTGGAGCTGGCTCTTTTCCAGGGCTGGGCCAATAAAGTCTTTATCTTCCTGAATTATGCACATCACTTGTAACTAAATACTGTGCATATACTTTTAATCTGTCCATAGACACACACCCCTTGCCTTATTAACTAAGATACCAGTGTGATTGATTGGGTTTATATAAACTATTACGCGTTACATTGGTATATTTGTGCCACTGGTGTTAAGGCTGTCAGCACCCACATTATAAAACCCTATTTCAAAGGTTTATAACTCTACTGCAACAGAGACAGTCAAGCTTCTTTCTTTAAAGCTCCATTATTCTTCACTGTTATACTCCCTTAAAAACTTGAAAATAAAATTTTGTTTCCTATCGACTTTGTCCTTCTCTACATGGCAAACATAGTATTTTACTCTAGTTTAGTGCTCTTCCAGCCAAAACAGGGCCCCTTCCTGTTTATTTCCCTCTCTGTGCACATGTAATATCATTGGTTATGACACAAACGTGTGCATCGCTCTAGCTATAAGAGGACATGTCCTCAGTTTGAGTAAATGGGCACTGCTCCATTATGGCCAGTTCAGTGCTCCCATTTACTCTAGCTGAGGATCTGACTCATGTGTTGTATGATGATTTGCTAACGGTGGGATAGTTGCACACTAGGTTACATTCTGCACTGACTTATCCATGCAACCTCACTGGTGTAAATCCGTAAAGTAGGTCAGAAAAAATTTGGCCTGCTATGTTTGGGTGCTGGTTCTTTTGCTTGATTTTCATGGTACACATAGTCACGTCAATGTAGATGGCCAAGGCCAGTTCATAATTTTGCATTTCTTATTGGGATGAATCATTGCTCATCCCTTTTACTGTTTTTTTGAAAGCGGGGGGGAGAGATTATTGCAATGCTCCCCACAACACACACTTGTTTCCATAGTGGGATGACAGATAAACAAGGGGAAAGACAAGCCCAAAGAATGTCAGCCCCCTCATCTTACTCAAGCCCAATGGAAGCTCCCTGCTGAGAAATGTGGAAACTTGGGAGGAGGATGTTGCTAGGTTCAGGGAGGGGCAGACCTGAGAAATGGCCACTCTACACAGAATAATTTCCCTCCAGACATGCAGAATACCCCACTGCTTACCACAGCCTTTCCCCACTGCTTACCACAGCCTTTCCCCACTGCTGTGTCTTCTATCCTCTTTCTTTGAAAAGGCACAGACGTGACCAGGAAGCCAGTGGTAGCACACTGCTACCACGTGGTTGTGTCTGGAGGGTGGGATACACAAAGTAGCACGAATGGATGGGGAAGTGCCCAGATACCATGACTATGGGCACTTAAATAAACAGGATATCATCCTTAGACTCACTTTTTTCACACTGCTCGCAGGAAATGACAAAAGTATGACTATTATTTAAACAACAAAACATTCTCGTTGGACCATGCTAATGCGCTCCTACCTAAACAAAAATGACTCAAGTAGCCTGCCTTCTTCCCCACTCCATCCCCTCACTTTTGTTTGCTACCCTCGCCATCTATGTCTACACTACAGCTTATGTCAGTACAACTTATGTCACTCCGCAGGATGTGAATAAATCCCCCTCCTTCTCCCCTGCTCCAAGCAACATAAGTTACGACAACATAAGCACCAGTGTGGACAGCGCTACGTTGGTGAGAGAGCCTCTCCTGACAACTCAGCTACTGCCTCTCGCTCTCGGGGACTGGAATAATAAAGCCAATGGGAGAGCTCTCTCCTGTTGATTTAGAGCAACTTCTACTGCAGTCGTGCCATTACAAGCCCCAAATGAGATTGGGGCTGCATTGTGCTAGGTACTATACAAATAATCCCTGCCCTCTAAACAGATAAGACAGACAAAGGAAGCATTATCATCTCCATTTGACAAATGGTAAACTGAGGCATGGAGAGGCCAAGAGATTTGTCCAAGGTCATACAGGGACTCTGTGGGAGAGCTGGGAACTGAACCCTGGTTTCCTGAGTCCCAGTTCAAGACGATCCTTCATCTCTCTAAAATGAGCTGAAAGACTATGAAAGGCAGGGACCATGCTTTCGTAATTGACTGTGAAGACACCAGTAGTATTTTGGGCACTGTAAAAACAATGATGGGTAAGACAGGAGGGCCACGTCTATTGTCTTCTGCGTAGGAGGGAAAACCCTTCTCCGGAAGAGATGACTGTGCAAAAACATGGGAAGTTAAATCTTGCAGAGACTCCTAAAGTAGCTTCCCCTCTGCTGTGGGGCAGGATACTGGTTAGTGTTTTTATTTGGAGGATAGGTGTTTAGAATCAGGATGATATTCTCTGCCAACTCTGAAAGCAATTCAAACGTTCATCTTAAACAACTTCAGTATCTCTTTAAATATAAAAGCATTTATAACAGTGTAACATTACGGCACAACCTGGCAACCCTTGAAACCTCAAAAACATTTCATAGCTCCTTTGGAGTTCTCTTTCCAGTCGCAGAAATGTAAGGCTGGAAGGGACCTCAAGAGGTACACCTAGTTTAGTGGCTCTCAAGCTTCCCAGGCTCAGGACCCATTTGTAAATATTTATGGTGGGTCGCAACCCAGTAAACAATCTGGGGATGGAGGCCTGGGGTGCTTTTGGTCAGGTCCTGCTCACCAGGAGGGGCTGGGTCCTGCCCAATACTCACCCCACAGTCGCAGCTCCTGTGCTGTGGGGCTGGCTGGGCTTGGCTCTCCACTCTGGCCTGGCTACCTCGGGGGTTGCAGCGCCACTCTAATTTGGCCCCACCCCCCTTGACTGGACCATTTTGAGAGTGGCATTGAGGTCTGGCTCATGGGGTTGCAGTGCCACTTGCTCAAATTTGTTCTACCCGGACTCCCATCATCATGACGGCTGGGGCAAACCTGAGTGGCGCTGGGACCTCAGAGTTTGCAGTGACTGGAGCAGGGAGGTGAGCTCAGCCAGCCCCATAGGACAGGAGCTGCCAGAAGACCCTTGAAAACATTCTGGTGACCCAATTTTGGGTCCCGACCCACGGGCTGAGAAACCTCTCTCTCATTTATCCCCACACATTGAGACAGGACCAAGTATACCTAGGCTATCCCTGACAAGTGTTTGTCCAACCTGTTCTCAAAAATCACCAATGATGGGGATTTCACAACCTCCTTAGGTAACTTGTTCCAGTACTTAACTTTCCTTAGAATTAGAAAGCTTTTCCTAATATTTAACCTAAGTCTCCTCTGCTGCAAACTAAGCCAATTAGTTCTTGTCCAATCTTTGGTGTACATGGACAACAATCCCTGTAGCTCTTCACAGCAAGCCATCTCTTCCCCCTCCTTGGCCCATCCAGTGAAACTACTGGCAAGTTTCTAGTCTGCCAAAATACCATACCATGAAAATGACACTGAAGTCAGAGACTGAATCATTCCACCAGCAAATGAAATTGATAGGAGACTGATTACATGGGACAAGCCATGGTAATTAGAAATGCTGGGAAATAAAATACTTAAAAAACAAATTTGTAGATGACAAAATGAGGTTTTGCTTTACAATCACTAATTTGCTGAACAATGACAGTGGATTTTTTACCTCCTAAACTGTGAGTTAAGAGCAGTGGTCACTTTAAGGGCCTAATCTTGCTCCCATTAACTCAGGTGCTAATAAATAATTTTTTACATTTCATTTTATAGCTGCGAGGAGAGGGGCAGACCTCAATAACCATTTTTGCATCACTATTAATAAAATTATTATAGATTATTATTAGAAAGTTAGGTTATTACAAATATGCCTTTACCATCGCTGAATTTTAAAAAATACTTACAGTTGTTGTCATAAACACAATGCTTGGACAATACAATAGCTCAAAAGCTTATTTTTTGGTTGTGTAATGAAATGAAACGTTCAAGCTAGTTAAGAAAATTCTTAGAAAATCTCTGCTTTTTGTCAGCTAGTGACAGGAATCATGTATCAAACAGGATGACATCTCCTTACTCTTAAATCCATATTTATTACCTCTAAGTGTGTTTACAAAGATTCTGGGATGTAGCTTTATAACTTTTATTTTCTTTTAACATTCTATACTATTTTCTTATCTACATCTTTCAAAACATAATATAAAAGTATTAGTTATTGTGATTTGTGTTTTACATAGAATATCTAGTAGGCATCTTTAATTTCAAATTGTAAATGTACTACAAATAGTAGGTCATAAAGCTTGATCAAATGGTTCCTAAAGGCAATTAACCAACACTTGTGTCTTCCCAAAGAACAGAACCTCACCCCCCATCTCCAGCTTACTCACAACACCAGTGTAGTATTGACATGATCTTTATCTCAAAAGAAAAAATCTTGCGGTTTATGTTTTAGAACAGGGGTGGGCAAACTTTTTGGCCCGAGGGCCACTTCAGAATTGCAAAACTCTATGGAGGGCCAGGTAGGGAAAGTTGTGCCTCCCCAAACAGCCTGGACCTCGCCCCCTATCCGCCCCCTTCCACGTCCTGCCCCCTGACTGCCTAGCTCTGAACCTCCGATTCACCCAAATCCCATGCTCCTTGCCCCTGACTGCCCCCTCCCGGGATTCCCCGCTCCTAACCACACCCCAGGATCCCACCTCCTATCCACCCCTACTGCTCCCTGTTCCCTGATTGCCCCAACCCCTATCTACACACACCCCAGTCTCCAGCAGGGCCCCCAGGACTCCCATGCCTATCCAAGCACGCCCTGTGCCCTGTTCCCTGTCCCCTGACTGCCGCCTGGGACCCTGTGCCCCTTACCCAACCTCCCAGCCCCGGTCCCCTTACCATGCCGCTCAGAGCAGCATGTCTGGCAGCTGCGCTGCCTGGCTGGAGCCAGACCTGCTGCCACGTTGCCCCGCAGGAGCATGCGGCGGTGGCACTGTGGGAGGGAGGAATGGTGAGGGAGGGTCTGGGGGCTAGCCCCGTGGCTAGGAGTTCAGGGGCCGGACAGGACAGTCCCACAGGCCAGATGTGGCCTGCGGGCCATAGTTTGCCCACCTCTGTTTTAGAAAATGACCTGCTTGTGTAAAAGAATGTAAGTCTATTCCTTACTGAGAATATTCCAAAGAGAAGTGATGCTTAGGATATGTTATCAGAGCTATAAACTAATAAACTGGGCCTCTTTGCCCCTCCTATTTGCAAGGAGAAAAACCTTTGTTTTTTAAACTCACACACACACAAATATCCTTGCTGAAATGGATTTCTTTTTAAAATCTTAATTCTTTAAACACTGAGACCATTTATGGTTAGGAAATGTTTTACAGGTATTTAAAGATGAAAACCTTTGTTGTTCTTCAAACACTTAAGATATACTCTTTTAAGATGCAAATACTTTTATCTAAATGCAAGCCTTTTATAGGAACTGCCTGATGCCATTGTTAACTGAATAGTAAGATATTTTAGGTGCAAATCTAGCAAGGTCATTTGATGCTATAACTGGTTACTAATGTAAACAGCCATTTGAGTATACAAATATTTATATTAATTGTGGAATTAGTTATCTGGCAATGCATAAGCCACCTCTCACTAAACTCAGCAAGACAAGAGTTACCTCTCAAGGATTCATAAGGTGAAAGAAAATATCTTCATTCTTGACCATTTAATATTAAAGACTCCTTTTAAAATCATTTAATTTAAAAAGACTATCTTAAGAGCTGAAAGACTTTGATATAGAAAATAGGAGTGTTTTGACTTATTTGAAACAGCATTTTAGTTACTATTATACCCTGACTGAACTAAAGGGACATCTCAAAATCTTTTAAAAAAAGAGTTTAAACTACAGCAGAACCCCTTTTATCCGAGCCTCCATTATCCAGCTCTCCCATATTAACCAAACAGGAGCCGACAGCCTTGTCACATGGCGGCTGAAGCGCTTTGCCCATTCTCCAGATTATCCAAATTTTTGATTATTCGATCTGGCACCAGTCCCAATTAGATCAGATAAACGGGGTTCCACTGTAACTTTAAAGATGTTCTGAGAATTCCCTGCCACAAAGACAAGAGCAGTATAACCCCAGAACTGAAGAATTATGACCTTACTGCATACGCATTAGCAGGTTGCATATTCATGAGCTGAAGATACTACCAAAACCACCCCATGAAGGTGCTGAGCCAATGAAAGGTGAGAGCAACAGGACTCATTACTGATTTGAGGAATAATGAACTTTGGTTTACATTTATCTATCTATCTACTGTCACTATCAGAGAAGACCCATTCAAAGAATAATCTCTGTTGAAAGCTCTCCACAGAGAGACAGACAGAGGAGATGGTCACTGAAGTAATCCAGTAGTGGCTGGTGAACCTTGGGGTAAGTGGGACATAGCAGGAAAATTTAAAAAAGCCTGGTTCCCTGGGTAATATATCTGGGCTCTGGAGTCACTCCAGTTGCACTGGGGCATGTGAAAGCTGGTCCCTGCAGTCTGCGTGTGGACTGGAGGGATGTAAATTGTAGATTGCTCTAAAATATTGTACTCTACCTGCCCCACGTAGGTATCTAGAACAGGTGAAAGTAGTCCTACTTGAAACCGAACTATGTCAACACAAAGTATGTATCTTTTGGAGCCCGTGAGCATGATCTATATGAGGTAGTCAGAGTGCAACACTTGCTTGACAGTCACTGCAGACTGTGGCTTGGGCAGCGAATCCAGCACTTCAAACCCCATCAAAAATCACAGCAGCTTTGCCTCCTGATTGACCTGGAGGGCAGTCTGTGCACATGCCACAGGCACAGTGGAGAAAAAAAGCCTTTCTACTAAATATATACAGCAAACACAGCAGATCTATAGCAGGCTGCTACAGATTTGCTATATTCAGAATTAGTATGTAGACTCTCATAGACTCTTTCCCTCACTTCCATTTCTTGTTTTTCTAGAGTATATATTTTTAGTGTTTTGGGGGATAAAATTACATGGCACTCAATATCTTAAAACACCCTTTCTACCCCACAGGGGAGGCTGACGGAAAGAAGAAGATATCATAATTTTTTCCTTAGCTGTATTTTCCATTCCTTGGGAAACCTTATCTTTTTCCTCTTCTTCTGAATGAAGTTAAAATGAACATGGGTTCTTTTGTATAACTACAATGTCATCTTATGTGATAATTACATCTTAGCTTCCAGACCTCAATGCCTATGACATTCATAGAAAAACTCCAACTGACATTGGCTCAGGCTCACAGATCTGAAAGTACTTTTCAAAGTATCATTAGCCTCATTTTACATGGGGAAACTGAAGCACAGAGAAGAGACGTGTTAAGGTCAATATCACAGTAGGAATAGAACCCAGGCCTTCCTACTCCCAAGTCGATTGCCTTACCCCTTGGACCATGCTGCCTGACAACATTAAACCCAATCATGCAATAAAATGTCTTTGCACACCAACATAATCGGCAACGTCAGAACAATTTCAGTTGTGGAACAGTGTTTGGCTTCTGCAAAACCAGCTGAATGACAAAATATTTTGCAGAGCCTACAAAATGTTACTTTTAAATGGAAATACATATTTACAGTCCAGACTATTTCCTTCCTACCCTAATCAAATTATAACCATTTTAAGGTATTTTAGATCAAATTTTGGCCCCATAAATATTTTTACCATGCAACGTTTGCCTTTCCAAGTTTTGACACAATCTTACTATTCTGCAAGTTCCTGCTATTGCTTTACAAAGCATAAAGAGATGCACATTTAAACATACATATCAATTGAATGTTTAAAGTATTCACAAATCAGCAAATGCATAACTATCTATTCTCATTTTAACAATGTAAATATCGCTAAACAGCAAAAGCTTTCAAAACAGCTGCTAAAAAAAGAACGAGAGAGAGAGAGAGAGAGAGAGAGAGAGAGAGAGAGAGAGAGACAGACAGACAACTAGGCCAGATGTTAGGAGATGGAGAAAAATCTTTACATTTACTGAGTATTTTCCAGCTTTTGAGGGCATGGTTTGTTCTCTGGAAAAGGACAATAGCAAACATGTCAGTCAAAGAAAAAAAATAACAATGGATACTTGACCCTCAATCTCAATCAACAGGATGCTCTTACTAACCCAAACAAGAATAACCACCAGCCCTTAACCACCAAACCAAAGTCTGCACAACAAGATTCCAAGAAAGAGAAAGTCCTTGTGTTGCCCAGATAATAACCAGAATTAACTCAAGACTCCTACCTAACATTCCAAACACGCCCAGGTAAAACCACACCTGTCATGCTAGTGAATGTATCAGCTAGATATCTAACTTGCCTTTAAATTCAGTGGAAAACAGCACAAGTGGCAAGCGCATTGGAGGCTCAGCAGTCAAGGAGTTAATACGCATCACAGTGTAATGAGTTGCTCAAAAGTAAACATTTAATGATAGGAAAGAGTGGTCACAAACAGATGAGAATAGCCCGAACTAAACTATTCAATTTGGCAGAAAAACAAGGCAAAGGCTTTCAATTCTCACTGGGCCCAATTCTGCAAACTCCTCCCATGCATTTCTTCACAGGGGCTGAACACCACAAAAATCAATGGGAGTTGGTGGAGGCATTCAACACCTTGCAGGACTGGAAGAGACAACAATCCACTTATCTGTACAAAGGGCTACTAATTCACCTCCCAATGGCAGGGTCCAAATGCACCCAGAAGTCTGTTGGGCATTACTAATATTACACAAACTCCATAATGACGATGGGGCTGCTGGGCCAAATTTCACTGAGTGCCATCACATGCAGGATCATCCCACCACCCCGATCTGGTCTGGCCAACTCTCAGGCCGTTAGTCCTAACCTGAGTGGCACCGCAACACCATGCGCTAGGCTACAATGCCACTTGTTTGGGGGCTCCTTCGAACAGAAGGCCCAGAGCAAATTCCTCCTCTTGCTCCCCACCATCCCAAGCAGCCGTGAATCAAACGCTCTTTTCTTAACTTCTGTTTCTTACAGATAAAGTGATAGTTCAGGTGTGTAACTGGGTTTTCCAGTCTAAGGCCTTGAGCTTGCAAAGACTTATGTGCTGTGACTAGTCCCATTGAAGCCAATAAGAATAATCAGTGGGAAGTGTCTGCATGACTGGGATCTAAATTCATGAATTCCCCAAAGCACGACTAGAAAGATCTGCATTTAAACAGGGACAGGGGAGGAAGGCAGTAAATCATAGGCTCCTGTATTGTCACCTTAATATAGTTTGTGTACTTCTCCCTAGCTTCTATGAGCAGCAAAGATAGAAACGATCACGGAAGTATTTTTTCTGTTGCTCCTGCAGCACGAGGATCTTGCCAAACTACAGGGAAAAGACTAGTTAAATTTCAGCTGACCGTTTACTGCACTGCATCCCATACTCAACCTCTAAGAGAATGCATAAGTGCTTCAATCAATGAGAAACTAAGGGAGCAACCTTGCAAGATGCAGAGTGACTTCTGTGTTACCAGCTCTTTCACAAAGGCATATTGTTTCACAGAAAATGTCTACAACAGACTGCGTATCATGAGACTTTCAGGACAATTACCCTCTTCCATTGCTAATGAGGAAATTGCCAAGACAGGGTCAGTGGTGTAACCTCATTCGGATCGTAGCCATCTACAAACACAACTGAGCAGGGTGTCTTTCAGATTACAGGCTGTGTCCATGCTACCATTCAAAATTCCTGCAGACTCAACAGTAGGACCACTAGAGTAGACCAGATGCAAATGTTTGAGTCTCCACATTGAGGCAGCATTGTCTAATGCAGTGGTCTTCGAAGTGGGGTGCGCACACCCCCAGCGGTGCGCGAGACCCCGGCACCGCCGCCGAGATCACCCAGGAGACCGCTGAACTCCCGGGCGGGCTATTTTTAGACTGCCGAAATGCCACCGCCAAAAGTGTCCGCTTTTTGTGGTGGCATTTCAGCGGACATACCTGCCCCGGGGGGCCGCCAGACTTTTTCCAGCGGCAAGGGGCTGTGGGGAAAAAGTTTGAAGACCCCTGGTCTAATGGATAGGAAACCTGAGTCTAGAGACCTGGGGTATATTCCTGGTACAGACAGTGAGCTGCTGTGTGACCTCTGTTTCCCTCCTACCTTATCTCTTTTGAATGTGAGCTCTCTGGGGCAGAGATGATCTCTCACTAGGATTTGTACAGCACCTAGCACAATGAGGTTCCAATCTCAGTTGGGGTCTCTAGGCACAAACCCCAGTATTATAAGTGATTAATATGCGGTGGTTGGACATTCTTGTCTACACTATAGCTACCATGGGAGACATGCATCAGAGGGAAATATTAAGGAAAAAATAGGATAGATAAGGCCAGTGGGGGCCTTCACCAGTCCTCTTCATTAATCCTGCTGTATACCACGGCAGGCTACAGCAAATGTTTAAAGACACTTCTCCAATATGAAAAAGTAGAAGAATTCATTAACCTTTTCATACCTAGATGAAACAAGATTTAGTAAATGAACTCATGTTTATTTAATTTTCCACCAAATTTTTTCACAACCTCTCTGGTGACTGGGCAACAATATATTAAACAACTGATGTTAGTTTCTCTTTTAAACTCTGAGATGAACTAGAATAAGAATAAAATGTACCTTTTTATGACATAGTGAAACACAGAAATAAAAATCGGTTGTTAATAAAATATATTTGTCTTGAGAGTTATGTTTAAAAGTGCTCTATATTAGACTAATTGTTACCCTGGACTTTAGTATGATGTGAATGCTAAATATGTTATGTAATGACATTTTATGTCTTGTAGATTCAAAGAATGTTAAAAAAGAGAAACATGGGAAGAGTCAGCAGTCAAACAATGTGTCTTTAAAAATGTTAGGTATTAAAATTGTCAGGTTATTAGTCAAGGTAATGTTTAAATGTAAATATTTGGATTGTGTTGCCTGAGTATCTTTTACACCTTTCAGGCTGTTACTGATGACTGGGATACATAAAAGAATAGAAGCATCCGAACCACTGCTTCAGTCACTGCTTACTTCATTAGTGGACAGTGTTTTGATACTGCATATATAAATGTCTTTGGAAGGGTGAAAGGATTGACTTCAGCATAGTAGTTCAGCTGACCAAAAGACAAATACTAGTTACCTATGTAATCCCCTGAACAAAAATAAAAATGGGTGGCTCCCAATTTTTTTAAGATTAAGTTTTGGATCATTATTCTACCTCCTTCTTTAATCCTATCTATAACTTTTCTCTGCCTTCTCTCCCAAAAGTCTCCATCTTTTTTCTCCTTCACTACCATGTTTGCTGATACTGAAGGGAGGAGCTGCAATAATTAGTGCTAAATAGGTAGGGAAGGTAAAATAATCTTATGCATTTGTTCTTCTGTGGTGAAAACTAAAAACCAAAATGGATTGTTTGAGACTAAATGAAAGTCCAGATCATTTCCATCTGCAGTTGTTTCCCATAATTTGAAATAAAAATAGATACCTTCAGTTTTAGCAGAAAATGACACTTCTTCATCAATGGGTCTGTCATTTGGAGGGGGCGGGGAAATCACCTATTGTTGTGTTATGCAAGCATGTGTTCGGTTTTTTTTTAAAGCTGACCCATTAACCTAGCTATGTGTCTTACAGACAACAACAAGCATTTTCAGTAAGTTGTTGCCACCATCTCTTATGTTCTAATACAGGGATCGGCAACGTTGGCACGCGGGACCACAGGGCAAGCACCCTTAGCGGGGCCCACCACTTTGTTTACCTGCCATTTCGCCAACTGCGGCTTCCACTGGCCACGGTTTGCCGTCCCAGTCCAATGGGAGTCCAATGGGAAAATCAGAGGATACAATGCAGATAAAAGAAAGATGACAGAGAAGAAGAAATAATACCCAGGTCTACCAGAGTATGGTCAGCTGAGCAGTGTCTAGGATAGGTGCATGGAAGAGATCTTACTTACATACCTACTCCTGGATCACAAGATAGATCCCACAGGACTGGATGGGTCATGACTGCTCTAACCTGCTCCATCTGTTGCCATATCCCACATGGGGCTTGCAACAATCCAGGGCTGCCCCAGCTAAGCCTCTTGTCATCAACCCTCTCCTTGCCTCCACCCTGGAACACCTCCAGGGCTTCTGTGGCATTAACACAAAGCTAGCCCAATATACCCTTTGTGCCTGCGTAGCCAACACCACTGACACAAAGGGCCATAAGGCAACTATAGATGTGGCCCTCAACATTTGTCGGTGATTGTGGTGCTGCAGCATCTCCATGTGAAGCAGAGGAAGATATCAATTACTGCAAGTACCAGGGATGATACATAAGGAGTTTTCAATAAAATCGTACAAAAGTAACCCTTCAAAAGTATTCCCAGCATGAAGCAACTCATTTCTTTAAGCTGGAGGTCATCCCTATCTCCTGAGATGCAAGCATGGCCTCTTAATGTTAGGTTGACTCTAAGGAGGTACTTGTGCTCTGGACGAGAAAGCTGGAAAGATTTCAAATGCATCAGAAGGGATGCAGACTACAATAGTAGGTGCTATATCAGAAGGTGATCCTCAGTAGGCCCTTACTGCAAAATAGGATAACCACATCCTATCTTAAAAGCATGTGTGCCAGGGTTCTACGCGCCAGGGAGTACTTCCAGCAACTGATACTACACAGAAGAGATACTACACAGCTGTGTATACTGTGATACTACACAGAAGAGATACTACACAGCCGCTATGAAAGATTAAAGGTTACTCGAACTTGAAATGCAACAGTTAAGCAGACCCTTTTTATGAGGACAGAGTGATGCAATTAATTACTTTTAACATGACTGGTCTAACACAGAGCTATGATGGAGGCATCATGAATGTTTCCCAGAACGCAGCTCTACCATGAGCAAGTACATGGGCGTTTTCACCCCCTCTGTATCTGATTACTTGGATTTATGTCCAGAGAGCTGGTTCAATTCTGAAATCTGACCAGAAGACGACGAGTATAATTTGCCTCAGTGTGGACAATGCTGACAATTTTGTTTCCAATATTCAACCGCTCATAAGAAAAAACAATTCAACTCATCTGAATAATTTCACACATTTAAATAAATGCACACTCCTCACTGATAACCATCTCCAAACTCTCATCTTTCCTAATAAGATGCTTTAGAAGGAGAGAGACATTCCATTTACTGCCATTCCATCCCCAAAGACCAAGACAAGACTCCAGCATTCTAAGAGCCCTGACCCTGTATTAAGCTGTGTGGGCAGAACCCTGCATGTATGCGGAACCAATTGCCAGACTGAGACCTTAATGGGATAAACAATGGCTATGGTCCTGCAAAGGGAGCCTCATGAACATATCTTTGGAAGAGCTTGCATGGTCATAAGTGTCCACTCATGCAGACCCGTTTGCAGGATTCAGGCCTAATTGCCTCTCCCATCCCCTTCCTGCTCCCTATACACCAGTTGGTGGAGTGAGGCTGGCACAGAAGCTGGCTATGCTGCTTTGTGCCTGTGAGAACTCCCCCACAGAAATTCTCAGCTAGCCAGTTAGGATCAGATTCAGTCTTTTGAACTGCCTCTGTCAGGCAAAATGGATGGAATTTGTGAAGAGAATCTGGCCCCATGTCTCAGAAGAAGGCCTGTGGTTTAGAGTCACATGGGAAAATTCAGCTGAGCACTGCAGGATCTAATAGATGGCATTCACAACACTAATTGAGGCACTCAGGGTCTCCAAGCATTGTATGGGGAGAATTGGCTGCCTAAAAAAGGATTCACAGAAGCCAGCAAGCTGAGGAAGGGCTGCCTAAGCTAGCCAATAGTAAATTATTTGCCTAAATGTTTTTACTATCAACTCAGTCAGTAAATTATCACTTGTAAAACAACAATGACTTTTTTTTCTTGAGGTGCAATTAAAATACCTAGCATCATCTTCTTTACTGTTGTATTGTATAAAGTACCCTGAACAAAAAACGTTACTTACAGTTGTATGATGGGAGACACTGCCTCCAATGTTAAGGTTTTTGAGAAGTTGGGGAGACCCGCCATACTGCCCCGAGATTTGCTTCCTGACTTCTGCTGCCACAGTTCTGAAACAAGAGAAGAACAATTTAACTTTTGTAAACCAGGGCAAAATGTCAGGTAGGTCGTTCTGCTGAAGGAATAGATTGCTAACCCGTGAGGACAGAATGTGTGTATCAGACTCCCCAGTACTTACAAAATCTAGTGCAGGGCAAAAATTTCAGATTCTTAACCCAAATACAAACATTTTCCTCTAGTGCGGTGCATTTCCAAGGCACAACAAAATGAGATGTGGCATCCAACTGGCTGAACCCGTCTCTAGCAAACTCCTTCTACTTTCCTCTGTGGAAAGACCTTCTGCAGCACTCTCAGTGCCCCACAGGAGTTCAGACCTCAGTCACAAACCAGCTCTTGTGTGTGCTCGCTCTCTCATTCCTGAGCCCTGTGTGTGTGCCATGACTTCTCTTTCATCTCGAGGGTTACAGATTGGCAGAGACTTCTTTGCTAAAGTCCAACTCCCTCTACCCCTGACAGAATAGCCGTGCAGCCTAGAAGGTGGGTTGGGATAGCTGAGGCAGTGACACCTGGAAAATGCACTGACTGAGCCCCGGCCAGCATTTAAAGCTATTTCTCCCAAGCTTGTCGAAATCTCAGGGGAAGGCAGCAAAAGTGCGGTTGTGATGGCTCTGTAGCTGGAGGCCGAATCAGGCCCACATCCTCAGTGGCTCAGGCACAGAAAAAGACATGTAACATAAACTGACCCGCTGAGTTACACTGCTACAGGTGAATTCCACCATTGCCACTGCTTTCCTCTTGGGCACAGGGGAATGCAATTTATACCCCTCTATGCCTGCAGCGTGAATCATGTTCCTAGACAAGCATCCCCTTCCACCCCCCCAGCACAAGATAGCATTAAAACATAAGGCAGCTTTATTTACAAACAGTAGCAAAGGAACAGAGACAACATACGGAAAAACGTGGGTAAATAAAGGAACATCCCTAGAAACAATATTGGGCCAAATCCTGGGCCTTAGGTTGTCCACAGTGCTCAGCCTTGCAACCTACTGGAAACCTTCCCATGACCTTGCAAGGGGATGGAGATGGAACACTGTCACCAGAAACTGAACTGGTCAAAGTGTGTCAAATTTTGAAACCGTGACCAAAAAAAATTGTTGAAAAAAAAAATGTTTTGTCAAAAGAATGTCACCCAGCTTTCTGCAATACCCTCTCTCAGGAGCCCACCCCATTAGCCGAAGGCAATGCCCAGCTTGCCCAGCCTCACGTCAACCCCCAAATATCTTCCAACATTTTTTCAAACACAGCCTGCTCTGTGGGGTAAATCGGCAGCGGCATGGCTAACTGAATTAGCTCTGACTTAACTCTTAGATAAGCTACCATAGGGTGCCATGGGCTGTTCAGGCTCCATCTGCTGGAAAGGAGGTTTTAGCAACAGGGTTTGCTTTCATTGTTGGGATTGGCAAGGAAGTCAGCAATGGTGGAGTGCAATGGGGCTGGCAGCAGGGGGAAGCCGTTGATGTGAAGGAGGGAGGAAAATCTATAAAAAGGAAGAGACTAGAACAATCAGGCCTAGTGTAGAGAGCAGATGTTTCCTCGGTCCAGAGAATGGGGGGTAATATTAGCTAGAGGAAGCACTATTTTACCTTAAAAATAACTTGGACTATAGAAAACTGTTTTTATGCACTCTGGCTGCAAGAAGTCATTTGCTTCATATTAGACTTTACCACAGGAGGCTTTGTTTTCACTTCCAGAAGCTGAAAGTTGAATGTAGACCAGCCAGCTCCTGCTGGGGACTGACAGCCTTTTCTCTTCAATAAGGATTTATCATCCTTCTGTTGTTTTTTCCCTATTTACTGGGCTGTTAGTATTAAAATAAAAGTTTGGAATGTACTAAAATGAGTCTTAGACATGGAAAATATTGTGCATCTATGGCTGATGAGAGACTTAAAAAAGCATGCCTTATGTTGCAAATGATCCTGACTTTAAACCTGATCCCTTACTTGTTGCATGTTTTGTGTAATTCCTCAGGCTCTTCATTGCATGGCTGGTATGAAAGACTAGAGGCTACAGTTATCTAGGACTTGGAATGCAAAAGGGGGAGGAGAAAAAATCTTTCTGCAGATTTATAGATCTAAATATTGTTTCTAGATGGAAAGTTTAGCCAGAGGAGCAAATTTATCTTCAGCTGTGAAGCCACAGATGATATCTAGATATGTTACTAAATGTTGCATCTCTGGCTGTCCGGTGGTTTCTTTAAACTTGACTCCATAATGTAACAAGCAACCCATTCTATTCTGATGTAGTTCTTGGTTCTGTTCTTCTTTCTATCATTGCATGATAATGACCTGGGTATTTGGGAATTCTTGCAGTGGTAGAAGGGCAAAAATGGAAATTTGTCCCAGTTTCAAGCAAGGGCCAGCTACATTACAATTGTGGTGTTGCGTGGTTACACTAGTTTGGTGTAGCTGGGTGCAGCTACGGTGGTTGAAATAATCAGTACTGACAAGGCCTTAGCTAGGAAATTCAGTGCAGTACAAGCCTGCATGTATAGGGTAGGAGAAGGGATGAAACATAATAAAACAGAAGAGAACATTGCTACAACCTTGAAATGGTGCTTTTTTGAAGGATTCTCTAACTACTACCATCCTGATCTTCCCACTTTCCAAACGAAGACCTAGCTAAGTACTTCTGCCAAACAAACTAGAATTTTCTTCTCACAACAGAGAAAAGTGACAAGACTAATAGAAAAAAAAATGAACATACGTCTAGAAGCCAGAAATCGTGACGTGTCTGGGACGATTTATAAATTCAATGAAGTCAGAATATCTGAGCTCCCAAGCAAGAGTACAAAACAGTAAAGGAATGTATATATATCAAATAGGCTAAAAAGGCTGTAATGCTCCAAAGCTAATCAGAAAAAGCTTTCCTGACACAAGCCTCTGATTCAAAGACTCTTGTGGTGGTACAGAATAAAATGAACAACAATGATAAAGCTTTTAACTGGAATGACAAATCAAGAATTAGTAATGCCATAACCGTCTGATGCTAACATCATTCTTAGTTTATTTGGAATTCTTAGACAAATATTCCACAACTTTGTCACAGGATACTGTCACATGATTGATTATGCTTAAAGTACACTTTTTCCTAGTAACATTCTTTCTGATCTTATTCGTACTGGGAACATATGTGGTATCACAAAAATACAGAATATGCCAAAGGAGGGGGGCAAACCTTTAGGAGCCCATTTTTAAAGAAAAACAAAACTAGCCCTTTTTTGAAAATATGATCATTAACTAGAAAATGAACTGCAAGCAACACCAAACTCGACTGCACTTTATATATGATGAAGAATCAGTAAAGTCTGTCTCTGCCTTCCCCCCCAAAAAACTTCCTGACTGCGTGGGTATTTTTACACTGGACATATCAGGTCCTTGGCAAAATATTGAGGACCTGAACAATGATATCAAAGTTAACTGAGCTGCAGATCCTCTTACTTCTCACAGCAGAGAAGGGAGGTTGGAAAAGAGGATGCAGAGTCTTGCTGTCTATTCTGTCTATTCATGTTTATTGGCATGACCAGGGACACACATGCTATCAAAGTATATATAGAACTGAGTAACT
The DNA here is from genome assembly GCA_007922305.1 of Dermatemys mawii. Lineage (NCBI taxonomy): Eukaryota > Metazoa > Chordata > Testudines > Dermatemydidae > Dermatemys > Dermatemys mawii. The sequence continues at coordinate 34,205,530 of ML677352.1, read as the reverse complement.
GTCCAGGACAGATGTTAACAATGAGTTTCTAATCATGTGTCTATTTGCTGGTGTTACTCACTTCTAAACTAGAATCAGCTGCTAAATATTATGAACTCTACACATCATCTTTCACTTCTCCCTTAAACATGCTCTGTTTTTACTCACATTTTTAATATAAGATCTTATTTTGTCAAGCAGTTTGAGGAAGTACCTTTCCCATATTTCTCCATATTTTGAACGGTGGAATAAAAAATGTCTGTTTCTCTCTCCCATCAAGATTGTCACTCTTTCTGGCTTTACAGTTCTTTTGTCATCTTGTTTATGATCCTTAATCCTGCATTTGGTGATGCTCTGCCTACAGTATTTCACTGTAGAAAGACAGCCTTACAGTAAAGTATCCTTGCAGAGATAGAACAATCAAGTTGCTTCTCTTTGAGCAATTCAGAGAATTCTGTTCAATGTTTATTGTGTATTGGTCTTCTAAGCTTTCTCTACATTGGGATAATTTCTGGAAGATTTTTCTGGAGGGAATATACTGGTTCTAAACCTGATAAGTATCTGAGGAAAACTCCCCTAGTGCAGACCAGTTCCAACTGCTCTGGGATAAGAGTGTGTCTTGATTAAAATGATACCAGAACTACATATCTCATGGGGTTTTTATATTGGTTAGTAGAGGAATAACCCTGTTCCAATACTAGCAATATAGTAAAACCGATTGATTTCTACAAAGGCAAATAGCTGTCTCACCCTTCATCCCTGAGTTTCAGTGGGGAGAAATGCAGCCCAAGTTACATTCTTGTAATGGATTCCCCCAATGAACTTATCAAGATCCTCCACCAAAGAGGGAAATTACTTCTAATATGAACTCTCTTACACCAGGAAGAAGAAACAATAGAAAGGTATGTTTTCTGTTTTGAGGTCCACCATTAGTGATGAGCTGTTCTCCTTGCCCTTATTCCATTGACTAGTCAGTCATTTTTCTGAACTCTCTCTGGAATGGTGTACATTCAAACACTTTTGAAAGCCAAAGGTTAAACAGGTGCAAAAGTCCCAGCACTTATTGTATCTCTTTAGGGACTGGGGGGCTGGGGTTGGGGAAAGGGAGTACTGACGCTTTCACTAGAGGTATTTTACACTTTAGCCTCTCCTAGTTTGCTGCATTTGCGATAACAGCTACAAAGCTATTTAATGTGAAGACAACACTGGCATGCCCACTGCATTTGGTGGCTGGTCCTGTGCCCACTGAAGCCTGTGTGAGCTTTTGTCATAAGCATAAAGTAGCCTAGAATTCCTGCTTACCTGTAAGGGTTAAGAAGCTAAAAGAAACCTGGTTGGCACCTGACCAAAAGAACCAATGGGGACCGAAGATGCTTTCAAACCTGGGGGGAAGGAAAGTGCTTTTGTCTGTTGTTTTTTCATTTGCTCTGAGCTTTCAGGGGAATCAGACAATCTACAACCTTTCTAAATAGCAACAGTAAGTAAATTAGCCAGGCAAGGCGGTTTAAGTTTATATTTGTTTTTTCACTTGTAAATTTCTCAGGTTTTTGGGAGATATCCCTGTTTTCTCTGTAACTTTGAAACTCAGCAGAGGGAGAAATTCCTCTGTGGTATGGGGGGGTTTTCTTTGATTCTTTTTGTGATTGTAAGTGCTTTTTTACTTATTTTATAAGGGATTTGTTGTTCTTTTTTCCTTTAATTAAAATCTCTCTTTTAAGAATTTGACTGCTTTGTTTTCCATTGTGTAGATTCAGGCATTTGGATCAGGCACCTAGCAGGATTGGTGAGAGGTTTTTCTCAAGCCTTTCCCAGGGAGGGAGGTATAGGTTTGGGGGATTTTTGGAAAGAGAGGAGCTTCAAGTGGCTCTGCCCCTAGTTCTTGGGGTCACACTTGATGGTGACAGTGTACTGTTCCAGACACAGGAGAAACTTGGGGGAAGTTTTAACCTAACCTGGTAAAATAAGCTTGGAACGATCTTTTCATGCGGGTCCCCACATCTGTACCCTAGAGTTCAGAGTGGGAAGTAATCCTGGCAGATTTTATATTGGTTTCAATAGGTACAGGATCAGACCATCTCAGCATGTGAATTATTTGGGCTAAGAACCACCCTCAGTCGCTACTGGACCTAAGCAGACTGAAGACTGAGGGCCAGAGACTCTCATGCCATCGTGGCAGTATAAGAGGGCATTAAAGTGGGTTAAATGTAAATTTACTCACATTAAGGCCTTTTATATTGCCTGAGGAGTAAAAGGGGCTTCAATGTAAATGAGACACTGGCCTTGAATGTAACAGATGGTAGAAAGTATAATATCAAAGAAGGAAGATAACTAGCACAACCTGCTACCACACAAGAGGTCAGAATCCAGGATTCCAGCTTGGTACCCAGAATACTAAGTCCCTGAAGAAGATTGCTTCATGCTCTAAACCCTTTCTGGTCCCTCCAAGAACAAGGTGCTTCAGAGGCTCTGTACAAAGGCCTAACCTAAACTAAAAAGTTGTACCATTTCAGTGGTATCGCCCAAGTGGAACAACCCCTCTAAGAGGGAAGGAATTATATTGGTATAAAAGTGATTTATACCAAAATAGCTATTCCCACATGAGGAGGCAAGTAACTAAACTGTTGCAGAAGTACCTTCATATCAGAATTTATACTGATATAACTATATTTTTTTTCTTTTTTAAAATCACATGCCTAAATGACCTACATATACTGGTACAACTTCAAGTGCTGACCAGGCCTCAGGCATTAACTAACCTACCTCAGCCAGGAAAGTCAGCTCAACACTGAGGCCTTTACAGATAGGGTGAGGGAGGAATAGTACATTCATAATAGTCAAAATGCAGATCAAGAATTTTACCTCTTTGTGAACACTTCCAGTAAGAGAACGTTGAACTGCAGTGCTAACAATGACATTTTATAATAGAGATATTGAGAAGTGTTGTAAAACAGCTGCAAACAGCCTAGCACTGCTGCTGTTACCTTTAGTAACCTAATAGTGATGAACGTATACCACTGATGGGACTCCTGTTCTGCATACACTTCTGAGGTAGACCACATTGGTTGGAGGAAATAGTAGACAATGTATCAGTGCTAGGATGACTAGAAAGTACAGAATTACCTGGATAGTATTTCAGAAAAAGTAATAACTAAAGTCTATATACTTCCTCACTCAGAAAATGCTTCCCTAAAACTATTCTAAAATTCAACCCGGAATCCTGCACATTCTCTGGCAGGTAATCCTACAAATTGTATTCTGCTTTAATATTACCCAAAGTGTGTGATAGCTACATGAACATACATAATACAGACCAAACTTAGGTCTGTGTGTCTAGCTCTATGAGTAAGGCAAACAGGATGTCTATGTGTGAAAAATGTAACACAGATATTCTACTTCAAACAATGGCATGAAGATTAAAACAAGAGAAGGCTTCCAACAGCCACCGGGAAAAGCTCTAGGAATCTACAAGTACAAGCAGTTTGCTTGTGGCCAGAGTTCAATTCTAGGACTCCACAACAGCAATGTTTTGAGGAGCAATTTGTGTATTAGTATAAATACAAAAAAATGTTACTTTGCTTCAGAATTCCTAAATACTGCTCTACCAGACTATCTGGACATAAGGCTTACCCAGTCATTTCCATTAACAGTAGTTTTGCTATAAGAAATTGTCAGTGTAGTGTAGTATATTAACCTGTCCATGTGCAGGTCAAATTTGCACATACAGTAAAAATCACATACTCCATGTCAAGAGCTCCATCACCCTTCTCTGCAAGTGTCAGAAGAGAAACATCTGTACCTGCACAGTGTCATCTGATTGCTTTTAAACACAACAAATGGCTACAGGACTGCAAGGTATACAAAGATGGCATTATAGTATCTTTTCCCCCTTCCTATACTGTGAGGTTAACATCTGTAATGGTGGCTGAGAAACTTAAAAGCTACTCAACTACAGCCAGACAGAGATGTCACTAAGGGAGGGTGGCAAACTGTTGTGTACACTCTTCACCGGACTCGCAGAATTCACAACTTCTTACTCTTGACTTTCCTAGAACTCTTGCCTCTCATGCAGCTGTATCCATGACTACAAGTTAGAACCAGGAAAAGTGCCCCGATGGCCAAACCAGTCCTGCCACACAATGGGATGGAAATAGGTATGGTGAAATTCTTGGGCCATCGATTTTTCATATCAATTTCTGACTGGTACATTCTAATAAATCTGAAGCCCCTCTTCTCTCCTGCCTATTCCGGAAGAAGAAAGAAGGAGCACAAAGCTGCATTCTCTCCCATAACCCTTGCAGTGGGAGGGAGAGCACTCTCCCCTCCCCCATCTTCTCCCATGAATCACTTCAGTAACTGCTTCTGCAGTTTTCCCATTCAGAAAACTGAAAGTGACATTCAGTTCATGGCTGCCCATAGCCATCTGAATAGCAACAATGAAACTGACCAGTCTAGATAATTTCACTCTGAAGCTTGGGAAAGGAAGGAGCAGCAGGAGACCCTTAACCAATCTTGTTATCAGGCTCTCAAAAGCACTGCATCAGTTCACATTCAGAAGCATTTGTGTGTGTGTGTGGCTGGAAATGGAACTTTTAACAAGGCTGTAGAAAGCTGCTAGTGGAATTCTTTTGAATTCTGCTCTGTAAAAAAAAACACTCTTTCATATTACAAATGTTATATATAGCTTAGTGTTTGCACAGGTCTCTAGACACACAAACTAGCTAGCTTATCACAGTATGTGTGAGGAAGGGAGCTGTATCCCCCATTTTACAGATGTGGAGAAGGGACTGAGATGGAGGTTAAGTGACTCTCCCAAGGTGTCTGTGCTGAGCTGGTGCTAGAACTCCATGGGATTTCAGACCCATGCGCCTTCCACTAGACTAAACTGTGTGACATACATTTGGTCAGTAGAGGAAGAATTATATTCCAGTAGTACTTCTAAGTTCTTGTTACAATGTCTGAGTAACATTTGATAGTAATACAACTTTAGCATGGTACCCATATAGCTAGACAGCACACAGGGAACAGCTCTAATTTTTCAGAAGACTTCAGAGCCACCTGGTACAAAAGCAGAGGTTAAAGGAGAAGGTGCAGAATGCCCTCAGCAAGACCTGCCCAACTGGTGTTTAATTTAAAGCGTTTGAATTAAGTCTTGAACTGAGGTGACACCGTGTACACAGATATAAACACACAATAACAACTGCGGATGGAGCTTAGCCCGGGGATCTCCGTCCCCACCCCCTTTTGTGGCAGAATGAGGAAACACACAATCTCCACAGCAACCCCATAATTGCTTGTGTTGCTTTGATTAAAGCAGACCCGTGGTTAACGTGAACGGATCTTCCCTGCTGCCAGCGGGGAGTCAAAGAGCCAGGAGCAAAAAAAAATGACAGACGTGGTGTTGGTTCTTCACGCTGGACATGTCGCGCTGTGCCCTGCACCCCCCCCCCCCCCAGCGCCAGCCCGGGGGGGGCACCTGTCAGCCTGCACACTGGGAATGTGGCGGACCCTGGGTTTCTCCAGCATCCAACGCACGTAAACAAACCTCCCCAGAGCCCGCCCCGGAGCGCAACGCACCCGAGCCGCCCCCCCCCGAGATCGGGACCGCGCCCGGGCAAAACGCAACCTGGGGCAACCCAGGACTACCCGGGCCGCCGGATAACCCGGGCGCGGGGGGGCGGCTCAGCGGGGCATCTCCGGCCCCGACTAGGCCCCTTCCGCCGCCACCGGCCCAGCTGCTCCAGCGGGAGGCTCCAACGTCGCCTCCCGGGAGCGCGGCGCTCGGCGGGGGCCCTTTACCTGCTGATCTTCTGGGCGAAGGCGCGGCGCTCGGCCATGGCCGCGGCGGCTCAGGCTGGAAGCCGAACGCTTCCCCCCTCGCCTTCCTCGCGGCGGCGGCGGCGGCTCGGCCGGGAGCAGCGGAGGAGCCGGGAAAGGGCGCCGTAATGCTCCGGAGAGACACGCACGCTCAATTGGCCGGCCCGGCATGCAACCAGCTTCCACGCTGACAATCCCACCCCACCCCTTCCAGGCGAGGGTGTGGGGGGGGAGTCTGAGCCGCTCTTAGCCGATATGCGGTACGGCGGCGGGGGTGGGGGGGAGGCGAAGGGCTGTCTGAGGCGTTATTGTCCCATTTTAGGGCGGGGGTTAGGGCAGAGCTGCCCCAGGCCCCCAGCTCTCCTCCGGGGGAGTGACTGGGAGTCACCCTCCCTCCGCCCTAGCCAGCGCCGGGAAGCGGGGAACAGGGGCCTCAGGGGAAAGGACGGGGGGTGGGGGAGGGGCAATGACACGCTTCTTAACTCCCCAGAAGTCCCTGGAAGAGGGGGGCGGGGGAGCTTTGCGGGCAGACCCCGGGGGGAAGCGGCAGGGAGCCTCCCTCCCGGGCACACGATTATTTCCAGGCCTTTCCCAGGGAGGGGCGGTTGCCCAGACGTGTTGGAACCGCATCCCGGGCCCAGAGGGAGAGGAAATCCAGACGCTGGTTTGGGCCCCACAATACATGGGCCCTGCTTTGTTGCGCGGTGTCAGCGCTGTGGGCAGGGGCTCCAGTGCTGTGCATGGCACAGGGGTAATCGCCGCGTCCCCTCACCCAAGAACATCGATCGCTCACCGATCAGTCCGAGAACACGTCCCACAAGGAGATCTCCAAGCACTTGGCAATCATTCAAACCTGTTTAGCCTCGCACCATCCCTCCAAGTAGGATTAGCCCCATTTTACAGATAGTGAAGTGAGGCATAGAGAGGCCAAGTGATTTACCCAAGGTCATACCTACAGTCTGATTCTAGACCAGCCGTGTCCAATAGAAATTCGATGCTAGCCACGCAGGTGGTTTTGAATTTTTCTTATTCACCACATTATAAAAAAGGACTAAAAACATACTACAAATGACATTTCAACTTATTTGCATTAATATCAAACATAAGTAGATATTACCAAAATAATGAATAGGTACTACTAACGCAGAATTACTTCAGTATGACACTTTGCATTCTTTTTCTTGTACCATAACCCTGAAATCTGGTATGCTCATGCATTAGCCATAATTCAATAGCCTATTAACTACACGTGGCTAGTGGTGAACGTATTGGACACCGCTGATTTAGACCATTCCTGACAGGTGTTTGTCTAACCTGCTCTTAAAAATCTGCAGTGATGGAGATTCCACAACCTCCCTGGACAATTTATTCCAGTGCTTAACCATCCTGACAGGAAGTTTTTCCTACTGTCCAACCTAAACATCCCGTGCTGCAATTTAAGCCCATTGCTTCTTGTCCTATCCTTAGAGGTTAAGAAAAACAATTTTTCTTCTTCCTCCTTGTAACAACCTTTTACATACTTGAAAATTGTTATCTTGTCCCCTCCCAGTCTTCTCTTTTCCAGACTAAACAAACCCATTTTTTTCAATCTTCCCTCATAGGTCATGTTTTCTAGACCTTTAATCATTTTTGTTGCTCTTCTCTGGCTCTCTCCAGTTTGTCCACATCCTTCCTGAAATGTAGCATCCAGAACTGGACACAATATTCCAGCTGAGGCCTAATCAGAACAGAGTAGAGCAGAAGAATTACTTTCTCTTGCAACGCTCTTACAACACTCCTGCTAATACATCCCGGAATGATGTTCACTTTTTTTGCAACAGCATTACACTGTTGACTCAGATTTAGCTTGTGGTCCACTATGATCCCCAGATTCCTTTCTGCAGTACTTCTTCCTAGGCAGTCATTTCCCATTTTGTATATGTGCAACTGATTGTTCCTTCTAGGTGGAGTACTTTGTATTTGTCCTTATTGAATTTCATCCTATTTAGTTCAGACCATTTCTCCAGTTTGTCCAGATCATTTTTAATTTGAATCCTATCCTCCAAAGCACTTGCAACTCCTCCCAGCTTGATATTGTCTGCAAACTATATAACTATTCTCTGTAGGCCATTATCTAAATCATTGATGAAAATATTGAACAGAACTGGACTCAACTGATCCCTGTGGAACCGTACTCATTATGCTCTTCCAGCATGACTGTGAACCACTGATAAATACTCTCTGGGAATGGTTTTCCAACCAGTATTGCACCCACCCTATAGTAGCTCAATCTAGTTTGCATCTCCCTAATTTGTTTATGAGAAGGTCATGTGAGACAGTATCAAAAGCTTTACTAAAGTCAAGATATACCATGTCTACGGCTTTCCCATATCCACAAGGTTTCTTACCCTGTCAAAGAAAGCTATCAGGTTGGTTTGACAGGATTTGTTTTTGACAAATGCTGACTGTTCCTTATCACCTTATTATCTTCCAGAAGTTTTCCATAATTAAGTCATACCTTGATTGCCATGACATCACAATAAGACCATTTTTTCGCTTTAAGTAATAGCCACTCATAGCTATGAGAAACCGATCTCAATCTGATGTGTTGGCTCAGGATTTCACTCCAGTGAATTATGTGGCTCTAATAGACATTAATTTCACTTTATGTGGCTTCGGTTCAGGTTCATGTAGATTCACATTCCCTGAATTTGGTTTCAAACAACCCCTGAAGCTCAAGGTAAGACTAAGATGAATCTAGCAAGTTTCACCTGGTTTTGAACTTGAACAATGAAAACTTTGCATGGTTTTTATAATGAAACTGTAAACAGATCCAGGTTCTTTCCCTTTAACAAACCTTTTGTTGAATGCTGCTGTTATTATTTGCATTGCCTAGGGGCCTCAGTCATAAACCAAAATCCATTATGCTAAGTGCTGCACAACACAGACCAAAAAGATGGGCCCTGCCAAAAGGGCTTGCAGTCCAAGTATAAGATGAGAGCCAACAGATAGATACAGACAAATGGGAGAGTCCAAGCAAACAATGAGTCGTTACTGGTCAGCATGATAGGCAGTGGTCTTTGCACACTAGCAGCCTAACCATTGTCACTGACCTATGAATTTTAAGTTTGTGGTTAAACCAGTTAAATTTCACATAGTATAGCATTTGCAAAAAACTGAAACCATCTCTGGTATTTGCAACAAGGTGGAAGCCAGGGCAAAAACGGAACAAATGGCTTTAATAGGGGAAAGAAGGGCTTTGTGGAGACAGCAGGAATAGCTGAGAAGGGAGTTGCTGGGCTAAAACAGATGCCCTGTCTCCACAAGGGAAATCTTCTAAAACATTTTCACTGTTGCTAGCACAGTTCTTGCTCACCATGTTTAGTACAGGCTAAATTGTGATAAGGTCTAAAAACTTTGTCAGCTGCCCATCTACTAAGGCTCCTAATTATACTAATACCAGTGATGACACAGTCATAGTGAATGGACTCTGACTCCATCAGGGCTAATTTGCAAGCTAGATTCTGTGCTGCGTCTCAGTAGGCAGAGCCTGAAGCAGTAGGCAAAGACGACTTTATGCCACCTTTGTATTGCCTAGATTCTGAGCTGTTGTAGGGGTTGTAATGGACCCACTATAAATTAAAAGAGTCCAGGGGCAGCCTTAAGCTGCCTATGCACTTCTCTGAAGCCCAAAATCCCGATAGGGACATGGTCATAGCACTCAGTACTCTCACCCCAATCTGTCCCCTCGCAGCTTTGCTGCTCTAGCAGTTCACCTTGGCCTGTGTCTGCGAGGAGGCTGAAGAGCATCTCACAAGGCTCCTATGCCAGGGAAATTCTCCTCTACATCTTCTATGCTGGAACTGTAGCAGCATATAACCCCCTAGAGTAGTGGTCAGAGTCCTGCCCAGTAACTCCAAAATCTCCCCCTATATTTTTTCTCCTAAACTTTAAAACTCTTCCCTTGCCTAATACTAATTTAGAAGGGAATCAGATATATGAACCATACTTTCAACCCAGACTAGTACAATTTATGTTTGTTAAGGTGGCAACTATAACTGTAAAGGGAGGGGGGATTTATTTTGGTGTTTTAGGAAAAAAGAAAAAGACTGAACGGTTACTTAGAATACTTTCTAGATGGTATTGTTTCAAAGCCAAGCTCTCCCAATATACTCTGTACATTAAATCTACAGTGGAAAACTTAATAGTAGTCAAGGAAGTGTCAATTATACATAGTGTTAATTCACCAGGTTCCATCTGTTTGCATTGTATTAATATTTCTAACCCACTGAGTATGCAATCTAAAAATCTATCAATTTTTAACACTTGGAAAGATACTATTTTCCAGTAGCATAGAATTATTCTGCTTCTCAGTTTATGCGCATGCACTGTATAACATTGTGCAGATGGCACTGATAGCCAGGGTCCCAATCCTACAAACACTTGCACACATTCTCAGCTTTCTGCATGTGAGACACCCCACTTGAGTCAGTGGGACTGCTCACATATATAAAGTTATTCAAAGGCTGGAAGGATTGGGGCCTGTGACAAACTGCAGTCATGTAATAAACTGGATGAAAATATGTAATACACACGCATATAGTCAAAAGCAGAGACTTATTGTATGGCAATTGAAAATAGCTTCTTTATAGAGGAGGGAAATGGATTCGTTTTAGGGTACACTGAAGATGTATAGAACTGCTCAGAATATCAATCTCTTAGATGGTAGCCTCATGAAGTGTACAGGATAAATCAATTAGATCACTCCACATGAATGACTTCCCATCCGAGAATACATGAGCTAAGCAGACTTGGCCTTCTGCGATCCTGCCCATAAACCTCTTAGTTTTCAGAAGCTTCAACAAAGCACACAACTTGTGGGTCCCACCATTGAGACCTGGTACTCCACCTAGCAGCTTTATACAAATATATCAAGACCAAGTTCTACATCTGGCCCTCCGACGACTACGAGATAGGTGCATGGGGGCAGGTGTACCAGCTGGGGGTGTAGGACTTCCAGATCTCACTTGTATTGCATAACCCCAATGATGTCGACAGTACTAAATACTTTGGGGCCGTAGAGCTGCTGCTAATAGGAGGCTTGGCCACATTTCCCTCCCGCCAGCACATCGACAGCTTCCATCTGACCAAGCACTCCTTCTGGAAGCCAATGGTGGACCCCATGTGCGGGTGGATGCTGACCCACAACCAGTTAAATAAGACACTCAGGTGCTTTTGCATGGCTCAGATGAACACCTTTGGGCCCTTCCCCAACAACCAGCAATACGAGGGCGACTACGACAACACTTGCAACAGTAAGTCCATCATGGGGGACACTACTCAGGATTTAGTGGGCTGGGCACAGGTGGTCATCAAGAGGCAATGGAAATTTTGGTTTAACAAGATCTCCCCTTTTGAGAAACAGCTAAGCTTAATTCACATGCTGAAAGGCAACCCCGTGCTGCAGGCCCGTCACCAAAAGATGATGGACGAATGCCCCTTTACCTTTGATACAGAACACGAGGGCTTTGAAATGCTGCAATCAATAAAAGGGCGTTGTACCCAATTAAGCTTGTCTGTCATCACTGGGACCTTAAAATAGCACCATCTTCTTAAAGAACCACCACAAAATGCTCCCTTCTTCTCTTCCTCCTCACCGTATGGAATTTCGTTTCGAAATTCCACTAGACTGAGATGCAGGATGGACAATATTCAGTTATGTATCAGTTGCAAATATAAGGTCCTATTTCTTTCAACTCTTTGGACCAAACATTGTGAGACTTACACCACTGCAAAGAGAAGATTCTTATCACTACAGCAAGGGACACAGCACATGGCTCTAGTCCTGAAACTTACTGAGAGACTGAGCTTTAGAATGATGATGATATTGCACACAGAAAAGCTAATACTGATGATTCAGAGGTTTATAAGATTGATCATAATTTGTCTTTCCTTCCAAATGCTGAACTACTGGATTCATCGTAACAAGAGAACCTTCCTTGGCATATAGGGACATGAAAAATAGTCCCAATTTTTTTAAAACTTCCTAAATATAGGTTAAAGACTTTCTAAAATAATTTTTCCATTAAATTTGTGGCATATAGTGAATATATAATAATATGGGGCATAATTTTCAAAAGCATGCAAGTCCCATTGACTTTCATTGCCTCCTAAGTCACTTTTGAAAATGGCACTTAATTTTTCTGTTTAAATAAGCCCCATTTTCTACAGAGACCTAGGAAGTTAGTCTCAATGGAAGTTAATGGGACTTAGATTCCTAACTCACTTTTGAAAATTTTTACCTGTGGTGTAAAGATTTTATTATTGATTACTTATCAGGATGGCTTAACTTGTAGAACTTGAGTAATGTGGCTTTCCCAAATAAAACCTTTAAACTACACCATCATGCAGCGTGATATACCATTGCAAATACCTGCAATATATTCTTTATGCATTGTTTCAGATTATATTTTCTCTTCTCACTGTAGATCTAACTTGATCATTTGATAAAGTTTGTATTATCAGTTATAGCTGGTACTCTGTGCTGTTCTTCCAAGATGTGCAGCACAGTAAGGCACAATGCATGGGGGATGGATGCAAAAGTAGCTTTAAGCTACATTTGCATGCATTTGATTCTGAACTCTATGTCCAGGGTCCCTTGCAGCATTCAGCCGGCCTTGCACAGGAAGGTTGCATTCACAATGCACTGTAAAGTACAGAATTCAGGAGCTGCTCTAATTTACCATGTCCCCCGTCCAGGCTTCCTATTAGCTATTGCACAGCAGCTGATAAATGAGAATCACTGTCACTAAATGTATTGGATAGAGCTGGGCAAATTTTTCTCTCTTTTCCTTTTTTTTAGAAAATAGTAAAGTCACACCAAAAAATGCATTTTTCAGGGCACCAAAACTATTCGCAAGCTTGAATTTGGTAAATAGTTTTGGCTGGAAAAAGGCTGGAAATGTATAAATATTTTTGACATGTTGACATTTTGTTTTTAAATGACCTTTTCAAAACGAAATGTTGATTCAAAAGGTTATGTTCGACCCAAACTACATTTTGGGATGGTTTTGGCAAGAAAAAATTGGGGGGAAAAATCAGTTTTGGTTCAAAAAGAACCAAATTTGGGAAGGGGGGTAGATTTTTGGATTCAGACAGTGAACCAAGAAATCAGTTAATAGCTCAGCTCTTGTTGGGATTCCACTCCTGTTCCGGCACAACTCGTGTGCTTAGGAGGAGACCTGTGTAGGGCAGCCTCTGGCTGTCCTATGCCATGCTCATGTCAGAAGATTTCTCCCTCTGCCAGCTAAGGGGCTCTTAGGGTGCCCATATATCACTGAAGCAGCATATCCTTCGCATGCCAAATCCTTCCTTTTTTTAAAAAAAAATAAATTCTTTTGTTTTCATTTTGTTCAAGCAGGTAAATATGCATAAGTAGCAAAGTATAGAAGTAATATTAGAGATGGGAAAATCCTGACTTCATGTTATCTAATGTGTAAGATCTGCAGACATAAAGAAGAATGTATATTTAAGTCTCCAAGCTATAAAATGAATATAGTCTTGTAGCTAATGTAGATTAAACCATTATTTATATTCCCACAGTGTAGCATTATGCATTGCCGATTGATGGGCTTTCTCCATTTATTTGGTCTAAATATGAAAAAAATCTCTCAACCCAGTGAACCTCAACAAGCAAATATCAGAAAAATAATAGAAACATTTCTTGTTACTTTCCTGATAGCTGCAGCCCAGCAACAAACTACCACATCAGTGCCAATGAATTTAAATCATATCAGATGGGTGAGGCTGGTAGAAATGTATACATGACCTTGTAAGGAAGACCAACAGATACTGTAGATTGACTGTCTCAACATTTTTCAGCGCATGGAACATTAACCAACAGAAGGAGGGAACAACTGAAGATCTGTAAGAAAACGTGCAGTCTCTTTTCGAGCATGCTCCCAATAACACCAAACACTAACATTCATATTATCAATAAATCTTGTCTTCATACTACTGACAAGCCGTCTGACTGATCTTCTGGTTCAGAGCCATAAACTCTGAAATCTAAACCTAGTGCTGCCACTGGCTCTGCCTCAATTTACTCATCTCTAAAACTGGAGATAATCTTTACTTGAAAAGGTGGCATGGAACTAATTCGCTAAATTTTATACATCGCTTGTGAAAATATAAAGTGGTATGCAAGAGCTACGTAGTACTGTGATCCTGCAACCATTATTGGAGTAGTGCCATGAATAATGCTATAGAAGTCAATGTCAGTACTCACAGAAAGGTTTACATGGTGGTAGTATGTATTTGCAGATATGGGCCAGTCGTAATTAAATGAATTTGAATAAATTGTTTGTAAGCACACTTATTCTCTAAAGAAATACATTTGTATATAATGAAGAGAATGATTTTACAAACCTCACACACATAGTCCTGTTAAAATGCAGTTATACTCTATGGATTGCCTTTGTCAAAATGGCATCATGGGGATCAGTGTTTGACTTTCGCTGATTCAATAACAAACTTCCTAGATTCTTATTAAAAAGCTGCCTTTTCTATCTGTAGCTTCTGTATTCTAGACTAGACTCCAGCAATAAACAGGCATTGCTGGAAACCTTATCAAGAGGGAATTAAAATAGCCCAGTTGTATGGTCACAAGGACAAACGTTCTTATAAGGCTAGCATGGAATTAAGAAGGGTGAAGCCTGGGCATATTGGACAACGGGTGACACTTAGGGACGTAAGACTGGAAGGGATTGACTGGGACATCAAGTCCAGCCCCTGCTGTTGCACAGAACCCCATCATAACTTTATCAAGCGCCATTTTAAAACTAGTTAGGTTGTTTGCCCAACTACTATTGTTCCAGAACCTTGCTCCTTCTAATTATGTACTATATCTGACCCAGGGCTTTCCATGGGAAAAGGCATGTGCAACAGTAATATCAACATATTAACTAATCTGCTATTTTCAAATAAGATCTCTCCATTAAGAAGAGATACAAGGAATATATCAATAACCTCTTCCAGTCATTGAGACTTTTGCTGTGAGGTGCTGGGAGCCTTGACATACCCAGGATGCAACATTATCCAAAAGCTACTGCAGTACAGAGGCTGAACTTGTAGTGGGAAGATGAGTTAGGATTAAACTGATGCAGAGATGAGAGGGTTTGAGGTGAAACGTGAGGGAATAGGACAAAGAGAGAGAATAGTAGAGAAAGGAGGAGTAGGAAAACAGGGATGAGACAGGTGACAGAAAGAACCACAAATATAATTGTGAACTTTTCAGATCTTTTCTCTGTCTTCCTAAGCATTTATACAATGCTTAGCACAAGAAAGTCATGATTCTGACTAGGGCTTCTGGGAACTTCCATAATATAACCTATTTAATATTTAAAAGGAACCAGAATGAGAGGATAGAAAAGGGGAGAAAGAAAGTAGTACAGGAATGAAAAGGAGCAGAATATATAGGAGGAGAGGGAAACGAAAGAAGAAAGAAATGGCTTTCTATAGCAGTATCCCCTCCTATCAGGCACTATTTCATAGGCAAGAATGACTTGAAATGTGATAGAAGAGGCAACACTGTTGCATTGTTTGGGGATAACAACAATGTTAATATTACTTTTGTACAAACATATGGCAATATCTAGACCAAATATAGCAACTTTGAGGGACACTGTAAAATCTGACTGACCCCAGTTGTTTATGTCCACAATACTTTTTAAAATGTCCATCTTCTTTAACTGCTCTGCTGATCTTGGGAATGGGAGAAAACTAACTCCTCATGACATCAAGGGCTAAAATGTTGGATGGGGAAATTCCAAACTTCTCTCCTGGGAGATTTAGCAACAACAAATTCAGGAAATGACCAATAAAAGTTATGTATCTTAGAGTTATAGTTGGGTTCAACCTTTGTGTCTATATACTGAAGGTTCACAGATTGGCTATATCTAAGAATATCAATTTAGACACTGTGGTAATTCTACTGCACTGAAAGGCCTTCTGCACCCAGGTGTAGTGGGGTGGAAGAGAAGTAACTCTGCCTATTCGCTGAGGCATCTGTCCACTAGCCAGATACATTTTTTTAAAATAAGTGACTAAATTTTGTTATCTTTATTTTCTGAACTTTTTAGAGACCTTTTCCCTGGTTCTTATCACAATAGGTGAGTGACATTCTGCCAATATAATGACAAATCATCAGGCTTGTTAACTACGCTGTCTAGCTCTTGCACAACAGTATAAAAGATCTCTTACACTACCTTCAAAACTCTTTGCAAAGACTAGTTAGGAAAAGTATTAAATAATAATAAATATTGTCTCTATTAGCCTATTTATTCAATTTTGTCTATTACTGTTTGTTGTATTATTCTTACATAAAACTCCTCAAAGAAAACACACTTTCCACTGAAAATATGTCCAGCATAACTCAAAGTACAAATAATATAAATATTTCATTACAAATTAAGAGAGCCATCTACTGGCAACTAAGTGAAATCTTATAAATTCATTAAGAGCCTAATCTTGACACCTAACTCATGCAAGTAGTTCCATTCGAGTCAATGGACTATATGTGAGCAAAGCAAACGGGATAATAAGGATCTTTGAAGGTTTTATGTTCTCATTAGATCCATCAGATGTATCTTGCTCCTTACCCAGATGGAGGATAAGTGATTCAGCAAGTTAGTGACACAGCTGGAAACAAAACCTAGGCTTACTGCCTCCCTGTCCCTTGCAATAAC
Source organism: Dermatemys mawii (assembly GCA_007922305.1). Classification (NCBI taxonomy): domain Eukaryota; kingdom Metazoa; phylum Chordata; order Testudines; family Dermatemydidae; genus Dermatemys; species Dermatemys mawii. The sequence continues at coordinate 34,189,013 of ML677352.1, read as the reverse complement.
TATTAAGCTCACAGATGCGCTAAGGATCAAGAAGTTTAGATAGTTAAGGGTGTTCTTTACCTCTCAACTTTCACTCATCAATACAATAACTCAGGGACACCTCATTAGTTTTGAGCATCAAAGAAAATCATACTAAGAAAGTTGTGGTGCAAAGCAAGCTTTTTTCTGAACCAATGGTTCCTAGTCTGTGAGCCCACAAGAGGATCATGATTCCTCTCTGGAGCAGTGTGGCAAGGTGCCTTCTCTGGCTCACCAGCTCAAGTCTTTTCTGCTCTGGCAAGCCAAGGGCTGTTTAGGCAAGCTGCCTAGAAAACCCAAGGGCAGGCTTTCCCTTCCCCTTATCACTCCATTCTGGCTGGGCTTTCCCCCTGCATCCAGGAACAAAAGCTGCCTCCCTTCTGAGAGGCTCCCAGTCCTGCTGCCTCCAACCTGCTGACAACCCCAACCCCAACCCCAACCCCATCTCTTATCTCTTATCTCTTATCTCTATCCTCCCCTTCCTAGCTGGGGAGGAGGGTTTAAAAAGGTCTCTGTCAGGGCTTAATTGGTATCAGCTGATCTTGCCTGAGTCTCTGGCAGTCTGTACCCAGCTGAGCCCAACTGACCTGTGGTTACCTCCCTTACCACCACCCCCACCAGTAGCTGCCTGCTCGGGGTTTACCACAAGCAGGTACAGCGGTTCTATTTCCATCTCATCTCAGATGCCACTAAGGTGATGAAAAAAACAGAGCAGGACTCTGAGGTCCTACCTTACCTCTGTCTTTGGCCCCCATGAGACTAGGAGAAGAAGATGTTGACACTGGAGTAGTGGGGCTGGAGAAACTACTGGACTCCTACCCCACTGCAGAAGCTCTCCTCTGGAGTGGCAGGGAGAAGGTCTGAAATCAAAATTGCATTGGCCTCTTCTGCAGCCTACGTAAGGCTAGTGAAGTATGGAACATCAACCTTAACTTTTAGTCCTGTTTTTGTCACGTTTAGTATTATTTGTTCTTCCGTGCCAATATAAAAAAATAATATACAGTGAAACTGTTTTGTATCAACAGATTTTAAATATTTACTTGATAGTATTTTAGCACTATTGGAGCTGGGAAGTAATTTGTATGGAAGTTCATGCTATTACAATGCTAAAAGTATAAATCTTCTCTGTGACTTTTGTGTGAAGTTTGTTATATGCAAGATGTTTTCTCCAATCTCTCCCCTACAGAAATATAACAGGGCAGAGGTTCTCAACCTTTCCAGATTACTGTACCTCTTTCAGGAGTCTGACTTTTCTTGCATACCCTCAACTTTCACCTTGCTTTAAAACTACTTGCTTACAAAATCAGACATAAAGATAGAAAAGTGTCACAGCACACAATTACTGACAAATTGCTTACTTTCTCATGTTTACCATATAATTATAAAATAAATCAATTGGAATATAAATATTGTGCTTATATTTCATTGTATTGTAAATAGCAGTATAAACAAGACCTTATGTGTATGAAATTTTAGTTTGTATTGATTTCACCTGTTGTAAACTACCTCTGGTTGAGAACCATCAACTTAGTGTATGTGAAGCAAACTAATTCCAAATACATTGTTATTTATGGTTGCCTTGAGTAATTATTTTGAAATCAAAGCCTTGTTTTGCATGATCTGACAGATGCACAAAGCAGAAAATAAATATTTTCATTCTCATAACCTGGGTGCCTTAGGGATTTACAGTGTATATCCAGATGGCATGTTGTGTGTCCTATCAAATCAAGACACAGTTATTAGATTTCATTGTAGGGAGGTGCAGGCAACTAATGTCAGGCGAGGGAATAGTTATTTTATTTGATACATTGAACAACTCTTTGTTCATATGTTGGTAAATTCTGGCCACACTAGCTGCTCTCAACTCCGTATGCAAGATCATACACTAACAGACAACTCTTTGTATCTGAAAATAAAAACAAAAGGTTAAACTCTAAAAACATATTTTCAAATTAGGTTATAAACTATTAAGGACAGGGACCTTGTTTTCCTCTCTTTGTACAGTGCCTACCACAGTGGACCCCACTCTTGATTGGGCCTTTGACAGCTTAGTTCAAATAGAAAACAACAATGTGTAAGACTACAATACTATTTTGATTATTTAAATGTTTTATCATCTTTTTCTGGCAGACAAAAACATGCAGTATAAACTATTTCCAGTCCTTCCTCTTCTCTTTATTGAGTTAAAAAAGGACAATAGAGAATTGTATGATGCAGGTGCAACAGTAAAATAGAAGCCAGCTCTTTTATAACATTTTTTTATTCAGTATCTCTCAGAGCTCTTTGCAAAGGAGGTTGCTATCGTTATTCCCATTTTACCGATAGAGAAACTGAGGCAAAGAAAGGAAGCGACTTGGCCTGCATGGCCCATGGTAGGTGGGAATGGAACCCAGGACACCTACATTCGCTATCCAGTAGGTGTATGGTACTTTCATGCAGTATTTCTCTTGTGTGATTGTAACAAATGTGTCTAGAGAGAACTTGGGGATCTTTCACTCTAAAACAGCTCCAATAACATGAGACAAGTAAAATACCTATGGACTATATCAGCACTGAGTCTCAGTTTCCTACATAGGTAAGCTGATATGGTCATATGTTTGTAAGGAGATCTGAAATTTCATAGAATCATAGAAATTTAGGACTGGAAAAGCCATCACGAAGTCATCCAGTCCTGTCCCCTGCACTGAGGCAGGACTAAGTATTATCTAGACCATCCCTGACAGGTATTTATCTAACTTATCTTAAAAACTTCCAATGATAGATTCCACAGCCTCCCTAGATAATTTGTTCCAGTTTTTAACTACCCTTACAGTTACAAAGTTTTTCCTAATGTCTAACCCAGGGGTTGGCAACCTTTCAAAGAAGAAGAGCCTTTTTTTGTTTTTGTCTTTGACCAAAATATTTCATGAGGTGTATCACATGCAAAGTGTTGGGGTGCAGGAGAGGGTGAGGGGTGTGGGCTCTGGGAGAGAGTTTGGTGCAGGGTGTGGGCTCTGGGAGGGAGTTTGGTGCAGGAGGCGGCTCTGGGCAGGGGATTGAGGTGCAGGAGCGGGTGCAGGATCTGGGAGTTTGGGTGCAGGAGGGGGTTCTGATCTGTGACAAGGGGTTGGAGTGTGGGACGGGATGTGAGGTGCAAGCTCTGGCTAGAAGGTACCTACCACAGGCAGCTCCCGGCCAGTGGCACAGCAGGGCTCATGCAGGCTTCCTGCCTACCCTGGCCCCATGCCACTCCTGGAAGTGGCCGGCTGTTGGCACTTCTCTGCGCATCCCTTGGAGGGAGGGGGGCAGCAGCGGGTCTCTGTGTGCTGCCCGCTCCCACAAGCACTGCCACCACAGCTCCCATTGGCTGGGAAGTGGTTTCAAGGGTTAAGGAGAACAATTTATTAGCAATTTATAACATAACTTGTATGTACTTGAATCCTGTTATTATGTGCCCTCTCAGTATTCTTTTCTCCAGACTAAACAAACCCATTTTTTAAAATCTTTCCTAATAGGTCATTTTTTCTAGATCTTTAATGACTTTTGTTGCTCTCCTCTGGAGTTTCTCAAATTTGTCCACATCCTTCCAAAAATGTAGTTCCCAGAATTTAACACAATACTCTAGCTAAGGCCTTATCAGTGTAGAGTAGAGTGAAAGAATTACCTCTCATATCTTGCTAATACATCCCAGAATGGTGGCCACTTTTGGCAACAATATTGATTCATATTTAGCTTGTGATACATTGTAGCCCCCAGACTTTATCTGAAGTACTTCTTCCTACGCAGTCATTTCCCATTTTATATTTGTGCAATTGATTTCTCCTTCCTAAGTGTAGTACTTTGCAATGTCGTTATTGAATTTCATCCTGTTTATTTCAGACCACTCCTCCAGTTTGAGAAGATCACAGTGCATTCTAATCCTCCATGGTGTTTTCTCCAATCCACAGAGCTTGCAGTATTGTTCACAAACCTGATATTATTCGAAAACCTTTTAAGTGTACTTTCTATGCCATTATCCAAATTAAGATATTATATAGACTCAGATACAGGATAGATCCCTGCTCTCTGAGTATTCTTTTCCAACCAATTGTGCACTCACCTCATAGTAGTTTTGTCTAGGCTATATTTCTCTAGTTTGTTTATGAGAAGATCATGTAAGACAACATCAAAAGCCTTATTGAAGTCAAGATATATCACATCTACTGCTTCTCCCCATCCACCAGGCTTGTTACCTGTCACAGAAGAATATTAGATTTGTTTGACGATTTGTTCTTGACAAATCCATATTGATGGTTACTTACCTTATTTTCTTGTAGATGCTTACAAATTGATTGTTGATTATTTGCTCCATTATCTTTCCAGGTACTGAAGGTAAGCTGACTGGTCTATAATTTCCTGGGTTGTCCTTATTCCTCTTTTTGTAGATAAGTACTATATTTATTCTTTCCCAGTCCTCTGGGATCTGCTCTGTTCTCCACGAGTTTTCAAAGATAATCACTTATGGCTCAGAGATCTCTTCAGGCAGTTCCTTAAGTATTCTAGGATGTACAACATGAGGCCCTGCCAACCTTAAGACATCTAACTCATCTAAGTAATTCTTAATTTGTTCTTTTGCTATTTTACCCTCAGATTTTGATTTATATGGATGTTCACTATGTTAGTTGTCCAATCACTGCTAACTTTTCTGCTGAAAACTGAAATAAAAAGGGCATTTAACACTTTGGCCATTGCTGCATTTTCTGTTATTGTCTTTCCTTCCTCATTGAGTAATTAGCCTACCTTGTTCCTGGTCTCTCTCTTCCTTCCAATGTATTTGTAAAATGTTTTTTTGCTTCCCTTTAAGTTCCTAGATAATTTAGTCTCCAGTTTTTGCCTTGGCCTTTCTAATTTTGTCCCTAAAGACTTGTGGGGTTTTTTTTTTAATGTATATTCAGCCATTGTAATTCAACCTCATTTCCACTTTTTGTATGACACTTCCTTGAGTTTCAGGTCACTGAAGATTTCCACTTCCTATTTTTCATCCAGTAGAAGGGAGTCGTGCAAAGAGAGGGCATATATAACATATTATGCACCCAAACCTGCCATTGGTGGAATGGAAACACAAGGAATGCAGGAATCTACTACTTATATAGTATTTTTAGAAGAATTGCAAATCCTATACATTCAAAAATCATGAGTTAGATGCCCAAAAATCATGAGCTTGGGCCAAAAATTACAAACAATTTTAAAAATAGTATATTGTTTATTGTCCTGTCTTTTGATTTTTTGAACTTCCTCTGCATGCCTTCCCTCTCTCCTGCTCACGTGTTATAAATATAGTGTCGCCAAGTCTCCCAAATTTTATAGAGTAAGGTGATTTTTGGCCCCTGCTGCAGGAGACCTTACTAGAAGACTCAGCTGAGATCAAATGACAAAGATTTGTGTGAAAATGCCATCTGATGGTGCAGAGCTTCCAGCCTCTTCCCAAATCCCAAAATGTTTACTCATTCGGTGTTCCACTGCCTAGCCCAGCAATTAATTCTGCCTCACCATTCATCTGCACCTTGCCCCTGAGCACATCTCTGCTCCTTCTGCAATCTGAGGGCTTTTCACCTCTGCTTCCAGGACTGGGCTGGCAGCTGCAGCAGGGGCCTCTTCTCTCCCAGACTTGATGTTGCATTGGTGGAAAGGGAAAACAGACTGACCCATTTTTCAGAAGGAAAAAAAAAAGCAGAATCACATTGAACTGCTGGGCATTTTCTGTTCCCTCTTCCCTGGTTGTGAAAATGTTATGCGCTGCTCCCTCTCCCCCACCCATCTCTTCTCTCCTCCCAGGGGAGAGCCAGTACTATATTCCCCTGCAGCAGTTCTGACTGGGAGGCAGTGGTGCCTAGTAGATAGGGCACTAGACTTGGACTCAGCCAAGCTTTGCCATGCACCTGCTGGGTAACCCTAGGCAAGTGATTTCACCGTTTGGTGCCTGGGTTTCCCATCTATAAAATGGGGGGAAATGATACTTACCTCCTTTGTAAAGAGCTTTGAGCACTTTCTGATGAATATGCAAGAGCTGGGTATTATTATGATTGGCTGCTCCGCCACAGGAGGCAGGTAAGTAGGGAAGGCAGCCAATCAGAGGAGATATTCCCCTGGCCAGTGCTGGAACATCACGCTTCTGGCGTTATCGCGAGACTGGCTCCAACAAAGCCGACAATGCATTACTGGCGTTTACACCTGACACACGCTGACGCTGCTCGGGCGCATTTAACATCCGATATTGAATTCCCAGGATGTCGGGAGGCACAAGCCCGCCCACTTCTAAAGCCCCTCCCGCAGCCAAGCGGGAGGGGCACTGGACCCGGGATCAACTAATTGCTTGGGACAACTAATGAAAAACAGGGATGGGAGTGAGGGTCAAAGGTTTAAAACGAGGGTACCGGACGGGAACACCGAGCAGAGAACCCCGTACAGCGCGCACTGCTCCCTAGAGGTGTTGAGGGAGCCAGCGGACGCTGCCCAGTGGAACTCTGCCTGGACGCGTGAAACCAGGGAGGACCAGAAATAGGCCCCACAGTCACAGCGTACCCCCTCGTGCTGCATCCTCCTCCTGGTATTATAGATGGTAACCTTAGCTAGAGCCAGGAGGAGGTTGACAAGGAGGTCTCGCGACTTTGTGGGGCCACGAATAGGGTGTGCAAAAATAAATAGGTGTGGGGAGAAGTGCAGCCAGAACCTCAATAAGAGGTTCTGGAGGAGCCGGAATAGGGGCTGCAGCCTGGCGCACTCGAGGTAGGCGTGCACCAGGTCCTCCCTCACACCACAGAAGGGACAGGCTTCAGGCATGGGGACGAATCGCGACGGGTGCACGCCCGTGCTCACTGCTCCATAAAGGAGCCACCAACTAATATCCCCGGCGGGCCGTGGAACCAAGGTGGAGTAAAGGCTAGCCCACCGGGGCTTCTCACCTTCTAGTGGTGGCAGGTAGTCCCGCCATTTGGTGTCGGGGCGGGACGCGAGGGTGAGAAGATGTAACATGTGGAATATGAGCGTCCCTTGGCGTGGTCCAGAACGAGACCGGCAGCAAGGTATGCAACTGGCTCGGGGTGTAGGAGTGAGGAGGCTGGGAGGGCTTGCGAAGCAGGGGCCGAAGTACTATTTCCGGAAGGCCCAGGGTGAAGGGTGGGCGGGGAAAACCCTCTCGCAGGGCCCGCCGCAGGAAGTCAAGAGAGACGGGAGGCAGAGTGTTCCACACCTCCTGGAGTACGCGCAGGGGGGGTCACAAAGGTGGAGAGCCCCATGCACCGAGCGAGCACACAGGGATCCACCCAATCTCCCGTTGTAGTCCACGAGGTCTCCGAGCTTGGTGATTTCCGCCAGGATCAGCCTCCGGCGCACCGAGGGAGACTCCACCACCCGCACACAAAAGTTGGGATTGTGTAGCAGGGGCTTTGAGAGGAGATTCTCTCCCTCGGTGGCCACAATGGACCTGATCACCCCGAAGAGCTTCCAGGCCCGGCGGAAGTCCTGGTAGAAGACCGGCAGCTCCCAGAGGTCTCATGGAAGACCCCTCGAGTGGAGAAAAAAGAGCTACCGGTCATATCGAAGACCCCAGAGGCAGCGGAGGAAGGCGTGCGCCAACGTGCTCCATGCCAGACTACCCGCACCATAGAGGAGTCTCTGCAGGGCCTGGAGGCGGAAGACGTGAACCTGGCTGCGCAGGCAGACCAGGCCCTGTCCTCCTTCCTCCAGAGGGAGACTCAGGACCCCTGCAGAGACCCAGTGCAGTCCTGGCCAGAAGAAACCCAGGGCCATCCTCTGGAGCCTGGCCAGGATCCCCGAGGCCGGGCTCAGGGTGTTGAGCCGGTGCCAGAGCATGGACAGGACCAGCTGGTTCAGCACCAGCGCCCTCCCGCGGAGAGAGAGAGACCGGAGCAGTCCTGACCATCTCTGCACCTGCTCACCCACCCTGCCCTCCAAATCCTGCTAGTTTTCCGGCGGGGAAGGATGTGTGGTGGAGAGATAAATGCCCAGATAGAGCAGCGGACCCGCGCTCCACCGAATGGCTTGAAGCACGGGTGGGAGGGAGCTGACCTGCCACCCATCCCCAACCACCAGGCCGGAGCTCTTGACCCAGCTGACCCGGGCGGAGGAGGCCGCTGAGTAGATGGCTTGGCAGGCCTCCACCCGCACCACGTCGCCTGGATCCTGGACCACGAGGAGCACGTCGTCGGTGTACGCCGACAGGACCAGGCGCAGCTCCAGCTCCCGAAGCACCAACCCCGTCAACCTCCGTCGGAGGAGACAGAGGAAGGACTCGATCACCAGAGCGTACAGCTGGCCTGAGAGGGGGCACCTCTGCCGTACTCCCCGCCCGAAGCTGATCGGCTCGGTCAGGGTCCAGTTGAGCACCGCGTCGGCGTACAGCACCTGGAGAAAACCCACAAACTGGGGGCTGAAGCCGAACGCCCACAGGGTGCCCAGGAGATACTCGTGGTCCATCCTGTCAAACGCCTTCTCCTGATCCAGGGACAGGAGGGTGAATGACAGACCATCCCTACGCCCTAGCTCCAAAAGGTCCCGGACCAAATACAAGTTATCGAAGATGGTACGGCCCGGGACCGTGTACGTCTGGTTGGGATGGACCACGTCTGGCAGCATGGACTTCAGCCGCAGCGAGATGGCTTTTGCTACGACCTTGTAGTCCGTGCTGAGGAGTGAGACAGGACGCCAATTCCGAAGATCGCGGAGGTCCCCCTTCTTCGGCAATAAGGTGAGCACAGCTCGCCTGCACGAAAGAGGGAGGACCCTGCTTCGCAAGGACTTGGCCCAGATGGTGACGAGGTCCGGGCCGAGGACGTCCCAGAACACGCGGTAGAACTCCACGGTCAGCCTGTCCATGCCCGGAGACTTGGTGGTGGGCACGAGACAGAGGACGGCTGAGAACTCAGCCAGAAAGAGAGGCAGCTCCAGCCGGTCCCGGTTGCCCGTGCTGACCGTCGGGCGTTCGTTCCAGAGCACTCTACGGGCTTCGGCATCGGTCGGATCCGGGGAGAAAAGGCTGGTGTAGAAAGCCCTGCCCCTTTCACGCATCTCCTCCCGCATTTAACATCCCAATGAGCCGCCCTCGCCTCCAGGAGCTTCCAGTCTGTTTATAGGAGGGCGGGGCTGCAGGGATCGCCCCCTTCACAGCGGCACGTGCATGTCCACTGTCACGCCCGCCCTCAGCGCGCCTTCGCCTGCCGGGCTTTGTCTGCCAGGCCTGGTCTCTGCCGATGGCGGCGCTGGCGACGAGGAACAAAAATGCTGTAACCGCAGCTGACCACGAGCTCGGAGGCGGACACACTCTGCTACCTCAGGGAATACAGCTCCCGGCATGCTGCGGGCGCGTCGTTTCTATCCACCGGGAGCAGTGCATGCTGGGACTTGTAGTCTCTGGCGTGTCCAGCGAGCTGATGGCGTCCCGTGACGGGTGGCCGGAAGTAGAGGCCCCAGAGGTTCGGACTCTGGAGCGTTAACGGCTCCTGATTTCTCTCCTGAGCTGTACAGCGGCCGCGAGGGGCCGGCCAGTGCGCGGTGCTGGAGCAAGTGGGGAGGCGGCGGCTCCGTGCTGGGTGAGCGGTTCCCCTTTCCCGTCCGTCCGCTGGGGCGGAGGGAGCGTCCGGGTCCTTCCCGCAGGCTGGAGTGGGGCGAGCGTCGCATCTGCCGGCCCCCATGGGGTCGGGGCGGCGGGAGGGGCTGGAGCGAACGCCCCTGAGAGGTGGGAGTGGTTCCTGGGGGAAGCCCCTTCTAACGGGGCTGTGGGGCGGGGATGGAGAGAAGCGTCTGGGGGTGGGGTGACCCCCCCCCGGAAAGTTCTGAGAGTCTCCCAGGGAAGAGCCTTTCCTGGGTGCCATGGGAGGCTGGCTGGGCGCCCCATGGTGCGTGCCAGGGTGCCGTGCGGAGGGTGGCTTTGATTCCCTGAGTGGGGCGCGCGGAGGGAGAGGGATGCTTAGTGAAAGGCATGGGTCTTCTTCTCTGATTCAATTTGGGGGCCTGGGGAGCAAGTTAAGATCTGAACGTGCTTTTCTATCCAGGGAAACCATCCTTCCCAAAGGAAGGGGAGCAAAGAGACTTCCTTGGGTGAAGGGACAAAGAGTCCTGTGGCACCTTAAAGACTAACAAAAGTATTGAGGCATAAACTTTCTTGAGCTAATACCAACTTCGTCGGATGCCCCACTTTGTCGGGTACTAAGCCACGAAAGTTTATGCCTCAATACTTTTGTTAGTCTGGATTTGCAGAAGTGACAGAGTCCTGTGGCACCTGGAAGACTAACGCGGCTACCTCTCTGATTCTTCCCTGGGTGAGTCAGTAGTTGGCGGGTGGTTTCCATTTAATTTATGCCAGCAGCTACATGGGAGACCCTACGTCGGCGCAGCTGTGCTGCTGTAAGGTCTGTAGTTTAGACATTCTACAAGGGCTGCAAACTTTGGGCTTGGTTACACTTACAGCTTTATAGCTGTTTTGATTATACCTGCACTCATATACAGCTATAGGGATAGCGCTATAGCGTGTCCACACTGAGAACTGCTAACGGTATAGTGTGGCCACATTTGCAGCACTTGCAGCGGCACAAGAGTGGTGCATTATGGACAGCTGTCCCAGCATTCGGCTGGGTGCAACGTGCTTTTCAAATGAGGGGGGTGAGGGGGAGCATGTTGTGTGTATGCGGAAGGAGAGAGTGAGTGGATTTTTGGTGTGATGAGAGTGTGTCAACACACTGTCTTTAGCAGGTTTCGCATTTCACTCTTCTATTTCAAGCTGGTAAACATTTGCATTGCTGATTTGAGGAGTTACAGCTAAGCTCTGAAAAAGTACTTCTGCATTCCTCCAGTGGAGTTCAAAACAAAGGGAATGGAGGCTTAATTGCCTTAAATGGCTTAGCAGTGTTTCCAGTAATCACTCAAAGTGATGTATTGTTAATACAGGTTTAGACTTGAGCTAAAGCGGAGCTCCCAATACACTACAGCTGTTAATCCTCTGGGAAGGGAGGATTATCAGGACTGGTATGACTGTGGACTTATAGCACTCTATGTGCCTTGCCAGTCTGGATGGGTAGTGAGTTATAGCGCTCCTGGAGGCTTTATAGCGCTATGAAGTGCCAGTGTAATCAAGCTCTTGTGTTCTTTAAACAAGAGCTTAAAGTAGGTAGTAGTGTTGGCTTAGGCCTCACCAGAGGGAAGTGCTCATTTGCTGTTGATGAGTGAGCAAGCAAGCAAGCAAGCAAAGTTTTCGATACCTTCAAGGGTTTTTAAAAAAATTAACAAAGTCAGTACATGTGCTTTGATATTTCATTATTGTACTCTTCATCCATCTCTTCTCCTGCTCCATTCTTTATCATAGAGTGCAAGCACATGTAAACTTTGTTCATAAAGTGCATGTGTATCTATCATGCCTTCTAAATACCTAGCTAATTATATTCTGTTGTACAAAATAAAGTTGTGAATAGCGCTTTATGCTTAAGAGCATAAAAAAATGCAGTGTGACACCCCTTATGCTTTCAGCAGTCATATACTAACATTCAAGAGCCTTTAGAGTAAACAAATCCCAGAAGAATCAGTATCTCTCTTCTCTCCATGAAGTTACAAACAAAGGTAGTTTGCAGAACTAGCACTAATTTGTGCCAATTTAAGTACCAAAGGGTAATCTGAAACAGTGCCTAACGGTCTGCCTGTCAAAAGCTTTTACTTCAGCATTAAATCCTGAATGGGTAAAATGTTCTATCTTTGTCTGAGATAAAAATTTGTTCTCTTCACCTGCCCTTCAAGGATACTGTTTTGAAAAACCCTTTACATTTACCAGAGTGTAATTTATTGACTGTCTGAATGTGTGGTTTTGGTTAGAAAAGTGACTGTACAAATGATATCCTGGCATATTCCATATTTAGTCTCTGACAATGACTTCAATATGAATTTTATACTGTCATTACTGCAAATGCAATCTCTTTTCTTCTCACATCACCACTCATAAAGATGCTGGAATCCAGAATTTCTCCAGCGATCTCACTGGTGATGCATAAAGCAGAGTGAGTTAGAGCTTGCTCTTCTGTAGCTAAATTAGTTAGTTAGTTAGGCTGTCAGTAAAAACTTTCCACAGTGCCTAGGAGCCTGATAACATACAGAGAATTTTGTGTGTATGGTATCTTCTGGCACTCTGTATTGTAGGATTATATTAATAATGTTTCTTATTAGACAACTTCTCAAAATTATAATAAACCTTTAGTAGAGAACAGAAGCTTTAGGTTTTAGATGAGGCTTGAAACAAACAGTATCTGTTGGGCCTCATTCTCTTCTCTCTCTTTTTGCTGTGACTCCACTGATTTCAACTTGAGAATCAGCATGAGTATTGAATAGCCCACATGTTCCCCCAAAGTGGAAGAAATTTGGGTATTTTAGCTTGATATTCTTTTCAATATTATACTAAAAACAGGAGGGTTTATAGGAAAATAAATATAGGACGAGAGTAAAAAGAAAAGTGTACCAATGTGGCTAGCATCTTTTAGGAGAAAACAAAATTTTTGTTTCTCTTTCTTTCATTCCCGAGGTTAGGCAGAGAGAGCTTTTATAACTATAGAGGCCGTTGGTTGCCATAAATGACCATCCTTGATTGATCCTATCAGAGCATTAACAGAATCATGAAGAAGCTAATCTCCAGCTCCCTCTGATAACCATGACTGTTATCCCTGTTACTTGTCTACGCAAAGTCTCTCCTTTTCTTTCCTTCTTAATTTTCCTCCAAAAAAACCCCAAAACCCACCTCTAAAGGACCCAGTTAATAAAGGAAAGGCTGTTGAGTTGTCACTCTTTATTATGCCTTTTTTGCTGTGTTTCTGTTAGTAAGATAGTCGTTAATTTATTTCTTGGTTTATGTGACTGAACAAAATGAAAACTAATACCAGAATTGTCTCTTTCTGTGTGGGAGAAAAAAAACTTAGAAGATGTTTGACAAGTTTTCATCCAAATCATTCCATGGATGGGGAGGAAGAGAATAACATGACAGTGTTTACGCTCTTGTGCCGTAGGCTGCATTTTCACCCCCAACTATGCAGAGCTCTGGGGACATAATGCCTTATAACTTCTCATTGGTTCTTGGGAATTAGACGTCTCTTCTCCATCCTTATCACTAACATAACTCCATCCGAGTGATGCTGCCAGGACTTTCTTTGGTGTTGGCTGCCCAGAGTTAAATGTGTCTCCCCATGGTGGAGGGGGAGAGGTATTACAGCCTTGTCCCACTCATTTCTGTTCAGATCCCGACCCCCACAATGGAGAGCCTTTCATGTGAAGGAGAGTTTTGGCTTTAGATTTCCAAACTTTTAAAGGGAGTAAAATGGATTTAATGTCCACGATGGTGTTTCCCAAGTCTCAAGCCATTATAATAGTAAGCTCACTTGTTTGATAAACACTGAGTGAATTATTCTACTTGGCTACAAATAGATCAATGACTATAATGACGTACAGGAACTCTTCACTTAAAGTTGTCCCGGTTAAGGTTGTTGTTACGTTTCTGATCAATTAGGGAACATGCTCATTTAAAGTTGTGCAATGCTCCCTTCTAATGTTGCTCGGCAGCTGCCTGTTTTGTTCACTGCTTGCAGGAAGAGCAGCCTGTTGCAGCTAGCTGGGGGGTAGTTGGAACCAGGGTGGACTGGCAGCCCCCCATCAGCTCTCCGCTCCTCTACATTCCCTGTGCAGCAGTCACCCAGCAGGCTATCAGTTGCCGGCAGTTCAGCTGTCCCCACCCGACAGCCATGTGCTGTTCCTGCCCTCTGCCTTGGAGCTGCTCCCTGAGACTCCTTGTGGGGGGGGGGGGGTGGAGGAGGAAGAAAGGGGGTAATGTCAGGGTATCCCCCTCTGCCCTGCCCCTGCACCCTGCTTACCCCATCTTCCATAGAGCAGACAGCTCCACAGAGCTAGCAGCAACTGTGGCTCCGCTTGCTGATTTAATTAACAAAGCAGTGTACTTAAAGGGAAAATCCCAGTCTCTGTCTGCCCTTCCTCCTTTCCTGCTCCTTGTAGAGTGTGAGAGTTAACTCTTGAGGGCTCAGCCAGTTGTTACTGCTAAATGAACTAAGGGTATGGTTACACTTACAAGATTATAGCGCTATTGGTTATAGCGGTCCCCTTATACAGTAATATGAATAGCGCTATTGTATGTCCACACTGAGATGCTCCAGTGTTATAGCATGGCCACATTTGCGGCACTTAATACGGCATTAAGAGCAGCGCATTAGGGCATGTATCCCACAGTACACCTCTTCCTGATCTGGCGCAATGCCTTGTGGTAGGGGGGGGCGTCACTTGCGGGGCATTCTGTATCCTGTTTCAACTACCCATGATGCTTTTTGGCATATCCCAGCAATCCCTGTGTTTCCTTCCACCTCCGGCGCCATCTTTCAACGGTTTCAGCAAGGCGCTCTCCGTCTTCCATTGTCGTGTACTGCAATGAATCCAGAACTGCTGAGGAACATGCTGACGACTGTCGCCAGCACATGTCTGTGTGCAGTGGAGTTAATCCTTGACATGCAGGATGACAGTGAGGAGTCTGAAGACAAGATCGAAGCAGTGAATGCGTTTGACACGAAGCTTCTTGTCTCATTAACGGACATGCTCACGGCCGTGGAACGCCGCTTCTGGGCACGGGAAACGAGCACTGAGTGATGGGATCACATCGTCATGCAAGTCTGGGACGACGAGCAGTGGCTGCAAAACTTTCGAATGAGAAAAGCCACTTTCATGGGACTGTGTGCACAACTCGCCCCCGCCCTGCGGCGCAAGGACACCAGACTGAGAGCTGCCCTCCCGGTGGAGAAGCGGGTGGCTATCGCGATCTGGAAGCTGGCTACACCAGACGGCTACCGATCGGTGGCCAACCACTTTGGGGTTGGAAAGTCGACCGTTGGAGTTGTGCTGATGCAAGTGTGCAGGGCCATTAATCGCATCCTGCTACGAAAAATCGTGACTCTGGATAACGTGCATGACATCGTGGCTGGCTTTGAAGAAATGGGTTTCCCTAACTGTGGAGGGGTGATAGATGGGACCCATATACCTATTCTGGCGCCCGCCCACCTAGCTGACGAGTACGTTAACCGAAAGGGGTACTTCTCCATGGTTCTCCAGGCGCTTGTGGATCACCGTGGGCGTTTTACTGACATTAACGCTGGCTGGTCTGGAAAGGTGCATGACGCACGCATCTTCCGCAACACTGGCCTGTTCATGAAGCTGCAAGCCGGGACTTTTTTCCCAGACCAGAGGATCCCCGTGGGGGAAGTGGAAATGCCCATAGTGATCCTTGGTGACCCTGCTTACCCTTTAATGCCCTGGCTCATGAAACCCTACACAGGGAGCCTGGACAGCAGTCAGGAAAGGTTCAAGTACAGGCTTAGCCGGTGTCGAATGACTGTGGAGTGTGCTTTTGGGCGTCTCAAGGCGCGCTGGCGCTGTCTTTATGGGAGGCTAGACTTGGCCGAGGGTAGTATCTCCACGGTTATTTCCGCATGCTGTGCCCTACATAATCTTTGTGAGCGGAAGGGCGAAGGCTTCACTCAGGCATGGTCCTCGGAGGTTCAACGCCTGGAGGCCACATACGCCCAGCCAGAGAGCAGGGTTCTTGGAGGGGACCAGCGCGAGGCTGTTAGGATCAGGGAAGCCTTGAGGGAGCATTTTGAGGCTGAAAGCCAGTTCTAAAATGAGGTGCAGATGGAGGGAGGGAGGGAGCATTCTTTTAATAGGAACAGGCATTTGCTTTTCTGTAGCCTGTAATAATGCATGTACACTTAATAAAGAAACCCATTTATTAAGAAGACAATTCATTTATTGAACAGGTACTTCGGTTGCTGAAAGAAAATATTGTGATGCATGTGAGGAAGAAGCCGGGGGAGGTGCAATGGGGGTGGCATGGGGTCAGTCAGAGATCGGAATATGTCCGGGTCTCTGAGTTTCCAGTGCCCTCACAGTGGCCATGTCCCCCAAACCCCATTTGCGGAGGGCAGTAAGGCATGTTATTAGGGGTTGAGTGCAGTGGATAAGGGTCCTGGGTTTGGGGGTTGTTCGGTGAAGAGAGAGGGGTTGGAGGCAGCTGTGGATGGTGATAACCATTTGGCTGAGGATAGTGGCCTGGAGGGTGCTGAGGATAGTGGCCTGGAGGGCACTGAGGCACAGAAGGGGAAGGGATTTGGGGCAAATGATAATTGGGGTGGTGGGTGCGGTGCTTCTCCTCCTAAAGGGTGACAATCCGCTGCATAGTCTCCAATTGAAGTTGCAGTAATGAGAGCAGCTTATCGGTGCTTTTCCGGCGGTGAATCGCATTCTCCTTCCGCGCCTTCTCCCTCAACTTGCTCTCATTCTCCCTCCACCTCTGTGCAACTCGATTCTCCGTTACAGCCTGTTGCATTACTTGCTGTACAAGATCCTCTTTGCTCCTTCGTGGCCGCTTCCTCAGTCGCCTCAGCCTCTCAGCTGTTGATAAGAGCGATGGCGCAGGGCTGAAGGACGACCCTTTTAAAATAAAAAGATACATTTAACAGTGGTTCCCTTGTAAAGAGCAGACATGCCTATCATTCCCCCGCATTCCCCGTTTGCCTGTCCCGCAGAGAGCACAGATACAGCAACGGAGCCCCTGCCATGGTGAGTGCACTCCAGAGGCAAGGGAAATGATTTTTTCCCTGCCCCAGAAAAGCTGTGCCGGGGGAGGGGGTGGGGAGTGCCGGTACGTTGCAGGAGCCCCAGTCTGAGCAGCAGGCAGGGGGAAGGATTTCTTCCGTGCCCTGAAAAGCTGTGGCGGGGGAGGGTGGAGTGCTGGTAAGTTGCAGGAGCCCCACTCTGAGCAGCAGGCAGGGGGAAGGATTTCTTCCCTGCCCTGAAAAGCTGTGGCGGGGGAGGGTGGAGTGCTGGTAAGTTGCAGGAGCCCCACTCTGAGCAGCAGGCAGGGGGAAGGAT
>ML677352.1:34145231-34171966 GCA_007922305.1 Dermatemys mawii | reverse complement strand
GGAGTGCCGGTAAGTTGCAGGAGCCCCACTCTGAGCAGCAGGCAGGGGGAAGGATTTCTTCCCTGCCCTGAAAAGCTGTGGTGGGGGGCGGGGGTGGTGGAGTGCCGGGAAGTGGCAGGAGCCCTACTCTGAACACTGTTCCAACATTCTCCGTAGGTGTTTGTCCTGGAAGATATCTCGTTGCTTCGAGTCACTGAGGAACAAAGGGAAGGGATTTTAATGAGATGCGGCTTCCGCCCAGGGCCATATGCAGCTTGCCTACGTGCACCAATGCTCCCCCCACCCATTGTAGCACAGTGGCAAGGACTAGTGACCGGGACCGGGACGGGGATCATGCTGGCTCTCCCGGGAAACCTGCGCAGGCGCATTGCAAGCACTTTTATTGAGACCTTTGAAGAGATTATTGATGATGACTACCACGAGGTGATAGACTACATCAGTGCTCTATTCCACATGTAGGCAAGCATGCAAGCATCCCTTTCCACCCCAAGCTGCAAGCCTTCCCCCTAGAAAAGCAGCTTTACCTCCGCAATCCGCTGCTGAGCTGGCCCCTGCAACCGCCGGACGCTGTGGCTGGCTGCCCTCCTGGGTTGAGAAGAGCTCCTGGCTGCATGCGTCCAGGGACTCCTCCGTGCCCTGGGTCGCTGCCGCCTCGTCCTCATCCTCCTCCTCTTCTTCATCCTCCTGGTCTTCGTCCTCCTCCTCAGCCCCCCTTCACTGGTGGCCTGGGAAGTGTCCATGGTGATCGATGGAGTGACCGTAGGATCACCACCAAGTATCGCATGCAGCTCCTTATAAAATCTGCAAGTCACCGGGGCTGCCCCGGAGCGGCCGTTTGCCTCGTGGGCTTTGCGATACGCATTCCTAAGCTCCTTTACCTTAACACGGCACTGCAGAGTGTCCCGCTCATGGCCTCTTTCTGCCAAGGCCCGTGATATCTGCCCATAGGTATCAAAATTCCTGCGGCTAGACCGCAGCTGAGACTGAACAGCCTCTTCCCCCCAACAGCTGATGAGGTCCAGCACCTAGCTATTGCTCCATACTGGCGATCACCTATTGCGAGGAGGCATGGCACGTGGAGTCATGATGATCAATCAGAATGATCACCTGCAACGATTCCCTGAGACCACGCCATGCAATCAATCAGATCAATGAGAATGATCACCTGCAAGGATTCCCTGAGAGCACGCCACGCTTGGCTGGAGCAAACAGGAAGGGGATTTTCAAATTTCCCTGGAACTTTAAAGGGCGGGTCTGACGTGTGGTCACCTGAGGACAGGACAAAAGAGTTTGCAAGTGATGACCAGAGTGGCTCAAACGGGAATTATGGGATGGGCTGGAGGCCAATTAATGCGCAGTGGGTGTCCACATTCTTGCTGTAGTGCTACAGCAGCTGCGCTACAGCCCTTATTCCCCATGCAGAGGTGGATTAACAATAGCGCTATAACTCAGCGGTTATAGCGCTCTGCGTGCCTTGCCAGTGTGGACGGGGAGGAGGTTATAGCGCTCGTGGGGGCTTTATAGCACTATCAAGTGCCAGTGTAACCAAGCCCTAAGGCATTCCCTGGGAAATACCCTCGGACTTCTCCACCTCAACCAAGTGAAAACCTAACTCCCTATTTACATTAATTCTTATGGGGAAATTGGATTTGCTTATCATTTCGCTTAAAGTCACATTTTTCAGGAACATAACTACAACGTTAAGTGAGGAGTTCCTGTAAGCGTGCACTGCATTTCTCATTGTTTGATTATTCCAGGAATCAGTTTCCCTTTCTTGACAACTTGTAAATAGCTTTTTAAAACATTAAGTCAATTAGTTTGCAAGGTACACCTCTACACCGATATAAAGCAGTTCGATATAAGGCGAATTCAGATATAATGCAGTAAAGGAGCGCTCTGGGGGGCATGGCCAAAGCAAGTTCGATTATAACATGGTTTCACCTATACCACGGTACGATTTTTTGGCTCCTGAGGACTGCGTTATATTGGGGTAGAGATGTAATTGCTGCTCCCACCATTTTATATATTCAGGCTAGTTATGTTGCTAAAATGATTACATTCCAGCAACATAACTAGACCGAATACATAAAATATATGTATGAAAACCCTTTTTCTCTTTTATACAAAACAAGATAAAAGTAGAAAGGAAACTGCAATTAGCCTGTACATGTGATTAGAAGTGATGTAAAGTACACTATTAAAGATCTGTAGAAAATATTGAAAGAATAAATACTGTTGCAAATTTAATTTTACAATCTTCCATAACAAATTGTTTCTATACAAAATAGTCTGAGTTCTGTTACACAAAACCAGTTTTCAGTAACCATTTTCTACCTTTTTCTCCACAAGCTCAACACCTTCCTCTTTGTCTTCCATCTGGCCTGTCTCCCCACTCTGACACCTCTTCCTCCTCAATAGACACACACTCTGCATTGGAAAGGTCTTGTTTATATCTGAAACCAACACTGCAGTGTCCTTTTATTTTTTAAAAAAGGGCAAGTTACTAGTTTTAAGTGCTCAGAATCCTAGATGTGAGCAAAATAAATGTATAAAACTCTCTTTTATATAGGGATTCGAGCATTCTGCTCCAACTACAAATTGAAATTTGAATGTTCCGTCGCGTACCCTAGTGTGGTCTAGATCAGTTTGTGGAATAGAGAGCTGATGGAGGACACATCTTATTTAGTTGTGCAGTAGTTTTATTGTATATTTAGAATTATTTTAGTCTAAATATACAATAATATTTCATATTCGTAAAATATGTGATTGGTTTTTCAGTCCCTGGATGTGGAGGATTCTGAAAGTTTGTTGTTGTTTCTGGTCATATTAGGTTTAAGTACCTAAGCATGCTGGTGATACTATACAACGTATACTCTATACCCATAGTTATGTTTAATTTTTGTTTTTGCAGTAATAAATTCATGTCTTGCAAGATAGTGATGGCTTTTTCTCTAGAATTTGAATATGGAGGCCACAGGGACAGATGAAGTGGAAAAGCTAAAATCCAAGTTTATGTCTGCATGGCACAACATGAAATACAGTAAGTGAAACAGTGGATAAAATCCTGACTCCATTGAAGTCAATAGTTTTGCCATTGACTTCAGTGGAGGGCCCAGGATTTTGCACAGTAAGTTTACTCGTATAAGTGTATTAATCAAAAATGTAACTTGGACTTTGAAACCAATTTGTTCTTCAACAATAAATTAAACAATCTGGGAAAACAAACTCATTTAGGTGTTCTCTTTCAATTTAAATATTTTAAGGATTTATTTTTTCAGTGACTGACTTACATCAGAAAAACAGATTGGCATTAAGCATAGATGACATGAGTTTTGCGTAGGATCTTAAACAGAGACTTGTAAAATCAGGCTGTGTCTAAGACTACAGCAGCACAGCTGCAGTTATGCCACTGTTATACTCGTAGTGTAGATGCTTCTTACATTGATAGAAGGGGCTTTTCTGTCAGTGTAATTAATCCACCTGTCTAAGGGGTGGTAGCAAGGTTGACGGAAGAACGTATCTACGCTGCAGGGGGTTGGATCTACATAGCCATGGGACTCCAGGCATGAAATTTTTCATAGTCCTGAGTGACCGAGGTAGGTCTATCTAATTTTTAGGTGTAGACCAGATTGCAGTATGAGCAGTTCTGATTAGCAGTGTATTTTGATTAAAATTAAGACTCTGAGTCAAATCCTGTCTCCATCAAAGTCAATGGGGTGTGGATTTCACCCTTTGTCTCGTATCTCTCAAAACAGTTCAGAAGTAGGCAAATCTCAAAACTTGTTCATGAGGAATTAGTTAGCTTTTTAACTCTCATCCTCCCAATCCCAAATTAGCCTTTATCTTAATCTTCCCATTTCCCCTCAACGCCTGAGGTGAAAATTCACATCTTAAGTCAGCAGCAGTTATTTCTGAGTGAAGACTTCAGGATTTTGTCTGACGTGGAGGGAGGGGCGGGGAAAAGTTGGTGCAATGTTTGCTAATATTAAATATTCAAATCAGGACATGCAGCAGTTAAGGTTAAACATGCAACCTTAATTCTACCCTTTGTGGCTATGTGTTACACTATTGTGTTTCTTAATGAAGTATGTAAATACTGAAGTTCTGACAGCAACATTAACTCACCCATTTTGTGCATATGTATTTTTTTTATTCCTGTTTTTCTCAAATATGCATCTTAATCTTGTGACTAAATGTATACAATAAAACTTACAGAATGTTTTAGTATTGCTGTTGGAAGTTTAACTTGACTATTTTAATTTAGTAATTAAAAAAATCACAAAATTAAACTATATAATGAGTTCATGCAAAAAGGTAGTGTTAACATAAATTCAAACTTAACTCTTATATTTCATGATTTCAGTGCTTATCTATGCAATTTTCAGGTGCATAACCTCTTATGTGGGTAAAGAAAATGAGGAATAGTTGTGGCACCTTAGAGACTAACCAGTTTATTTCAACATAAGCTTTCATGGGCTATAGCCCACTTCCTTGGATGCATAGAATGGAATACACAGTAAGATGAATTTATATACACAGAAAGCATAAAAAGCTGGAAATTACCATACCAATTCTAAGAGGCTGTTTAATTTGGATGAGCCATTATCAGCAGGAGAAAA
The DNA here is from genome assembly GCA_007922305.1 of Dermatemys mawii. NCBI lineage: Eukaryota > Metazoa > Chordata > Testudines > Dermatemydidae > Dermatemys > Dermatemys mawii. The sequence goes on along the minus strand of ML677352.1, from coordinate 34,167,347 downwards.
AAACCCTTTTGTAGTGATAATCAAGTGGATCTGTGTCTGACAGCTGATAAGAAGGTGTGAAGGAAACTTAACTAGGGAAATAGATTCAATTAGTGTAATGACTGAGCCATTCACAGTCCTTGTTTAACCCTTGGTTGATAATGTCCAATTTGGAAATTCCAGTCCGTCAGCTTCTCGTTGGAGTCTGTTTTGGAAGTTTTTCTGATTTGTATCCAAATCTGACATCAGGAATCATAACATTCAAAAACCAGTAGGAGAACACTTCAAGCTCCCTGGCCATACTATTAGAGACTTGAAGGTGTCAATTTTAAAACAGAAAAACTTCCAGAACAGACTCCAATGAGAAGCCGATGAACTGGAATTAATTTACAAATTGGACACTATCAACAAAGGGTTAAACAAGGACTGTGAATGGCTTACTCATTACACTAATTGAATCTATTTCCCTAGTTAAATTTCCTTCACACGTTCTTGGCAACTGTCAGACACAGATCCACTTGATTATCACTACAAAAGGGTTTTTTTCTCCTGCTGATAATGGCTCATCCAAATTAAATAGCCTCTTAGAATTGGTATGGTAATTTCCAGCTTTTTATGCTTTCTGTGTATATAAATGCATCTTACTTCTGTGTGTTCCATTCTATGCATCCGAGGAAGTGGGCTATAGCACACGAAAGCTTATGTTGAAATAAACTGGTTAGTCTCTAAGGTGCCACAAGTATTGCTCGTTTTCTTTACAGATACAGACTAACATGACTGCTAATCTTATACCTATTTTATGTGGGTGATATTGTATTTTACCGGAGCTAAGTTACTTTAAGCTTTCTGACTATAAATCCATTCATTCTCTTTAAACAGTAGAACCTGTTTGAATAATACAATCTGTAAAATAATTCCAATTCCAATGTAGTGTTTCCATGTTCTTACTAACTTGTGTGACTTTTGTATAATCAAATGCTTTTGGGAGAGTTTTAAAGTATTTCAGCCACAAACTTTTGTTTGCTTTGTATCTCTTTTAGGTTGGGTATTGAAAACAAAAACTTTCTTTAGCAGAAATTCTGCTGTCTTCTTGCTGGGAAAATGTTACCATTTCAAGTCTGATGGTAAGTATAAAGGATTTAGTTAGTTCTGATCCCATTTTGGCACTGCTCTGTGAAGTCTTTGTAATCACTACCAAAACCTTTATTAACAGAGAACTAACGTTCACAATTTAAATTTGGAAAAGCTAGAATATTCTCAGATAAGTTTCCACAACCAGTCTTAATAATGTCCCATCCCACTATTCGCACATAGGCCAGAGAACCTAGCCATTGTCAAATCAGACTTCGTCCTTTGTGTGCATAAATTTTATAACCTATGCTTGAGTTTACTCATCTGTAAAATGGGTACTGAAGCTTTATCAAAGGTGCTGCATAAACTCAGCCTTGTTCAGGAGAATGAAATGATAATACAATCAAAGTAACACCTTCCTTGATGATTTCTTACTCCCTGTTAACTCTTTCCTGTGAAAATTTGCCCTCTTATGGGAACCGTTTTCCCAGCATGCCTTTCTTGGTTTGGTCACTTACATTTAGCAGTACCAAGCAGCTGCAGCCTTAAAATGGCCTTTTCAATTGACAGCTGCTGCCTAAATAATTCTTTGTTTCAGCTGCCACATACATTTTATGTTTCTCCTCAGATTTCCCTACTTGTTGCTGAGGAGACACTGGAGTCTCCTGGGAGATTCCTATTTTTAATAGTATAATTTTATTTGAATTATATTAACAAAAGTTCTGTGTCAGTTAATTTCAAAGCTGTAACTTGTGTTATGTCTGTCTTACAGAACCCAATGAACTCTCTCCAGATGGATCCTGCTTGGATATTGTTGACACAGTCATTTCTGGAAATGTAGAAGAGTTTCGTAAAGATTTCATTTCTAGAATATGGTTGACTTACAGAGAGGACTTTCCTCAGATAAAAGAATCTGCTTTGACAACAGACTGTGGTTGGGGTTGTACGCTAAGAACTGGCCAGATGCTGCTGGCTCAAGGGCTTGTGCTTCATTTTCTTGGTAGAGGTAAGTAAGAAGAGTAGATAATTTTTGATTTTGCCAGGAGGTAGAATCAAGCATCAGGATGCAAGTGGCCCTTTGTTAATGATGAGGAACATGTCAGCCTTCGCATATGCATCCAATACACTTAACTAGCTAAAGTGCTTGCTTGCATTTTGATTCTGGACTGCTTTTTAAGAATATAGGAATTGCTTTACTGGTTTAGACCAATGGTCTGTTTAGTCCAAGAACCAGTCTCTGATGATGGTGAATACTAGCTGCTTCAAAGGAATCTGCAGGAAACCCAGTAGAAGTTAGTTTTGACCACAATGAAAATTTCTTCCAAACCCTTATTATCCAGAGGTTAGCTTATGGCTGAAGTATGAGAGTTTATGTCCATTTCAAAACACCTAAATAAAAAATAAAACACAACACACACCTTTACTTCAGTAACTGCATCTTTTTGTTATCCATGTAAATGTTCACTCCTTTTTAGAAACTTAGGAGGTTCTTGAGCTCAGTGATATCTTGTGGCAATGAGTTCCACTGCCTAATTGTGGGCTGTGTGCAGAAAGTATTTTCTTCATCAGATTTAAATTTATCATTCTTTTATTTTCTTTAATTCTTGTATCGTGAGAGAGCGTTAACAGAAGTTTCTGATCTGTTTTCTGCACAATTCACTATTTTTCCACTGGTGGGTCTTGGAAAAGTTATTTTTCTGTTTCCCTTTTGTGTTTTGTTATCTTAAGCTTGTTCTTTCAAATATACTGTCTTACAGCCACAGTCTTCTTTGGGGAAAATGGATTGCGTTCTGGGGTTGAGCATATTACACCTCATGCTCTCCCCAGCCTTTTCAAACCCAAGAGGTGATAGACTGGAAATACAGAGCTGTCTCCTGCATGGTAGTTTGTTTCAGTACCACTAGGTCTGTAAGCCAGCTACTTTCTCAGTATTTCATTCTCTTTCCTTCCATCCCTTCTATAATACATGTATCTGTTCCCCATTGATTAATTCCTGTGCTGGGTTGGCTGTCTGCATTGTCAAAGACCTTTCAACCCTGTTAGTTCCAAACTTTGGTTTGTTGCAAGGGAGTGTGTTGTTTTGTTTACTCGGCCATTTGGTGGTCCATGAGGGCTATATTTATAACTAACATACAAAACATAGCATTCTTAAGGTCCAGTTCAGTCATAGTTTGCAAAGATTATGTAAGCCAAGAACCAAAATCTTGCATGGTTCTTATAAAGCCCTAAAACCACCACACCAGAAAATGCAATTTTGACTATTCTTTAGTGGTCCAGTAGCAAAATTAAATGGTAGAGTTGACATATCTAGCATTCTTTTTGTTAAAAGCACTTTGCTCATAAAATATTATTTTGTTCCATTTGCCCAACCTCAAAATCCAAACATATGAAATTATTGTGTTTGGCGATGGCTTATCCCAGATCCTACCCCGGTCTCCCCATAAATGCAGCTTTTGTTGTGCATAAATCTTTTATTTAATTTTTTTTAAACCCTGCACAGTCTTGATAGAGCTCTAAACATGAATATGCAGGTGAGGCTGTAGGAGTGGCCCAGTTTAACATTACCAAAACAAAGGATCATGACTAGTCTTAATCTAAGGTGTATTTTTTTAAAAAAAAACGGCACTTAAAAATAATTCTTGTACTATCCACCATGTATCTTCACTTGTGAGTCATGAGTTGCACTACTTTGCCTCTACCAAACTCCCATGTTTTTGTGGGAGCCCATCTGTATCGGGAAAGGAGACATGTCTGGGCTGCATGAAAGTCTACAGTCATCACCCTGCCCTCAAGGGATAGTAAATCTTTTTTTAGAAAAGCTTTTGGTGAAATTGGGATAACTGAAATGTGTTGTATTTATATCTTCATATGAAATCTTTAATTGGTTGTGGATCCTTTCCTAGAGTTTTTTTTAATAGTATTTTCTTTTAACAACCCTCCCCCACCCACTTAAATGCCACTAACAGCTAAAATGCTTATCGTTCCACAGCTACATGAAATGCTTCAAATAGCAGAAAATGATGTTGTCAATAAGTTTCTCTTCTTAATTTTTATGTTTTGGAAGGTTTTACATTTAATTTTGTGGTATGTACACAAATATGGCAGCTTGAGATGTCAAGCTTCAGGAACAGCTAAATCCATTTCATTTTTCTGTTACTTTGCATCTTCCTTGATATCGGAATCTTCTTCTGAAGGGATTAATATGAGGCCAGAGCTTAGTAAGTCACTTCCTATGACTGAAATCTGTTTATCTTATAGATATTAAAGCATATGTTAAACTGTGATCCATGGTACATTTGTTAGTGCAACCAAGCTGGCAGCTCATAGGGTCTTATGTCTTCTCATTTCCAGTTGTTTTTAAAGGCCTGACTGGAGGTCTCTAAAAGCATCTGCAAGCAAGGAGGAGGATCAGCCAGGTTGACTGCCTCTATCAGTAGTGATGCTACTTCCAGCCTTATTCCAGCAACTTCCCATTTAACAGTGATTCCCCTCATGCTTCCCAGCTCCAGAATGCCCCTCTCCTATTTGTCACCTGCCAAAGAGTTGTACATCCATGGACATGCTTTCTGAGCTAACAGTGACAACCCAGACTTCCTACACACCTGTACCACCATTTATAGTCCCTCCAGTGGCTTCCTCAGTTTTCCTCTGCCCACAATCCATTTGGTATTTGCATTGGACAACGTGCAATAGAGTACATTACATTCAGGCACAGTACGCATCCTGGTAGCTTCAGTTCCTAAAGATATGATGCATTTTAAAGCTAAATAAAACTTGAGGTTTTTTAAAAATTGCTCAGTCTGACTATATTTTATATACATTTTACAAATGATCTGTAAAATGTGCACTTTACACCTACCACCATAAGATAGTGAAAAGACATTGCTTACAAATCTTAAAGTCAGGTGGGAATATTCTGATGTCAGTGTTATCATTTCCATTTATATCACCTGCACAGGGTATTTCTGTTAATCAATAGCCTTTTTACTTTGCGGCAAACTGGAACTAAATTCTGCGTCAGGACTGCTGGATTCCGTGGCACTCTGATGGAAGTTCTGTAGCAATTTCAGATTAAACTAAAGATGAGATTTTTATTAATATGAATAATAGAGTTGGTATTGTTTTTATTTTGATACTAAATTCAGTGTACGTCATCACCATACCTTAAGTTTTGATGTTCTGTAGAATTTTGTATTGAGGATGCATACCTGCATCATAGGACTTATTGGGAGAAGCTGGAGGAGGTTATAGCATCTGGCCAATGTCAGTTGAGGCTTTTAGCAGCAGGGAAGACATAGCAAGCCGTTTGAGATTGTGAGCTGAGAACACTAACTGCAGGTTTATATTAAAATGATCATCAGCAAAATAATTTAAGTGACATTTTAAATAGCCCTCTTTAGGCATGAAAACTCTGCTCCATTCATTTCACTGGGCTCACACCTTTTTAGAGCAGTGTCAGGCTGTCTGCAAATTCAGGGATACAACACTGCATTGGTGTTTACCCTTGTACGTTTTCAGATTTGTTTTCATAAAACTGAAGGCTAGAATACAATTGTTTTTAAGTGAAAGGCACATAGATCTGCAGCAGGGATTAATTATTTGAAAAGTTCAGCAGAATCATACAGTATGTGGACATCTAGTTTGACCATGTTTATGTCATCTGTCACTCAGACTCATAGACGTTTGAAGGTTTCTTCATAAACCCCTGCTACAGGGAGTTGTTGGGACCTATGAGAGGGACCAACAATACACTGGTAAGAGGAGCGTTAGTGAATCATTAGTGTTGTGTTGATATGCTGGACCAGTTTACACCAACTAGGCTAGTAATGTGGACACTGCATGTAGGGCAAATTGTTACAGAAAAAGCAGTACCGGAAACGTGGACAAGAGATGCTTTGCTACAATAGCTAACCTTGAAACAGTTCTGTTGTCTAGTATAGACAGATGTTAAGATCCGTCAGACGAAGTAAATTATGTATTCTGGAGTGTCACCCTGCTGACCTTTTTTTTGACTGATGTGCATTTTGAACATTGTTTGGGTGAATGGTTTTTCTGTTCATATTATAAGAATTTTTCATCCGTTTAAAAAAAAAAATTATAAGAATTCTTCTCCATAAACTTGTCTTAGGAATCAGTAAACAAAAAAAAAAGAATGTCCTCAAAGGTTTTAACCGGGATAACTGCCTTTTTACATGTATTAAATAGTTAACTTATTGTGTTGATGATATGTAAATTCCGCTAATCAGTATCTTGTAATTATACCATAACTGGCTAAGTCTTCAGAGTCCACTATATCCTCTCCTGGAAAATCCTGCTAGCATTAATGGCTAAGAAAGAAATGTAATGTGGCTAGTGTGTTCCTTTCTTCCTCCTTTCTTCAGCACAAATAAAAATGGCACAACCATGTTATACAAAGTTGAATTTTTTTTTGCCTATATTCTTAGCAGCAGCATTTGCATGTCTGTGTAAAGCATAGATTGTTGGTCTTATTAAGATGGTTACTTTTTTGGTAATTATACAAATAAGTTACTGGAAAGAAGTGTAAAACATATCTTTAAAAAATATTCTGTGGCAGCCTGGACCTGGCCGGGTGCACTGAACATTGAAAATTCAGACTCTGAATCGTGGACAAGCCACACAGTAAAAAAGCTGACTGCATCATTTGAAGCATCACTTACGCGGGAGAGAGAATCCAAGGTTCTGTCAAACGATCATAAGGAAGCACTAAAGAGAGACTGTGATGACAGTGACATGAGAGATGAAGTTTATCATAGAAAAATAATCTCCTGGTTTGGAGATTCTCCATCCGCATCTTTTGGCTTGCATCAGCTAATAGAATATGGAAAGAAGTCTGGGAAAACAGCTGGAGACTGGTATGGGCCTGCTGTAGTAGCACACATCTTAAGGTAAAAATATCTTTATCCTTCATCATTACAATGCCTTCAGTGTTAAGGGAGAAACATTTAGAAGTGTCTTGAGATTTCTTCAGTTTAATTGGACACCTGACCATTAATTATTGACTTAGCAACATGTCCATGTTACTAGCAATTTAGAAGAGCTATTTTTAGACATAGGAAGGGAAATAGAAGATTCAGGAACTGAGGTATGAGCCTCTGTCCAATCTTGTCATTTATTTCTGAAACATTCCTATTTTCCTCCAGCCTGAGCAACAAGAGACCCAAGGTCTCTCCATACCTGATCTTTAAATAGGGCTGCCTTTAAGGAAATGTTCTAAAAACTAACCACTCTTTCAACCTTGAAACATGCATAATATTATAGATTTTTTTTTTTTTTTTACTGTAACCTGGGGGCTGTAATGTACTGATAGTGTAATGAAATGTCAGAGCTAAAATTGATGTTTTCAGCATTTCTTTGCACACATCAAATTCTTGTGAAACTGTAAATGTATGGGACTATTAATATTATAATTATATTATAGTAAAAGTAAAGGATCTTTGACATTCAGTATGAGTTAAAAAAAAGAAGTCCAATTTCTCTCTACTTCTGTGCCTTTATGTGCCATTTCTTTGGATACTACTGATTTTGTTTTTTATAGTCTTATGTTCTAGGTGAGTCCCAGTTTAGCCATAAACGGAATCATTAATAAGTCACCTAAGCATGAGAGGTCAAAGTTCAGATGTAATTTTTCTACATTTATGTAGATGCTGGAATAATTTCATATACACGTATACTCTCCTTGAATGAGCCTACATTGAAATACTACAGTGTTTGTACTATGACAGGTGAAGGTTATTTATGTATTTGCCTGTATTTATATTTTCTTCATGTGGTAGATATCTGAAATTGACTTTTTTGTGAAATTTCAAAACAAATATTTTCTACTAATCCATTTTCCATTTTGCAAAAGAATATTTGGCTTCAAGATCCACATGATCAAATCATGCGTTCCCTTCAACATAATTCCTACCATTATTCAAACATTGCAAAGCTTTCCATTCCTACAAGTCCCCTTTTCCCTTACTGCAGTACTGAGAATGTATAGCTCTTCCATAACTTGAGAATGTCTGTATTAAATGATTCTTCAGAATATATTGTGAAATAAAGGGGTAGTGACTATTTAATACAATCATGTATCAGAAGTCAAAGGCTAATCTTTTATTTTGAACAGTTTAATTTCTTTACAAATTTTTTCCTTCACTGATGATTATGAGTTAGACTATCGACATATATTTTCTTTTTAGTCTTTAGGTTCATTACTCTTATTCTTCTGAGGCTAGTTTAGTATTGCAATTATCTTTTTAAAAGTTTCACTGAAACCTTGGAGCTGTTCAAATGTTAGTTTTTGTTCTAATAGATATCTGAAGCTAATTCTATATATCTTTAGCTTGTCTTCTTAGGTTAGTTGTGTGAGCTGAAAAACAGTTCATACTGAGCCGATACTACTTTGAAGGTTAGTTAAAGGAACCCTATCAACTTGAAAATCCCATTTCTCTTGGTAAATTTAGTATTTCCTGTAGTTACAAATAAAACAAAAGATTACTATAACCAAAAGTATATGGGGAGGTGGTGATGTTTGTGTTTAGTTAATGCTGTGCATTTATTCGCACTCTGTGTATTGTCACTTTCACTGTTCTTCTTAATAGCCTGTCAGTTTCTGCTTTGCCGAAAAGGCTTTTATAATTATTCTACAGGGATGGCTGAAAAAAACCCCAATAAAACAAACTTCAACTGATTTTTATTTAAGGGATCCCTGTTTAAAAGATGATCTATCAGAAATTGAAATAATTTGAAATCAGTTTCTTTTAAATTCAAGTTAATAGTATCTCTAAAAATCAAGAATCTAAATTCAGTTTACTGTTAATTTCTTGACATGAAATACTCTATCAAATCTGTTATTTGCACTTAGAAAAGCTGTTGAAGAAGCAAGAGACCCTGAGTTACAAGGGATAACTGTCTATGTTGCTCAGGACTGTACAGGTAAGTGATGTGTCTATTGTAGGTTTTAGTCAACTTTATAAGCACTTCACTTATGGTTTTCAATTAGTTCTCAACAATATTTATGATTTAAAAAGAAAAAACTAAATGCTATAAATGTTTTGCAATCCTAAAAACTGGAATCATGAGCTCGGAGCGGATATTAATTCCTGCACTACATCTTTGGCTTTTGTCTTGATGAATCAAGCATAATAAATGGAATGGTTGGTAAATTTGTTTGTCTGATTAGGATAATGGCACTCAAAATAGTTTGTGGATGCTTTTTTCCATCTAATCTGCCTGGCATGTATAATTTCACTCCAATGACTTTTTATTTGATTCTAGGGAGTTTGGTTTTTCTGCTAGGCCTACTCTTTAAAATAAATAAATAAATTGGTTTACATTTCCCTTCTCTGTCTTCCTTTTGATGAAGTGCAAAAGGTGATAGAGATTTTTCTTAAAAACAAAAACAAACTGTCAGTAATTTAATTTATTATCCATTTGCTTAAATATTAAGCTGCGTTCTCTTTGCAATGTAAAGGTCCCATTTCTTGCAGGAACTTATCCATGGGAAAGCTAATGCACCAGTTTCTAGTAGCAATAAATCTGATCAGTTTTCATTCAAAGATGTGAGCAGTCCATTAAACCAAACACTATGGTTAATTATTTTCTACTCTAACATGATGAGTATACATCATGAGTATACATCTTATACATCTCACAAACACAAACATCTCACAAACACAAATGCTTTTAAATACTTGGCTGTTATTACAGACAGGGTACATAAGAGTTCCGGTGGATGTGCAGAAATAGAGGAAGGTGACAAGACAAACTTAAAGATGTAATTAAACTTTACACTAATGACTATAACAATTTAGGCCGGGGTGGCCAACCTGTGGCTCCAGAACCACGTTCGGCTCTTCAGAAGTTAATATGCAGCTCCTTGCATAAGCACCGACTCTGGGGCTGGAGCTACAGGTGCCAACTTTTCAATGTGCTGGGCGGGTGCTCACTGCTCAACTCCTGGCTCTGCCACTGGTCCTGTGGCCTGCACCGCTTCCCAAAGCTCCCATTGTCTGGGAATGGTGAACCATGGCCACTGGGAGCTGCAGGGGACCAAGCCTGCAGACAGTCAACGGAAACAAAATGTCTTGCGGTCCGCCAGAGGATTACCCTGATGGGCCACGTGCCGAAGGTTGCCAACTCCTGCCCTAGGGTATTAAAATTGAGAGAATTTTAAAAGTCTAATGTAATCTTAATTTAAATATTGGAAGTGGTTTTTTGGTCTTTATGCACTTCTCTGAGTGGAGGAAGTAAAACAATGGTACTTTGTTTAACTCAGGATCTAAAACTATATTGTTTGAACATTAACGTTTTTTAAAAGCTTTTCTTTGATTTTAGTTATTTATTTTTATATTTGTAAATATTTCTGTTGGTCCCAAGCTTTGGGGTTTTTTTAAAATACAAAAGGTAGTTCTAGGACCAAATTTTAAACTATCCATATATTTTAAAACAAATAGAAGAAATGTTTCTCTGCTCTTCTCCGTAACTACTTTTTTACACCCTACATGCCATGTATCCAAACTGTTGAACTCAACAGAGTAACATATCTTTCTACAAAATGCCACTCAAGGTGAGGAAAATGTGATTAATTTATATGAATGCAGATTTTTTCCAGAAGACAGTTTAATGTGGAGAAGGTAATTTTTTCAGAAATATGCCGTTTTAATTTATGGTGCTTAAATGTAATTTTGTAGGCACACAACATTTTGTAAAAGGTATATAGTATATTTTTTACTTCAAGAAAATTACATGTGTACCTTAATGATGCTCAAGTATATTCATTCTTCTTTTCAGTTTACAGTTTGGATGTTGTTGATAGACAGTGCTCTTCTCTGGGCTCTGAAAAAGCAGATATGAAAGCTGTGATTATATTAGTTCCTGTAAGACTTGGTGGAGAGAGAACTAACATGGACTACTTGGAGTTTGTGAAGGTATGAAATAAGAGTACATTCTTCGTTTCAAACAGTAGCACTAGATATGAAAAGATTCTTTATGGTGGTAATCTAGCTATTGAATGTGTAGTGATGATTTTACAGTTATAAGCTGTAAAGATGACTTTACGGATTTAAAATGTCAATATTACAAGATTTCACATAATTGCAGAGCACGTGATGTTCTATGGCAGCAGTCGTCAACCTTTCAAAGAGCCATTTTTGATTTTTGTCTTTGACCAAAATATTTCGAGAGCCGCATCACAAGCGAAGAGTTGGGGTGCGGGAGAGGGTGAAGTGTGTGGGCTCTGGGAGGGAGTTTGGGTGCAGGAGAGGGTGAGAAGTGTGGGCTCTGGGAGGGAGTTTGGGTTTAGGAGGGGGCTTCAGGTTGGGGCAAGGGATTGGGGTGCAGGATCTGGAAGGAATTTTGAGTGCAGGAGGGGGCTTCTGACCTGGGGTAAGAGTTAGGGTGCAGGACGGGGTGTGAGGTGCAGGCTCTGGCTGGGAGGCGCTTACCATAGGCAACTCCCAGCCAGCAGCGCAGGAGGGCTCAGACAGCTCACAGGGGCGCACAGGGATGTGCCGTCAGTCGGCCGCTTCTGGGAGCAGTGTGGGACCATGGTATGCAGGCAGCCTGCCTGGACTCTGCTGCGCTGGACCAAAAAAAAGCACTCTCTCTAAGGCAGGCCTGCACAACTTGGAAAGCAGCGAGGGCCATATTACTGCAAAAAACCCAGCTGCGGGCCGAAAAACCCCGCCCTCGCCCTCCCTCATCTGCTTTCCCCCACCCCACCACTTGGCTTGCCCCACTCCTACTCACCCCCCGCGGGCCGCACAGTGAAGCTGTGCGGGCCGCATGTTGTGCAGGCCTGCTCTAAGGTAAGGTATTGTAGGGTCAGATTAAAGAGCTGCAGGTTGCCGATCCCTGGCCTATGGTTAAGCAGTGATAAATAGACCATTCCTAAAGTAATTTCCTGAAAAGACACTAACGTAATGACTCAAATTACAAATAATAATTTAGTATATCTATGGTATTTATATTTGTGGTGTCTTAAATGAACTTTCATATTAACCAACACTTAAAAACTATTAACGAAGCTGCTTATTTTCTTGTCTGTTTTTTTATCCTTAAATAGTGAATATTGAAGACTACCAGCTATACTTTCACATCTTATTCCTTCTGCCTTTTTTTTTTTTTTCCTGATTTGAAGGGTTATAAAAATTTGACCCAATTGGCAGTTTTTGTGGCCGTTATTTCATTAGCTGGAGGTTCGGATGACTCTGTATGTGGAAGAAGAGAGTGATGATTAAGAATGAAAAACCCACCAGTGTGTCAAATTGCAGGACAGAGCTGGGAAACAGTTTAGAATAAGGAGTTTGAGGTCTAACTTCTCATCAACAAATATTCAGCTTTTTTAACTGAACACTTGAAAATGATCTCTAAGAAACTGGACCATAATTCTCATTCCCCTTGAGCACATGTTGGTAGTACTGCTGGCAGAAGGGAAGAACTTGCTTAACTCCATTCCTTAGTCTTTACTATCCTATTGTTAATCACACAGAATCATCCTTTTGAGTCCTGTGTAAATTTGTATGATTGGACAGTTTAAGGAGTTGTTCAGTAGCATTAAGACAGTGTGAGGTGGGCACTTTTGTTCCAGTGCCTGTTTTTCCTTTCTCTTGACTATCTCATTTTATTACAAAATTTCAGAGAGAACTATGAAAAACTTTTATAGCCAAGGAGGACAGAACTGTGAAGTCTTTTATTTAAAGTATGCAGTAGCTGTTCTATCTTGATTCCGTTCCTTGTGTGTCTAGACAGTTGGTTTTAGAAGAGCTTTTGCTCTTTACTGGTTAGGTGTGCCACAGGAAAACATGTCCATGGTTATGGACCTGATGTAAGAACGCTATTCCCATTACAATACTTCTGCAAAAGAGCTTTGGAATATCTGTGTGTGGAATCATAATGCCTTTATTTGTAGGCTCACACACACACACTGCTTTTGCCTCTATTTTCATAAAGGTTTCTGATCTTGTGTGGTCAGTTTTCTTTAATATGGGCTTCTGTATTAGTGTGGACCATTGTTTTACTAGAAAACATGCTGTCATTTGCAGATATATCTCACTGGGGCTAGGATAAAGGGGGCTTCAATTCCATGCATGCAATTATTCTGTCTTCGTAATTCATTGAAAGTGACTTAGTATCTTTGGTGTGGATTTAGGTAAATGAAAACACAAACTTCAGAACTGAATTAAGTAAATAAGTGTTATCCACAAATTGCCAAATTTTTTGTAATTTGTTTCTTGATTGATTTATAATACCTTTATACAAGAAAAGTATCTGATTACCATAGGGAAATCAGAGCTTTGCTTTACTAGCTAGCTCCTGTTTCAATTTTGGTGCATAGGAATAGGTTGAGTGGACACAGATTTAAACTGTTTTCTCCTCCTTATCTTATATGCATACACATATTTTGTAATGTTTATTACCTCTTGTTAATATTTGAAAGAAGTGGTATTTCCTCCTTACCTATTTAAACCACGCAGAAGTTGGTTTCTATGTTGTTAATATCTTGAGTTAGTAATGTGATAGCCCTGCAAAAGTAGAAATTTTGTTGCTTAACTTTGTCTTTTAAGGCCAAACTTCTTGTTGAAAGAGAATCTTCACAATGTAATTGATATGTAATGGTCTTACCTTTAGTGGCTATAGCCCTAGAAATTGGGACATTAGTGCCACTGCCATTTTAGCTCAAATGGTAGTCTTTTGGGGGTGGAAGAGAGACTAATTCCCCATATTGGCCCATGTTGACATCAGAGCCTTTACCAGACTCTCTTCTATTCCCTGGTGTCTGCTATTCTGGGGGGGAATGTTTCTTCTTCTATTGCTCTACGCTTCTGTAGGTTCCTGCATGAGGGGTGACCCATGTACTTCTGCCCAACCCCCTGCTGTTTACCCTCTTCAGGGAAACATGGGGTGTTTCTCTTTGAAACAGCCACAGATTAGATCAGAGAGAGTTTGGAGATTGAGACAGCACAGTGCACCTTTCTTACCTCCTTTTGTCTTTTAGGGTATCTGTTCTTAAAAGCAGCTGCAGCCTCTTCCTGTGATGTGGGGCTTTTACCTATGAACAGGGTGGAGGGGCTCAGTGAAGGGCCACTGAAAATAGACTATAAAATATGTAAAACTTCACATGAGGCTACAGTGACTCCAACTTTCGTTATGTTACATTTATTCTCTTCTAAATTATTCTGCCTGTCTTTAAACTGTGAATACCTCAGAACAGACCGGGGTCATCCCTTCTTGAATTTCTGCCAGCATGTGGTCAGTTATGCCAACCACAAGCATTCAAAAAAAGCCCCAGAAGATCATGATATTTACTGAAAAATCATAATTGTTGGGTTTTTTTAATATCAACTTTACTTGTCTTTTGATCTTTGAGTGCTAAAGCTTTACATTTCCTAGATTTTTCTTCATAACCAGAACAGCTAGATACCTATTTTAAAATTGAGTATTGAGGTTCCAGTATAATTGCATGACTCCAGGAACTGAGACTTTCAGTAGAACACCAAATCATGAAACTTGCAATAAAACTGCAAAAGTTGTCAATGGGCACTTCCATAAGTCATTCACCCTGACCTCACTCTAAATGTGATGGTCAGGAAAAATTAAATGAATAAGTTATACCAAGTTACTTTAATTTATACCTTCTTCTGTTAGCCTTTAAATCTGAATTATTTAATATTTTGTTGGCAGGGAATTTTGAGTCTTGAGTACTGTGTTGGTATTATTGGTGGGAAACCTAAGCAGTCGTATTACTTTGCTGGATTTCAAGGTTAGTGTTTTAATAAGAGATATCTCTGTCTTTTAAAAGCTAGAAAGTTAATATAGGATCAGTGGGAAGCAGAATGATTAAAATAGCAAAATGAGTACCTTATTAAACTATCATATCTGCCAAAGTCCAGTCATTTGTCATTTGCCCCACATAGTAATTGGATTCTGTAAAACGTACATTTAATTTCCTTTGTTGCATAAACAAGGCATAATTTATCTGTTTCACCAAACTTTAGAAGCCTTTGCTGCTACTGTCTGGCAGTTCTTATTTACATATTTACTTTTTACCAGTTTAAGTAGTGCTAGTTGATGTTCAAATGACAAGCAATATGTTCTTGTCAGGATGAAGTAGCACAATGCATTTTTCATATGCAAACTCTAGACTATAATTGTATGTTTGTAAAAGTAATTTTATCACCAAAAATTAAATGACAGTCTCATCACTTTATAAAAATTCTGCTTATACAAGCATATTTGATTATGCAAAAGTTAATCTGTCCTGCAAAAACCGATGCTTCAGTCAATGAATATCAGTCTAGCAAGCAGGTACTTCCAGGCTTTTTTCTTTTCTTTTTTTTTTTTAAGCTGTTCTGCATAGAAATTGGATTGTAAGCAGTGTAATAATAAGGTGTGTTTTGAATTACTTGTCTTCTGTTTTGTCCTTGTAGATGACAGTTTGATTTACATGGATCCTCATTACTGCCAATCTTTTGTAGATGTCAGCATAAAGGATTTCCCTCTTGAGGTAGTGTGGATAAAGAGCTGGTACTGTGTTTTTCCCATATGAATCAAACACTAATTATTTAGAACTGTTCTAGCTATCTGTATTTGTACAGTCTTAGTTACATGTTGTTCGTCAAAATTTTGCCCTTCTTTATAGACTTATAATCAACAAAATTGACTAAAGGTAAAATACTTGATAGTGGATTTTAATTTATTATGTATTTATTACTTCATTTATCTTTGTCTGTATCTTATTATAGAACAGAAACCCTCCACAAATAAATGACCATGCCACTAAGTAATTTTCCATTATAGACAGGCAGTACCAGAGACCTTAAACGTTACACATGGGTTCTCTTAAAATAATAATAATGAATTGGTGTCCAAAATGTATGTTACAATGTAATAGAGTTCAGCTTTGTTTTGAACTATAGACTACACAAATTTACCCTCTGACCAGGTCTTTTCAGTGTGTTGTCTAGTCAGACTTGGTGATTACCATTTCTGTACTGTTGTCTATTTGTAATTTCTTTATAGATCATTCATTTAGCTGCTTAGATCAGGATTTTCCATTGTTGTATTGCTTTTACTGCTGGCTTCTATGCTGTTCCTCTCTACAGATTGTTTTTTATTATTATTTTTAATCAAGTTTGCTCCATGGATCAGTAGCTTTCAAGGGCTTGTCAAGTCTGAAAGTGAAGTTACTGTTTCTTTTTTTAGCTATGGCATGCTGTCTCCTTCTGGTTATAGTTAATGCATCTTGTCAGGCTCTGTCTAGGTCTTGAAAAATCAGTGTTTTACATTTAGTATTTTCTCCCCTTCTCCAACTCACTTTAAAAAAAAAAAAGAGTAAATCCAGGGAAAGGTACTAAAGAACTCATTTACAAGCCAGTATGTCCCCCATACTTATGCTAAAGGAGGTATTCAGTACAGCAGTTTAAAACTTCTCCTTCTGTGATGTCCAGCCCTTACATGTGCCTCCAGCTTCCTCTGAATGACACTTTATCAGCTATGGAACCCATCTGGGGCCTATTCTTGTTGACTTCATTGCGCACCAAGGGCTCACAGCACCTTGCAGGATCAGGCCCCTAGTGCATAGAGCTGGTCATTTTTATAGTCGCAAGCAAAAAACAATGTTCTATATCTAAAACTTTCTTCATTTTATAGTGCCCTTCTGAGGTCCTCAGATGGAAGACGGTAAATGAGCTAACTTTATTTGTATTAGGCTAATGCCTGTAGACCCTAACTAGTATCAGTGTCTCATCCTGCTAAGCACTGTGCAAGTGCACAATAAAATACAGTCTGTGCCCTGAAGATCCTACAGTCTAACTTAGAGGTGGGCAAACTAATGGCCTGCGGGACAGTCCTGCCCGACCCTTGAGCTCCTGGCCCAGGAGGCTAGCCCCTGGCCCCTCCCCTGCTGCCTCTTCTCCCCCACAGGCACACTGGCTTTCTAGTAAGCCAGTCCTGCTTCTCTGAACAGCATGGTAAGGGGATGGGGAGCAAGGGGGTCAATAAGGGGCAGGAGGTCTGGGGGGGGCAGTCAGGGAACAGAGAGCAGTGGGATGGGGTGGTCAGGGGATGAGGAGCAGGGGGAGGTTGGATGGGGTGGAGGTTCGGGGATGGGGGCAGACAGTGAACAGAGCGGTTGGATAGGCGTGTGGGAGTCCCAGGGGGTGTGGATAGGGGTTGACACAATCTGGGGACAGGGAGCAAGGGGGGATTGGATATGGAGTGGGGTCCCGTCGGGACAAGGAGCAAGAGGGGTTGGATGGGTCAAGAGTTCTAAGGGGGGCAGTCAGGAGGTGGGAAGTGGGAGGGGGTGGATAGGGGATGGGACCAGGCTGTTTGGGAGGCACAGCCTTTGCTACCTAGCCCTCCATACAGTTTTGCAACCTCAATATGGCTCTCGGGACAAAAGGTTTGCCCACCCCTGGTCTAACTAGATAAGAGGTGGGAGGAGAAACGGAAGCAAAGAGAGGTGAAGTGACTTATCCAAGGTCAGAGAGCAGCTCAATGACCCAGAATAGAACCTACATCTGTGGGCTCCTAGTCCAGTGATTTATGCACCAGAGTATGTTGCTGGGTATCATTAATATTAATTTAAATGTATTTTGAAGACGCAGGAACTGCCAGTTTGGCTTGATCAAACCATATTGCTTTTCTGGATACGGGTATCGTGTATCGGAAGGTCATGCTCAGTGCATTGAATAGTAATGTATCATTTGTCCAGAAGTGTCGGAACATAAACAGAAATTGCTCTCTTAGGGTGGATAATAAGCTTGTTAGCATTCTCTGAAGGACATTTTCAAAATTGACAAATTATTGAGGATAAGTTGGATATCAATCCACTCTGTATTGGCGTCTAGAATCCATTTGTTGGATGACTGAAAAAAATGTCTACCCACTTCTATCTGTGGTAGTGACTTTCACAGCATTAATAAGACTTCTCCTGAACATACTACAAAACTAGTCTTAGGATGTTTCAATACCACCTTTAATGTTACTGATGGAATGCTTTTCTTAAGCAGACTCCCAATATCTAACTTTGATTAACTGCAGACTGCATATAATATTTAGGCAGTATTAGGGAAAACACAATAAATAGGTGCCAGTCTTGCAGAAATATAACTTGCTAGACTTTATTGATTTTTTGTAATTAAATTTAATGTAAAATGTAAACTGTTTTATTTGTAATTGGACCAGTCAATAGTAAAGAGCAGTATATGCCAATAGTGTACAACTATCACAATGAGAGAGCCCTTAAAATTGTATGTAGCTCTGTACTCTTGCAGATCTGTTTTTTACCCAGCTCAAATATTAAAAGTAGGAAGGTGCTAGGAAGAGGGATTCTACACCAATAGAATGTTGGATATTAGCTTGCTTTGTTGCTGTTTCTGTAGAGCCAGGTTAGAACTTAACAATTGTTACTTGGTCACAAGGATAGATAGCTGAGTTTGTGTCTGATGCACATCTACATATGTATTTTATGTTACTTCCTTTCATATTGGTCACTTGGGCAGTACTCGGAGAAAAAAATTACTAGTCCAGTGTCAGTAGAAAAAGAAATGTGGAGCGTTAAGATTTGTTAGATTTAAATACTAAGGGTATGTCTATACTATCCACCCCTCCAGCAGGTAGTGTTCGATGGGTCGCGGATAAATCGATCCCCGAAAGCGCTCCCGTCTACTCCGGAACTCCAGGTGCACAAGAGGAGTAAGCGGAGTTGACGGGGGAGCCGCCGCCATGGGGACAGCCAGGTAATTTGAACTAAGGTACTTCAACTTCAGCTACACAAATAGCGTAGCTGAAGTTGCGTACCTTAGGTCGAAACCCTCCCCCCCACCCCCCGCGCTAGTGTAACACAGGCCTAAGCTATTATAAGAGGATTATTAGGGATTTAGTGGAGGGTCGGGGTGTGGATAGCTCTGGGTAGTAGGAGAATACAGAGCCTTACCCCTTTAGATCACTGACTGCAGCCTAGGTCAGTAGTGAACAAATGGTTTAACCATCAGGTGGCTATGCTGCGACATGTGAAATGAGTTAATGACTTTTGTCCAGCTCCAATAAACAAGAAACCAACAACTAGTACCCATATTCACTCTCTGTAGTAATTAAATGGACACTGAAGTGAACTACTCTATATGTATTCTTTCTAGATCCAGGTGAAGTAGTGGGGGGAAGTTTGCACCACTATCGCTTGTAGTTTCCATTTCAAAGGCTGTCAACGTGTCATTATCATAAGAACAAATTTTTCATTTAAAATAAAAATCTTTGTGTGTGTAAAATATGAAGTAGATTTTTGTGCTTGTGGTATATTGTAGTGCTCTGTCTTTTTTGTCTTTTTTTTTTTTCTTTTTTAACCCATTTCTCTGGCTAATGAAAAGACATTCCATCATTTCTCTTTTAGGAAGATGTTGGGGAAAGAGGGAAATAGGAGGTGGTGGTAAAACAGTAATAGTAAGTAAGCAAATACTGCTACAAAGGCACTTTGCAGAGGAACATTCAACTTCTCTATCTTGGGAATATTCATAAAAAGCTCTCTACAGCCTCCAACTTTTGACAGATTTCATATCCTTTTTTGGGACTGGAATTAATGTGGAAATATGGCAAATAGAGTATAAACAGTACTAGGTTTTGTGGTCTTATGAATGTCCAGGGGTGAAAGAACTTGAATGTTTTGAGGAACAGAAATAACTTTAAAAGCTTGTACTGGTTTTGGAGCATATGTGGCATGGTGAATTATATGTTCAAACCGTTAATAGAAAGGCAAGTGCATTGATATCTGTGTCTTACTCAGGTCTTTAAAAAATCTTGTAAAATGTTTTTATCTCCGTAATTGCAGTCATTTCACTGTCCTTCCCCCAAAAAGATGTCGTTCAAAAACATGGATCCTAGCTGTACAATAGGATTTTATTGTAGAAACATGCAAGACTTTGAAAGAATTTCTGAAGAAATAACTAAGGTAAATGTTGAAATTGATTAAATTGATATGTCTGATACACAATATCAAGAACTACAATAGTATGTACTGTACATATTAAGGATAGAAAATATAGTCTTAGATATACTAAATAGAACCTGTCCTGTTCTAGAAATAAGGGTTATTGATGAACCACAAATATATAAATTCTAGAATATTTTTTTACATCCCATTATATGAACGTGTAAAGTTGAAAAGGACAATAATTACCATAATTGTATGTTAAAAGATAATTGCTAAGAGAAGATGAGTATCAGAGACAAACTGAAACAAACCAGTGTAGTAACAGTTATGTAGACTCAGTAGAAGATTATTCCACTAGGTGGCAATATTGAAATGAAAATATTTTTTCAGACAGCACCTTTTACAGTCATTGGATTGTCTTCTACCTGAAGAGGAATTTTTAAAATGCAGTTCATCCCTTGGAGATGAAATTCTTAAGAAATGGAAATATTTGAGCAAAGCAAAGCTGTGCATTATTTCCTGTTAGTATAAGTGCTTTTTTGATTTACATTTAAAGATAAAACAATATTTTTATGACGTGGAAGCATTGTTTTAAATCAACAAAGCAGGTATCATCCAGTAAACCTGTCTAATCTTAAAGTGGAATGGACATGAACACAGAAATAGGTTTATTTAGGTAGGTTTGAATTTCATTGACAGATGTTTTCTTCTAGACTATTGAAGTATCTGAATGCCCATAATGTGATACAGTGCTAATATGTTTTGTGTTAGCTATGGTACCAAACAACCAAATGTTTTATTATCAAAAATTGCCTATATGAGGATTCAGCAATAGCAAAAGATGCATCATAATATTAATACATACACCATAATGTTTTCACATCTGTTGAAGGAATTAAGGTTTGTACAACACTTAGAACTTTTGATGTAAGTGGTAAATATTTTTATTAGATAAGGTCTGAACCAATAAGTAATATCCAGATTTTAAATTTCATAACCACATCATAGTTGTCAGTAGATTTTTTTTTAATGCTGAAGTTTTTTTTCTTTTGTATGATTCAGACATGGAGGACTAGAAAGTAGATTTAGAGGACAGGAACTCTAAGCAATAAAGACATGGAATCAAAGTTTATAAAGCAAAGTTTCATTATATTTAGTTTCTCTGCCCTGTGGTGTTTGAGAGGAGTTTTAAGAACATGACAGAATAGTGAATGAGAAATTGAGATATGCAAGAACCTTCTCTTATTTTTTTTACCATTGTCTTCCTCTCAAATCTCAGGCCAGGTGAGTTTTTCCTCCCCATCCTTCTATTGGATGCTCTGAAACAGCATCTAATTTGTCAAAGGAGCTGGTTTCAGTCTTAAAATTTTTTTACTAGCATTTTGGATTGGGGCTCTTTAATATTAATATAACAACATCAATGTAAGTATACCCAAAAATAGATTATGTATTTTCCGGAAAAATAGGAAAGTTTCATATGAATATTGTGTGAAGAACAATGCTACTTTCATCCTCCAGTCTGCCTCATCGGTCTGTTCAATTTTCGTACTCTGCCTCTGACTACTACTTTTCTCTTCATTTATTATCACTTTAAGAGTAACTTAATGCTTTGAATGGTAGCACAGTGTACTTCTGAGTGGGGACATCCAGGTTAGATTCTTGCTGTTGTGGCAAGTGAAGTAGTGGGGTTCTGTAGACCCAGACTCTGAGACTTGCTGCTACTGGTTTTAAAATGTAGAGTACATATACCCTTGAAATCACAAAAAATAAAGTGGTTAATCTTTGAAAGTTAATTACTGACCATGTACTTTAAATTTTTATAAAAATTATGAAATGTAGCTAAATTTCTGTTTTGGTGAGAGAGAACAGTGATACTCAGGCCGCAGAGCTATTTTTGTCATGCTTTTGCAGCATCTCATAGCAATGATACTTCTGGTACAGGATAAAGCTGTCGCTGTGTGCGTGAGTGTGTGTGTGTGTGTGTGTTTTGTAAGCCAACTAAATTGAAAAGCAAGCAGTTCCTTGAATACTGTTCAGTTACTTTGCTCATGGTCTTTAGAATGGGTGTGTTTTTGGGGGGATTTTTTTGCGGGGTTTGTTTGGGTTTTTTTTGTAAAAATGCAACAGTGATC
>ML677352.1:34108934-34144831 GCA_007922305.1 Dermatemys mawii | reverse complement strand
ACACACACACACACTTGAGAACCACAGGTATTCTATTCATTTGGAAGTGTGTGTCCTCTCTGTTATCTGTATCCATTGAGCATATACTATAGAAATAAATGCTTTAGAAACAGTCCGTTAATGGGACTCAGCATGTCAAATTAACGAAATCTCTTCTGATAATTGTCTCTGTTCACTTGAACATCTGTGTGGAAGTATCATCTATAACAATGCAAAAGTGTGTATGTACATAACATTTAACTTTTTTGAAACCTAGAATACTGATTAAGAAAACCCTCATCCACAATTTGCCCATGGACTTGGAAGGTAGTGGTAGTCCCTGAGTGATATGCAATTTGGAAATAATTGCTCATTTTAATCAAGTTCCATACTGTGATTGTTTCATGATCAGCTTTCTGCTACTTTCTCTAGTTTACTTTCTCTTTCTCTCTAATCTTTTATAATTTCCCTTAGTATTTAGTACTCAGAGAGGTGTCAGAGTAATGGCTCTAAAGAATGAAGTCTTCTGTCATCTCCCATACTGCCTCATTCATGTATCTCAGACCTGACCTAGAGGGACCACCTTTAGGGGTGAGACAATGGTTCAGCCTCGATCTGCTTTGGCTTCTCTGAAACTGTGGTGATGGCTTTTGTGTTGCAGACACATGTCATTTAGGAGCTGGACTGTGTGTACTAACCCATTTCACAAGCCACCAAGCAGCTGCCATGTGGCTGTCAGTTGCTACTGACCCAGGGCTGGCTTCATCTAATGACCTAGTGATGAAAGGCTCTATATAAAATTACCCAGTCCCCTGAGATCTACAGTCTTTCTTCTTGTCTAAACTTTTTTCTTTCTTCCCCAGTCCTCATTCTTTTCTTTTTCCCTTTTCATTGCCTTCTGCTCATCACAGTTGTCTGCATGTCTCTCACTTTCTCCTTGCCCTACTCTCCAGGTTTCACAGTACAATAGCAGAATGAATTAAAATAGTTTAGAGTAAGGTGTAAAATTGCAGAATCTGATTTTACTTGGAGCACAATTTTCCAGTGCCTTATTTTTTTTAAATAGCTCATACTGTTCAAATATCTGTTTAAGTTTTAGTGCTCCAGATTGTTTTTCATTAAAACAAATTATTTTTGGAGTTCATAGTTTGATTACTTCAATGCAGGTTATATCTGTAGACTAATGTAGCTTTGCATGTACTGTAGCTGTGTATTGAGATTTACTTTCAAAGCAATTTTTTTTAACTTCAGTGGATGTTGAATCCCTTAAATAAACAATGGAAAAGACATTTAAGCCCTTTTGTATATGGGCCAATAACACCTACTATTAAGACTTTTTATATTTGTACCTGTGGCTGATCACCGTTAGTATGAGTAGCTCCCTTGATAGAGGCTCAGCATCGTCGCCTCTGGGGAGACAGGTGGTATGTCTATACTGTATTGTAAATCCAGGTCTGTGGGACATGGACTTGTGGACTCGGTATTTCCAAGCCCATGAATGAGTGTCCACACAGCATCATAAACCTGGGTTTACAATTTTTGGACCCATCCATACTGCATTGCGTAGACCTTCTGACTCCAATCTGTAGCTTGAGCTGCAGCCACGCTGCAGAATGACAGAGCTTGGACCTGAGTCTGAGGAATTTGGACTCTGACACACCCTCCTTGCAGGGCCTTAGGACCTGGGACCTGAGTCAGACTGATTTGTGTGGGAACTGACGAGGGGCAGTGTGGACATACCCAGGGAGGTTTCTGACGTAATTAAAGCAGTCTGTTAGCATTTTCAGTCCACTGTCAGATTTATCTGCTCTTGAGCTGGCTTATTTCCCTTAAATATATATGTTTAAACTTAATAAAAGTATTGATGGCTATAAGTGCTCTATCTCTGCCATAAAAATTCTTCCACAAATTCCAGAAGGTACTAACCTGCCCACAAATCCTGCTTGCAATTCAAGAGATGACAGAAGATATGAAGACTGTTCTGTAAGTTGTTTCACTCGAGTGGAAGCTAATGGAGTTTTGCATATGTGTAGTAGTTCAGTTTGCCTGTGTGGAACAAGTTTGCAAGATTGGGGCCTGAAACTTCAAGTGTGGCTGTTGTTTCATGAGGAGGCTGAGTTATAAATATATTTATTTACCAGAAGAAGTAGGCTATTGTGAGTCTGTGCAGTGTTTTTATTCTAATGTGACAAATGAAAATAAAAACAAATATGCATGTTGCAAATTATGTGCAGCTGTAATTAGATCAATATACCTGGGGACTGTATTCCTTCATTTTCAATTAACAGTTTATCTGGTATGTTATCTTGCATTATAGATGCTGAAATCTTCATCTAAGGAGAAATATCCCTTGTTTACTTTTGTAAAGGGTCATTCTAGAGACTATGACTTTGCCTCCAGTCCACTCCCTGAAGAAAATGATCTTTTCTCTGAGGATGAAAAGAAAAGATTAAAAAGATTTAGTACGGAAGAGTTTGTCTTGCTTTAAGGACATTTTACACTATGGTATTGGCAACTGTCCAGGAGAACAGTTGCCCTTTTAAAAAAAAAAAATCTCACAGCACAAGGCAAGCAATATTGAAATTGATCTATTTTCATAAAGATTATTATGTTGTATATGTTTGGTCTTTAAAATGTCACTTATAAATGTAATTAATTGTTTGTTCATTGATAGTTGGATGCATATGATGACACTTTTTGCTAGTGAAGACAGATAGCGTTGTTTAGAGCCAGACACAATATAGGGTGGATGGGTACCATGCTTGCTCTCATGGATAACTTTGCCAATGAGCTTCAGTCTTGGCCTGTACTTCCCCACTGCTGTTCCAGTCCTGAACAGTCTGCTAATTATGTGGTGGTTTTCTAGTGTGGACATGTCATCTAGTTTTGAGACTACTGGGTTGTTTCCAGGTAAGCAAAACTTGAATCTAGGGCTCCTGTAGAAAAAGCCTTGTTCATTTAATCTATTTTTTCTGCCTAAGCTCGTATGATGGTTAATAATGTAATCATGAGATACCTTTTTAGCATTGCACTACCCAAGGTGTAACTTTGATATATCAATAGTAATTGTTAGCTACAATCCAGATGCAATTATATAAGCAGAATTGTGAGTTAAGGTACTATTTAGCAATATGATTTTATAATGGCAACTCATTAAACTTGCTGTTGAACCTTAATATCAGGAATGAATATAAAGTATTGGCTTTTCCCTACCATATTTAAAGGTTATGTTGTTAATATTAACTGCAACCAATCACAGCAGATAGATAGGAAACAAACACTGCTCCCATTTGATAACTATCTCGACAATATAATTTTGAGACTTCTACTTCTACCCATGCAGCTTCTAAATCAGAGAATAAAACAGCAAATTGGGGGTAGACAGCAAATATTCTGGTTTATGATCATCTATGTGCCATTACTGTACATTGCTTGTGATTTTAGATGTTCACAACATCTAGCAAATCTATGTGAACAGTTTCATGCTTTAACAAAGCAAATTCAGAATTTAAAATACACATTTAACTCTGCCTACAGATTTAAAAATAACTTTATTAAAGGTGTGAGATTAAATGCAGGTACTTTTGAACTGTAATGATAAATGTCTCTTATTTGAATTGTTTGAATTCTGGATCTAAAAAAATATTGAGGCGCAAATACTCTGTAATAAGGCAAATTTTATTGTATTGTAAACCAGCTATTAACTTATTCCAAAGTGCCATTTAGGACCAAAATGCACAAATGTTGTCTACCCAAATAATAAATATTCTATGTATCACTAAAGTAATTTTTTCCTTTTGTGAGAACGGAGATTAGAGTTACTAATAGGCAGATTTTAGGCAGGTCTGGGACAAGTGCATGTACATACCAGAGCTGAGTTGTTCATTTTCACATTTGTTCATTGAGTTATCACTCCGAAAAAGGGGATTATTTTTCAGTTTCATTTGATTTCATTTTTTAAAAAAATTCTCCAGTTGATTGGATGTAGTAATCTGCTCCTTTGTTAAATAATATTTTTAGTCAGTATAACATTACTTTAGGTCCTGCATATACATAAGGAATCAGGGCTGATCATCTTTGATATTTTTTCTTTCATAATGCAGAAGTAGTAGTAAAATTAATGTGTTAATGAAATGCAGATGCTAATTTGGTAAGACTTGTGAATACTAGTGAGGACTAGAAAATACTATAAAAATATTGTAGATTTGAATTTGGCTTGCATTTTTCTAATGTTTTTGCTATGGAAAAATAATGCAAAAAATAAATATTAGGGAGTATGTCTGGAAAACAAAATTACTGGACAAGACCTATGTGGGATAGTGGACAACAAATTAGACGTGATCTTGCACTGTGCATTGGCACTTCAAAAAAAGGGGGAAAAAAAGCTAATGCAATTCTGAGCTATATATCTAGACACTCATGTCATAAAAATAGGGAGGTAATAATTGTTCTTTGTGATCTCATTGATACTGTCCTTTCTGCTGCCACCTCTTTGCCAGGGAAGTATTAACAAATTAAAGTTAACTGAAGAACAATAAAAATGTACAGGAGCCTGTAGGCTTTAAGGCAAATTAACAAATATGTATGGCTTTGTTAATCTATTGCTAAGGGGAGGGCATGATACTTTAGAAATATTTAATGTATAAACACTACTTGTGTGGTACAAAGAAATACAACTTTCCAAAATAACTTTCCATAAACTGAAGGGAAAACTTCATACAGGAGAATATTATGCTGTGTAACACTCACAAGGAAGTGTTGGAAGTACCATCGCATGTGACTATTGATTTCTGATTGACCCAAACACTAACAAATGTACAATAAGGAATAATTATGTGTAAGGTGAACTAGATAAACTAATAACATGTCTCCCGTTTCCAATTTCTATTACTGAAATAATAAAAGAATAAATTTAGTATGCCTAAAAGGCTTTCATGCAAGGAACCAAAAGTGACATTTAGTTTAGTAAATATTTTTTGAAGTGGATACACAGTAGACTTTTTCCTGACTCTATGAAATACTTAGTTTGGACCATGGGGAATAAATATGCTCCAGTAAGTATTACAGTAAGTCTGTATGTAAGCATGTATGTACATAAAATATCACGTCTCTGTCAAAAGAGATGTCCCTCCATTTCCTGTTAGAGGCCCTGTTCTTCACCACCGGAACTGTACTGAGCTGCTAGTCTGGAGGATGTCTCAGCTGCACAATCCATGTAACTTCTAACCTAGTATGCTGACTTAACGATTGCCATTTCCTCCTCCTTTGCTCCATGGTCGAAGTCACATGTCACAAAATAAAACATGTATGTAACACACAAGATAACTGTCTATAGATATGCATGTAGGGATTATTTTATGTACATGAGAAGAATGGATTGGCGTTCTGACTGCAAATAGAAATACATTTTATGTTTAACATATACTTACAATAAAATGATCTAACACTTCAGTGGGTTCACATAGTTCTAGGATCTGTAAGAACATTTTCATTTCTTACTCTTGTAACTTGTGAAGAAGGCCTAAGGGTTGAAATACCTCAGCTAACTTAATTTTAAGGATTGACCTTTCGTTCAGTGTATATTTATGAAAGATAGGAAAACTTGCATTGCAAAACTGTTAGTGTTAAGACAGCTGGTGATGATGTTCTTGGGTCCTTTAGTCCAGGGGTCTCCAAACGTTTTTGACCACGCACCCCCCAGTAAAATTATTTTTTGAGCAGGCACCCCCACGGGGGAAGCCTTGCCCTAGCCCCACCCCCATCCATCCACACCCTCTCACTTCCCCCCCCCCCAACTGCCCTCCTCTAACCCACCCCTCCTAGTCCCCTAACTGCGCCCCGGGGCAGGTCCCCGCTGTGGCGCCCGGCTCCTAGGGCCCATCTCCGCCGCAGCGCTCGGCTCCTGGGGCCGGGTCTCCGCCGCGGGGCCTCAGCCGCGGCGCCTGGCTCCCGGGCTCGGGTGTCAGCTGTGGCATGTGGCGCCTGGTGCCCAGAGCCGGGTCTCAGCCGCAGCGCACGGCTCCTCCGGCCGGGGCTGCCGCAGTTCTTGCAGAGCAGCTGCCGGGGCAGCCCAGCTCCTCCTGCCTTATTGGAAACCTCCCAGGTTTCCAATAAGACAGGAGGAACCAGGCTGCCCCGGCAACTCCCCTGCAAGCGCTGCAGCAGCCCCCAGCGGCAGGAGGAGCCGCCCTGCTCCTCTTGTCGCCGGGGCTGCCATGGCGCTTGTAGAGAAGCCACACGGCTCCTCCAGCTGCTGGGGCGGTGCACCCCCGGGAGTGGTTTCGCACACCCCCAGGGGTGTGTGCACCCCAGTTTGAAGACCACTGCTTTAGTCTACCATGATAGTGTGGCATTCAGAGATGGCTGCACAAATCTGTTAGAAACTAGTAGCAATTTTCAGTTACTTTTTCTCTCACTCCTCTAGCTTCCATCTTGTTCCTTTTTCCATGTTGGTGATTTAGGTAAATGCCCCCAAATCTGTGTAAATAAGGAAGAGGAATGGAGGGATAGAAAGGAAAACACTGGAATCTTTTGAAGTAGGCATGGAAGATCTAATTATAATTCTATGGTACTTGGGAAGAGCAGGGCAGTCCAGGCCAAATTCCAGCTTGGGTACTTAGGGAAGAATTTAAGTTTTCCACTTGTACTTCCAATGAAATATGGTGCTTATTTCTGGCCTTAATTTTTTTTCCCCCATCCCTCTTGGTCAGATCACTTGCAGCTTCTGTTCTATAACCTCTCTTCCCTGTATTCCTAGCCAATTTGTTCTGTTACCATAGCCATGATAGTTAAATTCATGTTAGAGACTCCTGCATGTCTTTCACTACCCATGACATTTCACCTTTGATAGTGCTCATCTTTACCTGTCTACATAGTTTTCAAAATGCCCTATAGTGGGCCACAATATTTTAGAATTTCATGACTTTTCCATGGTGCCCATGAAGCTGTTACATAGGTCTTGAAACCTAATAATTCAAGATTCTAACCCTTCCAGTCTTACTTTCTGTTTAGAGCCCATTGCCACAGTGAGAAATAGCTAGAGCACAGAAAGAAGACCTAAGGACTTCGGACACATTGGTTTGGAAAGCATTCTAATATGTTTCCTGACTCCAGCACAAGCTCACAGGTTGTCCTCATCCCTGAAGGTCCATGTACTGTGGTGACACAAGTTAAATTACCAAGTTACTAGAAATTAATGTTTTCCTGTAACTACAGGGGACTTTAATTGGAAACTATGTTAATCACATAGTAATTATCTTTACTTCTAGTGCATTATCTCCCGAAAACTGTGCAATTAATTTGTGTCACTGCCGTTACTGAAACACAAACCAACTGTGCATTAGTTACTCACACACCCAGCAGTGGCCTATATTCTTAAGTGGCTTATACAAATCATTGACTGATTAGTTACTTGCTCTCTTGGTGGAACCAGCTTTTCAATATCATGGAATTTGACAATTATGGGCTTCCTTCAAATAGGCCTGTTCTTTTCCCACCCAAGAATTGTTTCTTCTGTTTTCTTAGGAGGGAGGGCATTTTTATTTATCAAGTCTAATAGCAGTAGTCACTTCTGCCAGAGCTTTGAATTACTATCTGGGACTTTTGTCTTCCGCATCTAGCAAGGGCATATAGCTCCATTTATCAAAGTGAAGCGAAGTCTTGGGATTTTCTTCCACTTATCTCTAGATGATCAATGACCACAACCCCTTTCTCCACCAGCTTTCTATGAAAACCTGGTTCTGATGGCCCATGTGTTTTGTTGCCACCAGTCTGGATAACTGTAAAACACTTTCTAGGATTGAAGGTGAATGCAATACAGAGGGTCCACCTTTGTGACTGTGCACCTACTCAATGAGACAGCCCACCCATCATGAGCACTTCACCTACATGTTCCACTTTCTGTTGGTTCCCAGTCTGTGTCCAGTATCCATTCAAAGCCATGGTCCTGATCTTCAAAGGCATCTGTGGGAGACCACATCATTCAGCATTTACCAAGACAATTGCTCTCTGGGACAATGCAACTTTCAAAGCGCCAAGACAAAGGTTTCAAGAGCCAGAGGTGGTCATCTTGGTCAAAGGGGTTACACAGGTAGAACAAATTTCTGGAGGAAATGTGAATAGGCCAGAGTCTGACTCCTTTCAGGTCATACTCCAAAACCTTGCTCTTTGACAAAGCACTTCCATCATGATAGGCAGGTCCAATCGATGGGGAGGGGAGATGGAGGGGGGAGGGCTATTTGGCCTAGGCCTCAAGCTCAAATGGGGCCTCACATTTAGACACTTGTTAATTTTTTTGGCATTTGATAAGTTTTTCAACTTTTTTATGCACATCCCTATTAGACCAGAAAAGCATTTGTTAAATAAAAAAATATTTAAATTGTGTCTTTTTTTTTGGTGCCTGATTTTGTTTTCATGTGTCATTTTTAATTTTTATTATGGGTAGGAGCCTCAAAAGCTGGAAATAGCAGAAGTGAGCATGAAAGGAGGACTAAGATTCCTATCCTGGAAGCTCTCTGCTTGTGAAATGACTATAGAAATCTTTGTGGGCAGCTGTATATTGGTTTTACAGCAATCAAGTGTGTTAAGCTTGGATCGTTCGGTCTTATTTTCTTATCTTGTTAAGCAAAGAATTTTTCAGCCCAAGGAAAATCTTGTGAATTTTTAATCTCTATATGTAAGAAGTGTTGTTCATGGATATCATGATGCAACCTTAATTGCTGAAAGTGTGACACTAACATGGGGGAGCATGTTTGTAAGTTATATTAATTACAGAAGAGTGAGCTCATTCTGGAGACCTGATTTATTTACAGGAGTTATTAATGATCAGTAAAATCAAATGGTGAGTGAGTTATAATGGTCAATAATAGCAGAAATGAGCATAAACAGCATGTTTGAAGTCCAGCTCACCTGGTGTTCTGTTTATGCATCGTTTGTATTGATGGACTATTTTTGTGTATATGATGGAGCACATAGTCTGTGGCTGCAGTACCAGGAGCCCCCAATTGGGGCACATTGTGCTTGATTATTTTAAGGTCTACTCTACCCAGTCCATGAATTATCCATGATCAGGATGTGATTTTTGAAAAGTGTGTTCATTTTTCACAATTATTGGACACGTAGGCCCTGATCCGGCACTGAACGCGCTGTGGGTGCAGGGTGAGAGTATAGACTGTGTAACAAAATTTTACCTTGCAGTTTGGTTGTGAACACGTCACTGATTTTCATTTACACTAAAGGCTGTTTACAGTTCTCTGGCAGTGTAAACTAGTTACACCCATTTTAAAGCCCCTTTACAGCATCACAGCCACGTAAAGGAGCCTTAAGCTATGTCAACACTAGAGACCTTACAGCAGCACAGCTGCACCGCTGTAAGGTCTCCGGTGTAGCTGTTCTAGACCTATGGGAAAGAGCTTGCCAGTCAGCGTAATTAAATCACCCCCAACAAGCAGCAGTAGCTGTGTTGGTGGGGGAGCATCAAAAGTTTTACCAACAAAAGTGCTCGTGTAAACATAACTTTAGTGTAAATGAAAATCAGGACCTGAGTAGTTGCCTTTGTACCATATGATTGGTCACCTTCATGAGATGGTATTGTTTCTGTTTCCTCATTGGATGATAAAAGCTTTATAAACAAGAGTCCCTTTGCAAGCAACCCATGGGCAGTCATATTGTTTGTCTACTTTGTGAATAGCTAAAAAGGCTTTTCTTAATGGTCACAAGTTCTCTTCTTGTGTGAAAGCGCTTGGATGTTTATTCATATGAAAATTCACGATGGTTTTGTTTTCTGCAAACGTTCTTTCAGATTAAAAACACTCGTGTATGAATAAAATCAGTTGTAATTGCCATCAAAACAAATCAGTGGGTTTTTTGTTATTGTTTAAAGCAAGAAGTTGCACAATAAATGTTTAGTGGCTTTTGCTTACCTCTAGTATGTGTGTGTGTGCATATGTTAACCAGGACTTTGTGAATTTTGTGCTTTAATATAAATGAGAATAATATGTATAGTCTTTCCTTCTGCTTGCCTTTTAGGCCCTGATCCTGTAAGCTGGTCAATTCAAGAAAACTCCTGTATCTATTTAAGTTAAGGGGGGCTGTGTGCAGGCTAAAGGACTACGTGCAAAGCAGCTTGCAAGATCAGGCCTTGATTAGATCTTAGTGGATAAGGTTATGCAACTTAACGGGACGTCTACTGAGCAAGGGTTGCAGGTTTGGGCTCCTATCCTTAGACAGTAAGAGTTGGCAATTTATTGCAGTCCCATCGTTTCTGCAGAGCGGTACTGAGTGAATGCCCACAATTGTTTTGTTGGCATGTGCTGACTCAGTGAGGCAAGGTTGCTTAGATTCTGTTTTTCAGGAAGTTGCGGGGAGGGAAGGAATTGTCGCTGCTCTGCATCAGTCAGTGGCTGTCTTAATTAAATAAGGAAGATGATCTTCATTTTTAAATGTAAATGTCAATTCCACTTAAAGACTGTTAAAAATCACTGCAAAATAATGCAAGGAGAGCAGTGTAGAATGCTTGAATTAGCATATTTATTTATTTATTTATTTATTTATTTAATATTAAACGAAGTGGGAAATTTCTTCTTTGGTTTGCCCTATCTCCGCTAACAATTAGGTTGCTTAATAAATTTAAGAAGAAGAGAAACCCCTCTATATAAATCTAATGAAACCTTTAGAAAGAGTCTTATTAAAAAACAGGAGAAATCATTCTCCAGTTATCTAATAAACTGGCCAACTTTAATCCTTAAACTGGGACAACTGAGAGTTACTTGCATTGTATAGCAGGACACTCTGATTTTTTTAAGTATGTCTCTAAACCTTGCAGTGTAGGTATCTGTTCCAAGAGTTGCTGTGCTTTCTACCCCTAAAAATAAATGAAATAATCTGACAGTTGTCTGCTTCAGGAGTTACCAGCACGCTTAGGTTCATAGTAGATTTAATTTGAAATTGGTGCAGAGGTTTTTAAATCTACACAGTATTGTGATAATCCACATTTAAACACCATACGGTGGCGTCTGGCTACCTTAAATTAGAAAAGATCTGAACCAAAGGTGTGGATTAGAATTTTGTAACTGTTAGAAGCAGAATCCAAATGTTGCATCTGAACATATCTGAATTTACATGTTTGAAATTCAAACCCTACTTTTGCCGATGTTTCAGGGTGTTGCAATTCAGCTGGCCACAGAGCCAATCATGAGCACTGAACTGAAATATGAACCTGAGTCTAGATTTTGTTTTCAGCCCTATTTCTCCTTCCAATGGGATGGGTAAGAAGACATTACATTTTATAGCAGCCATGAAAAGCAGAATGAAGTATTTGCAAAACACAGCAAGCTGATGTCTTGCAAATATATGAAGTTCTTTGGCCTTCACAGCTCAACCAGTGGTTTGTTGTTTTCATGCTAATACAAATTCTTGTATTAATAAGAGCACGGCCTTGGGTTTCTTCATCCGTATGGGAAAAAGTTACTTGTCTGGTGGTAAACAAAGAACAGAAGAATTGATTCACTGTCTTCAGTTTTAAAAAGATGGTATGAAGCAATAGTGGAGCAATTTTAATTGTAACTATGTAACACTTGCGATCAGTACGATCATTTGTGTTCTGTTTTTAGGAATTGGGGTACTAAAGAGTACATAGAGCATTAGAAATGCAAAACATGACCACATGTTCTCAGGATTTTGTCAGTGTTACATGAAAGAGCGCTTGTGCTGGGATGCTCAACTGTGAGGGTATTCTCTGTTTAGTGTGTATTTACAGAGATGTATGAATATTTGATTAATGAGTCATGGTCTCTGGAGAAATTTAATAACTGTACTGCTGTACAAAGCCAGCTCCTTAACTGTTAACACAGCTGCCAATAGTGTCATTGACACTGAAGGCCTTTCTGCATCTAATGTATTCTGTGGAGTAAATTCCTTCTTTACAAGGGAATCTGTGGGACACATTATTCAGTTATCTGTTTTGAACTGTTACAAGCTCAATTTACAGACACTGATTTGTAAAGATTTTTCCAGTGGAAATAAGCAGTGACACATGAGCTGTGTAAAACAGCAGTTTCATGTGGTTATGTTTTTACAAAAGTTTGTTGGAAGGTCAGATTTACAAAGTGTTGTTTTAAAAACTTCTCTATCTATTATAATAAGGTCTGGCTATAAAGTGTTATTACCTGCAGCATTAATATGAAGTTTATATACTATAAAAGCATATGCACCATAAGAATGAATTACAGATGTGGGCACTAGTGGTTTTGTGTGTATAAAAATCGATATTTGTACAATCCAATATATAAAAACTGAAATTAGAATTACATTTAAAAAATGGAAATAGTGCATCACAGGTTGACCGTAGTAATCCTTACTCACCTGAGCAATGAATTCAATGGGAAGACTTTGGTGAGAAAAGACTCTTTTGATGTCATTTTCAGAGTGAGGTACTAGTTGTGTTGTGTGTTTTTATTATTTTTTTAATGTCAAGACAGATTCATTATTAAATTTTTGTGGAACACTTTTCCAGAAATAATTCACTCTAATTTTACTATTTTCTCCATTTTTATTTCTAATATCTGTGAAGAGATCAGTTCTTACTTACAAAGTTAGGTGGATATTTTAGTGGTGTTACTTCACTTAAACTACTTTAAATAATAGGAGAAAATGTCAAAAAAAGATAAATTTAGTGCTGAAGCTTTCACTGGAAGCTTTAACTGCAGGTTAGAATTATACATGCTATGCAGAATTTCCTGCAACACTTCTCCTTAGGGCCACAATGCATTACAGCAGACGTATAATGAAGCTGCTATAAAATCTCTGGTAATTAAGGGGGATTTGACAGTAATTGCAACAGTGAATCAACTTAATTATTACCTGCTTCAAAGAGAGCTAACCTGATGTTATAATCTAACCTTTTCTACTTTTAAAATGAGAGATTAAACAAGTATATGTAGCATTTAAGAATTAAATCTGTTGAGATAGAATTCTATTAATATACTTTATTATATTATATACTATATTATATAGTATGTATATACTATATATAAAATTCTTCTTTAGTTGCTGTGTACATATCATATGAGTAAAAAGCAGCTGAAGGAGAACGATCATCCAATGAATTAAAACACACCGTGTGTGTTTGTTCATATAATAAGCAAAACCTTAACCCATGTTTCTGATGCAACCCTCTTCTTGACTGTTAGCAGCATAGGGATACATATAAAGACCTTTGTTATAAAATGCTACAACACACTTAAGTCTAGTTCCTTGAAGAGCCTTATAATGGAGACATAGTGAAGGTACTATATTTGTGGATTGAATTTTAAGCAAACTATGCTGAAATATATTTCAGATATACAGTAAAACCACAAAAGCAAGGGGATATTGGCTCGAGGACGTCACAGCGCTATTTGCACTCCTGTTGTGGCATTCACAATACTGTGAAATGCTATGTAGCTTTTACAGATGTGTAATATTGAAGTAAAAGTGTACTTGGAATGGTTAGCTCTCCTTTGGTCGAAATTGGTCAGATACTTTTGGTGCTATGTAATCTGGCCACATACTGGGAGGAAGACTGTTGACAGAGGAACATATTTTAACTTCCTTGTCAATATTTTATCCAATTTTAGTATAATGATATAGTCAGCAAATAACAAACAACAAATCAATGTGGTTTAGAGTGCCTTGGACTGTGGAGCAGACAGGTTCCAGCTTCAAGGAGCTTCCAGTCTTCTTACCTTCATAAGATCTTCACATAAACATCAAGGGAAGAGTAGACCCTATAATGACACTATGAGCTGACTGAAGTGCATTAATAGAAAGGATGTGTTAGTGACTAAACATCAGGGGCTTGATCCAACTCCTTTTAATATCAATGGACTCTGAGACGAGTTGGGTTGGGTCCCAGGTTAGCATATCTTGAAGCACACCTTAACTCTTTGGAGGACAAGTTCAACTCCTAGCTGGTCAACCCAGCTTTCCATACTTTAAAGGTAGAAATATTGAGTTTCATGAGGTTAACCAAGGGTGGGTCTTTTGAAATAGATAATCAAAAAAATGAGGCCTTTTCTACATAGATTTTAAAGATTCCATAGCATCTCACATAAGACTAATGAGTTGCTTAGAGAATATTAACCAAAATTTTCCTCCCTGCCTCTCTTGCAGGCTGCCTCCCTAGTTGATTTCTATCCTTCCCCGTAGGAGTAAGAGCATTTCATCAGTGCTCTATGTATGTCTAGTATGTGAAGCATCTTGGAGGATGAGAGGCATCATGTGAAATCAAATTGTATTCTCCAAAAGCAACAGAGACCTGGGCACAGATATGCTGAGGATGATCATTTTCCATAGTACTATCCACATCAGGATCACCAGCCACAGAAACTAACAAATTTAGCCTCACAACACTTGTCTGAAGTAAGGATTTTACGGATGGAGAAACTGAGGCCAGATATTATGACTTAAAAACCATGTGTTCTTGGGATCACATAACTATTCTTTTATTGTTTACATCTGCTTGTTAGGTTGTGGAAAGATAGTCAAAGAGATGTATGGGGGGTTTTTCTGGTGCCATAGCATCCTGCCACTTAAAATGTTAGTTTTTCCCCTGTAGCCCTCAGTTTTCAGTAATTTGATAGCTTGACTGTTTCAAATGGCTCACTGCTGAAAACGTTCTCAACACATGTAGCAGTTCCATGGTTTGTGTGAAAACATCAGTTTTTCGTGCACATAAAAGGAACTTAAATTAACTGCATGGCACTAAAAGGGCAAGTCTGTGGTATTAGCAGAACACAGTTGTCAAATGTGTATCCTTCAAATAAGACTTAGAACACTCTATAGAAATAACTGCAACAGCTTGTTTCAGTTTTGTTTCAAAATTCTAGTGCTGTTGCTGCCCAAGGACAGGTAATTTTTTTTTTTTTTTTGGAAAAAAAGATCCTACGCTGGGCTATGCCTTCTGGTTAACAATGGAATAACATCTTAACCATCGCTCTGGAACTCTGTCTAGCCCCCATAGCTACAAAACTGCTAGGGTCTGCAGGCTACAGGATAAGTTCCTGTGGCAAAGTAGAAACAGTAGCATAGCCCAAGCTGTGAAAGCAACCTTCAGTAGAGAGAACGAGTCACAATCCCTGTGGTGTCTGCTCTTTGTATCTAGCACTGAGGCTTCTCCCTTATGGGATCGGGCAGTTCTGAAGAATCCCTTTCCCATGCCTATAACTCAACAAAGAGTAAGCTCACCCTGCAAGGATGACTATGCTGTGGCATAATATACTCAAATAAAGCACTTTCTGTTCTACCACCTATCAAAGTGGCCTTGTTTGTTTTACTTCGTGGCCCCCACCAAGTGACAGGGGCACATCACGATATTAAAAAGAAGTGCATGGGTGGCTCAAATGGCACAGTGCCAGTATTACTTATTAACTGCTGTCATCTGCCACAGAGAACAGTTAAAAGCCTGACTAAACAATTGGGTCTTTCACCCTGCCCTGAAAGGCTTCCGTCCCCAGGCTCTGGGAGATCATCAGAGGAAGTGAATTCCAAATCAAGGACCCCTCTCCTCAGAACACTCTACTGAAGAGACCTAGAAAGATTTGTCCTGGAAACTGACCCTGCATGTGCCCCAGTTTTTAACATGCAGAAAGGGGTGATCTCTTAGGGGTACAAGGGCCCAAACGGCACAAGAGACTGGGGCGAATTCTCAGTGACCACAGTTCCTCCGAAGTGTAGTAATAAAATAAGTAGGAACCTGCATCTGCAGCAGTCATAACTCCTGTAAGATTCACTTTAGCCTGTAACTTGGTAGCAGACAATGGAAACTTTAGAACATTTCCTAGAATTCACTTGAGCATAGCAAAAGCTAAATATCTGATCAGATGCTTTTGGTCTCTCTAGTGGCATCAGTGGCTTCCTACTCATATATTAATGGGGGGGAAGTGGCAGGCTTTTTAAATAACAAATTTTCACTGGTGCCTTTTGCTATTTTTACAATGCATTTTAACATAAATGAGAGATTAACACAGGGAAAAG
The DNA here is from genome assembly GCA_007922305.1 of Dermatemys mawii. Lineage (NCBI taxonomy): Eukaryota > Metazoa > Chordata > Testudines > Dermatemydidae > Dermatemys > Dermatemys mawii. The sequence goes on along the minus strand of ML677352.1, from coordinate 34,128,841 downwards.
GACTTCAGATGCACGCTCAGTAACTATTTTTTCATAACATTTAAATGGATTCAGGGTTGAGCGCTACTAAAATCGGGATTTATTAGAAATGCTCCGTGCATTTCAATGGAGTTTTTCTCATGAATCTGGATATTTTACATTATTTCAATAGAGCTGACCCATTAGAAATGCTCCAATATAACCAATGGACCATTTCTAATGATCCTGGTTTTACAGCAAATCCAAGGGTCAGCTGTACTGAAAACAATGGTGCTAACCCGTAGGTTTGTTAGAAAAATGCTTCAGTGTCTCAATGGACCATTTCTAATCAATCAGATAAATAGGAATCCTGCACCCAAAAAACCCCCCCTCTATTGGTGAAACCCATGGATTTGTTATTACTGGCATCCTTAGACAATAGTTGGATTTTTTTGTTCTTTCTAGTGAAATTCCCTCTGTGCTGTACTCACTTTTCTGTGAAGAAGAAGAGAAATGAAAGCACAGAGAAGTTCTAAGAGTTGCTCTGAGCTGGGATCAGAACTTGAGATTTCTTGGCTTTTGAATCATGCAGATGGTTGGAGTGCACCTCTCTCTGCCTGCCTCCCTAGGTGTTACGGTGGGAGCATCATCACTGGCCATCCCTGCAACCAATTCATCCTAGTCCAGCCTACAGCTGTTGCTCTAGATCAGACCCTTAGGGACCTGCCCATCTTTCCCCCTAATTGGCCTAGGCCCACTGAAAAACTCTATTGAAATGCATGGAGTGTCCATCATGGCAGATCAATGGGAAGATTCAAGAGGCAGCCTTAGGCACCCCACTTCACTGGGAGAACTAATAGACTTGTTCCCCTGAAGTGTGGCCCCACCCTTGTAGCTGGACTTGGGGTGGTAATTGCAGATGTCTGGGCTGGAGAGGGGGAGACCCAATCTTCCTCCCTGGACAATTGTTCCCCTGTATTCAGGAGGGTCATATCTAAGGAAGGAGAATTCAAACCCCATCTAACTGAGCAAAGGACAGATGTGTAGATACTACTGACACCATCCCAGCAGAGCCATGATGGGGTATTGGAGTGAAAGAACACACACCTCCTTCTCCGCCACCTTCCCAAACAGCATCCTTTCCTGGGAAGCTCTGATATTATTATGTGACTCCAGGAGCAGGGGACCTAGTCATGGGCCTAGAAAGCCTATGTAGGAATCCAGCCACCGGGGTAAGATCGTATGTGTTTTGGGATGCGGCTTCTGAAAAATGCTGCTACGTATCTTGAGTCTACTAGGATTTGTGGATGAAAGGTAAAAACCACTGAGACAATTTTAATAATTTTGGATTTGCTTATCAGATCATTTTTAGTTGAACTCATCCTATACAGACACACATTTTACTAAGATTCCACTGAGGTTAAAAATGCACTGGTAATGAATCCAGATTCCTTGTCCTCTTTGTATGAATTAGAAACCAGTCTAGTCCTTTCTAGCTCTCCTTGTCACACTCTAGGAAATTCACTGACCAACTTGTCTGAAATAAAAATAAAAAAAAGGTGTGGGTGAGAAATCTATAAAAATGGAAACTCCTTTTTAAAAAAGATTAGCGTAACTTTGTTCTCTTTTTTTTAGGAAGCTAAATGATTTTACCTGACTCTAGAAGTTGAGAAATCCAGGCTAGAGCCAAAAGAAAGAGATTCTGCCCTGAAGTTGCTAAAATTTTGTGCCTCTGCCTAATGCTTGAATATATGATCAGTGTATTCCTGAATGTGGGAAGACACAGTAACCATCGTAGGTGGGTTCAGAGAGTCCAGCATAAAGACTGAGTATCAATGAGACCACCTTAGATTTCCTTGTTTCTTGACACTTTTGCTCCCATAACAGAAGTTTATGCTTCCAGTTCAATTGTCCTCTAACTGGTAAGGACTTTACTGAAGAATGTAGATCCTGGTGGGAATACACTTGATCAGGGGGATTATAGCAAAGGTAGCAATGTGATTTCAAGTCTTTCCCTGCCCTACAGGCATTTGCAAAATCACCAACAGGCAACCTCCCACTACCCACTCAAATGAGATGCAGCAGTTTATCATGTCAAACCTCACTGCTGAGCGCAGTGTCTAGGGCCTCTGGCTGTCAGAGGTAGGATTTCAGCTTGGGTTCCCTAAGGCCAAATAGAAAGCCTCAAATGTTCATTTATGTTTCTTATTGCCTGGCCAAACCCGACTGTGCTTAAAAAAGTTTTAAAAGCTGGCCCATATATTAACAGGGCTCAGAAAAATACCGAACAAGTTAAAATGTTAAATACATTTTTTAAACAAAAATGCATTTTACGCTCTCCTTACTTCTTTTGCATTAGTTGCCTATATGATATGTTTCTTCCTGTGACAGTAGTTCTTGAAATGAATCTCTCTCATTGAAACCTTGGAAGCAATCCAATTTGAGATAAGTACTAAAATATTGTCGGACAATCTGGTTCATAGACATAACTACATAGAAGTGTGTGTGTCTACAGTGAAGTGTGTGTGTGTATATATTATATACACTGTATACAAAGGTTGTGTGTATATATGTATATTAAAGTTGTATCTGCTTAAGTATTTGTGTAATAATACACATACACAATATGTATATATACACATATCTCTATGTTCAAAATTTGTGTATAGATGCACATATATTTGAGTTGTGTTTATATATCTATAGACTTGGAAGGATTAGATTTTTATTTGGTAAATGTTGGAAAACATCAGTTTCACCATACACCCGCAAACCAACAGAAAAAATTTCTTATCAGTTTAATAATAGAAATCTACAGATAGGCAAAGTAAGAAAAATGCTGCTTGACAACTTATTAGAGTATGATTTAAGGATATTAACTTTGTGGACCTTATATGTCAAAATATACAATCTGTGTTATAGAGCTTTAACTTTTTGAATTTCAGCATCTAATGTTATTAAATAATTGTCTGACCTCTCCATTGTGTGATCCCCTGCCCCGCATAATTTACCACAACTTAAAATTTAGATTGATAAAAATAGGAAAAAAGCTTAAAACTAATAATTCTGTGCAACTGTGAAAATTGAAGTAGTTAAAAATAGAAAAAACACTTAAAATAAACATTATGTAATCCATCAAAATTATAAAAACCATAAAAATTAAATTCTGTGAAGCCTATATATTTGTGTATATATACTATTAATATACATTATATCTCTATGTACAAAGTATGTATATGCATATATTTGAGTTATATTTCTGCGTAGCATATAGAGTGTTTCTGTAAAATATTTACTATAGTGGGTGCGCATATGTGTATTCATGGTGTATGTAAATTTGTGTAAGGTATTTGTGCAACCATAATTTAATCCTCTGTTCAAAATTTATTTCAGCTCACAACATGAGCTCTTTGAAACAATGTTAATTGTTTCAGAACCAAAATCACTGATGATAACTCTTTTAGGAATTGTCATGTTGTCTATAAATATTTAGCAACTGGATTGCATTTGCCAGAGTAACCCTGCTTTACAGATGAAAAGGTAGCATCTGCTGAAATTAAAAGTGGCCACATTTTCACTGTAGCTTAATTAAATGCCAAAATTTATCTACATTAACAACAAAGTGGTGAAATTTATTGATCAATTCACATGATATAAGTTGACAAATGGCCTGAGCAATTTCCATAATTTTCTACACGTGTTAAAATTTGTAATGAAAAAAGGATACTATATTAACATTAAATGTAAAATGAAAGGGATATTTTGTAATGGGAGCTAACGCCTGGGGCAGTGCACTTTGTTTTCCATGCCTTGTGCAGGCCTAGGCTGCTAGAGCTGTGTACAGATGGGGCTCTGACAGTCCTACAGCTGTTCTCCTAATTGTCCATTAAGTGTTCTATTGATTCTCTGATTCAAAGTACATGTCTTTCAGCTCAAGCTATCCTGTGAAGTGGCAGGCACATTCCTTGCAGAATGACAGAGCTGCTTGAAACCTAAAAATGTGGGCTGCCAGTTTCAATTGAGGATCCTGCTTTCAAAGGGAAAGGCTTGGTTAAAGGAGCTTTGTAATAGCTGGCTAGGCTAGAGTTTCTAAACTTTTAGCATCAATCAATTAAAGCAGCAGCAACATGAAGAGTTTTAATTTCTTGTTAAGCATGTACAGATTCCACCTGGCTGATAAAGTGCTATGAGTATATCGGTGCTTGTTAACAAGTGATAAGGCTTGTTTAGCTGTATGCAGATTTTTTTTAAGACCCCTGACATGCGCAAAGATGTTCTCCTCTTCTCATTTGACTTGCAAGTTCACTTTTTTGCATTTTTTTTAAAGCGAGATCATCTGCAATTCCAGCTTATGCCAGTCAGAACCCTGTTTAAAATCATCTTTCTTTAATCTGAAAAGTGAAAGATAAGATGCATATCTGTTCCAAGGACCATAAATCTTCAAGGAAACAAATAGCCATAGATAAAACTGTAAAAGTTATTTAGTTCTCCACCGAAAGAGGTTTATTAATCTAAAATTTCCAGTCCATTGTGTCATGATTTGGTTATCACACTGTATCTCATTTCTTGCAATTGCATGAGCCTTGTATCTCAAGCAAAGAGAAGATAGCCCCATAGCTTAAACTTTATCAACTGAATTCAGATATAGCTCCATCTTTAAGTGTATAAATAAATAAATAAATTGCAACATAAAAAATATCTTCCTAAACACAGAGATTTGGATTGTACATATTTTTATCTAGAATTTTTTACCCATATTTGTATATATTGATTCTGTAATTAAATAAGTTTACATTTCCACTTAATTTAAATTTCTGTTTTTTTAAAAAACAGTATAATTCTCCATATAGAATAAGCAAACAAGGAACTGTATATAAACTCCATTATAACTTACTATTTGGAAATAATCTGTTAGTTGTGAAAAAAGTGAGTTTTTTCTGTATAATTTAAATTACAAAACGGCCCTGTATATTTTTCTCTCTCTCTAATCTAATATATAATTTAAATGAGACATGAAACTGTTTCAGATAAAATTTAAAATAAGAGGAGTTTGTTTTTGTTCAAGATGATTTTTATCCTTTATAGTTAAAGAAAAACACTCTGCTGTGAATATTTAAGATAGGGTTATTCTTTAATCATCCCCCTTATATTATTCCACATTTTACTTTTTGTATTGTAGCTAGCAAAATTCACAATAATGGAAGATAACACATTACTTCGACCCATCAATCAAATTATTCAGAGCCTTTTAATTTAAACCAGAATCTTGCTCCTTCAATTACATTACAGTTTGTTTTTCTTACCTTGGCCCAGTTGTCTTTGGGATGTCAAATTTACAAACAACAACGTATGGTTCTAAGAAGAAAATGAACTAGCCAAAAATGCAAATGAAATTTCTGCCTGTGATTCACAGGCAAAAAGAAAAGATGCATTTGAGATTTTATAACCAGAGTCTTTCCCTATTCCATAAAAAGGAATATGTGTCAAATTAAAGAAGTCATCTAGGAGGTTGTAGAATATGTTGTAAGGCGCATATTCTTAATTTAGGGATGTAAATTTCCACCTTCATGCGTGGGGCTAATACACCAAATTCCCTGTGCATCAAGAGGACAATAAACTACTTCGTTGTTTTCACCTTCAAACAGATTGAATAAAAAAAGTCTCTTTAATGTAATAATAAACTATATACTGATACCCACAAAACATTTTGTGAATCTACTTAGATTCCAGCACTTTCAATTACGCTGTTAGCCAGGTTTTTAAAAAGATTTTTAGAAGATTTCAACTGTAGGCTTTTGTCTTGTTGAATGAACTTCAGCTACACTAAATTTTAAGTAAATTTGTGATGACTGAGCAATATACATTGGCTGAGCTAGAATCCAATAACCCACAGGACAAATTAATTTTCAACAAAAAGGGCAGAAACCTCAAGTGCCATGAGTATATGGAATCTCAGTCTATCTCTCTGGAGCCATTTTTGCAAATCACTACAGCTATTCATAATCTAAATCAGTCTCCTTTAGCAGCAGAAAGATCTTTTTTCATGACAAAACAGAAGATGACATTCATTAGTGCCTAACTTGCATAAGCTACCTTAAATTTATTGGTGCTCTTATACTTATCGGGATAAGAATTCCTTTGTCTACAGCTATTGGAAAATTCCAGATGTACTACTTAAAAATATAAATTGTCACTTTCATCAGAACTTTTGGCAGTTTACTTTATTTTAGAAGTAAAACTGGTGGTTAAGGTTTTAAGACTTCCAATGGGCGTTGTTTCAATCATGGTTAATATGCACCCAGGATAGCAATACTAGTGTAAGTGAGCGGCTGTACAAAAATCCACACTTCTTAGAGAACTGATGCTGCTTAGAGCAAGAGGTGTAAACTCTGCACTATATGGTATATAAATACAACTTAGGGCATTACAAATGAACCCTAACATGTGAGTGGATTCATGGCTGAGGGCCAAATCCTCAGTTGGTGTAGATCAGTGCATCTCCACTGACTTGCAGTGGTATTATTCAGAGAAATGGTGTATCACAGTGCTTCTATTATGGACTGCTCCTTATGCTGGGGATCTTCTAGTGCACTCCTATCCCCTTTTCAACATCCCACATCCTGCAGAAGCTACAGAGCTTGGCTGTGTGAAAATGTATTATTAGGACAATGTTAAGGAGTCAAAGTATAAATGAATATGCTGCAGGTACCTGGTGGTTTCTGTCCTCCCAGTTTATACTCTACTCTTCTGGGCGTAGGACTATACATTTATTATATTGAAGTTCCATACAGTCCACAGTCTTCTCAACTTTCCAAATCTCTTTGGAGTATGTGTCTGTCCTCTTGGATATTTGCAGTGCCTCCAGTTTTGGTGCCATCCACAACTTTGAGCACTGGTGGATTGCGCTACAACTAGCAGAAAGTATATCTGCTTAAAGAAGGATAGACATATCACCATTGTAATAGAAGTTCAAGGGTTTTGCAGACCAGTAGATGCCCATGAACCACAATTTGAGAACAACTCCTCTATCAGAGCCTTTAAGAAATGAAAAATATCTGTTAGGACGCATATTTCTGATGTAGAGTCAGGGGATCACTTTCTGCCTGCAGTTTGGCTTATCGACCTTCCATTGCCAATGGCAGCTGCCTGTGCATATTGGAGTGTGTGCAACATTGGATGATGATGTTTGCTGTCTTATTGTTATTTGAAAGCTGACAATGTGACTGATGGGTACAAGACATGAAATACATCCACAAGTAGATTCAAGGACTATAACCACTTTAAGGATAATTCTCCCCTATCCATTCAAGACTTGTTCATAAAACATGGACAGCAAGGGCAGAATATTTAGCCCTGGTCTACACAAGGGGCGGGAGATTGACCTAAGATAGGCAACTTCAGCTACGAGAGTAGCGTAGCTGAAGTCGACGTATTTAGATGAATTTACTGCGGTGTCTTCATGGCATTGAGTTGACTGGTGCTGCTCCCCCATTGACTTCTGTGCCTCTCACAGTGGTGGAGTACAGGAGTTGACGAGAGAGCGCTTGGGGATTGATTTATCATGTCTAGACTAGACATGATAAATCGAACCCCAATAGATTGATCGCTACTCACCAATCCAGCACGTAGTGTAGACATACCCTTAGATTAAGTAGCTCCTAGGTGCTACCACCATGCAAATAAAAAATAATAATCTATCTCCTGCTTATAAACTGTTAGTTTTAGGGCATGCTCTTTAGTATTGTCTCTCTTGTGAACCCTACCCTCTCTTAAATGTTCTGCTAGTACCTAGAAGCAAGAGTAAATTCTTTAGCCCATTTTCAGAAAATCATGATAACTCGTCCATCAGGAATCATCTTTTCATCTTCCTAGAGACTACAAAGAAGGCTCAAATTTTAAAGAGGGAATCTGAACATTCAACACATTTACTGAAGGATGTGGCAGATTGTTGATGACTTGAAGTCTTTAAATCAAGACTAGCTGTCTAAAAGCTATGCTATAGTTGAAACTGAAAGTATGGGCTTGGTGCAAAAATTATTGGGTGAGGTTCTTTGGTCAATGTTATGCATAAGGATAGACCAAATGATCGGGCTATAAAATCTTTTAATCTGTTCTATTCATGCACTACTATATGCTCCTCTATCTCTAGGCTTTAGCTAAAGTGGACATGGATATTTATATTAAAATTGTAAAACTAAAATAGTGAACTGGCTTGTGCCTATGGGCAATGCTCCTCTCATCTGGATGCAATTGGGACTGCTTGTAGGCCCTAGAACAGGGGTGGGCAAACTTTTTGGCCTGAAGGCCACATCTGCGAATAGAAATTGTATGGTAGGCCATGAATACTAACAAAATTGGGGCTGGGGTGCGGGAGGGGTTGAGGGCTCTGGCTGGGGGTGCAGGCTCTGGGGTAGTCCAGAAATGAGGAGTTCAGGGTATGGTGGAGAATTCCTGGTGGGGGCGGAGGAGTGGGATAACGTGAGGGCTCTTGCTGGGGGTGCAGGCTCTGGGGTGGGCTGGTGATGAGGAGTTTGGGGTGTAGGAAGGTGCTCCAGGCTGGGACTGAGGAGTTCAAAGAGCAGCGGGGAGATCAGGGCTGGGGCAGGGGATTAAGAACATAAGAGAGGCCGTACTGGGTCAGACCAAAGGTCCATCTAGCCCAGTATCCTGTCTACCGCCAGTGGTCAATACCAGGTGCCCCAGAGTGAGTGAAGCTAATAGGTAAAGATCAAGTGACCTCTCTCCTGCCATAAATCACCCCCCTCTGACAAACAGAGGTTAGGGACACCATTCCTTACCCAGCCTGGCTAATAGCCATTAATGGACTTAGCCTCCATGAATTTATCCAGTTCTCTTTTAAACCCTGTTATAGTCCTAGCCTTCACAGCCTCCTCAGGCAAGGAGTTCCACAGGTTGACTGTGCGCTGTGTGAAGAGCTTCCTTTTATTTGTTTTAAACCTGCTGCCCACTAATTTCAATGGGTGGCCCCTAGTTCTTCTATTATGAGAACAAGTAAATAACTTTTCCTTATTCACTTTCTCCACACCACTCATAATTTTATATACCTCTATCATATCCCCCCTTAGTCTCCTCTTTTCCAAGCTAAAAAGTTCTAGCTCCTTTAATCTCTCCTCATATGGGACCTGTTCCAATCCCCTAATCATTTTAGTTGCCCTTCTCTGAACCTTTTCTAATGCCAGTATATCCTTTTTGAGATGAGGAGACCACATGTGCACACAGTATTCAAGATGTGGGCGCACCATGGATTTGTATAAAGGTAATAAGATATTCTCCATCTTATTCTCTATCCCTTTGTTAATGATTCCTAACATCTTGTTTGCTTTTTTGACTGCCGCTGCACACTGCATGGACATCTTCAGAGAACTATTCACGATGACTCCAAGATCTTTTTCCTGAGTAGTTGTAACTGAATTAGCCCCCATCATATTGTACGTATAGTTGAGGTTATTTTTTTCCAAAGTGCATTACTTTACATTTATCCACATTAAATTTCATTTGCCATTTTGTTGCCCAATCACTTAGTTTTGTGAGATCTTTCTGAAGTTCTTCACAGTCTGCTTGGGTCTTAACTATTTTGAGCAGCTTAGTATCATCTGCAAACTTTGCCACCTCACTGTTTACCCCTTCCTCCAAATCACTGATGAATAAGTTGAATAGGATTGGTCCTAGGACTGACCCTTGGGGAACACCACTAGTTACCCCTCTCCATTCTGAAAATTTACCATTTATTCCTACCCTTTGTTCCCTGTCTTTTAACCAGTTCTCAATCCATGAAAGGATCCTCCCTCTTATCCCATGGCAACTTAATTTATGTAAGAGCCTTTGGTGAGGGACCTTGTCAAAGGCTCTCTGGAAATTTAAGTAAACTACATCCACTGGATCCCCCTTGTCCACCGGTTTGTTGACCCCTTCAAAGAAATCTAATAGATTAGTAAGACATGATTTCCCTTTACAGAACCCATGCTGACTTTTGCCCAACAATTTATGTTCTTCTATGTGCCTGACAATTTTATTCTTTACTATTGTTTCAACTAATTTGCCCGGTACGGACGTTAGACTTACCGGTCTGTAGTTGCCGAGAACACCTCTAGACTCCTTTTTAAATACTGGCGTTACATTAGGTATCTTCCAGTCATTGGGTACAGAAGCCGATTTAAAGGACAGGTTACAAACCCTAGTTAATAGTTCCGCATTTTCACTTTTAAGTTTTATCAGAACTCTTGGGTGAATGCCATCTGGTCCCAGTGACTTGTTAAAGTTTATCAATTAGTTCCAAAACCTCCTCTAGTGACACTTCAATCTGTGACAATTCCTCAGATTTGTCACCTACAAAAGATGGCTCAGATTTGGGAATCTCCTTAACATCCTCAGCCATGAAGACCGAAGCAAAGAATTCATTTAGTTTCTCCGCAATGACTTTATCATCTTTAAGTGCTCCTTTTGTATCTCTATCATCCAGGGGCCTCACTGGTTGTTTAGCAGGCTTCCTGCTTCTGAAGTATTTAAAAAAGATTTTATTATTACCTTTTGAGTTTGTGGGTAGCTGTTCTCCAAATTCCATTTTGGCTTTTCTTATTACATTTTTACACTTAATTTGGCAGTGTTTATGCTCCTCTCTAGTTACCTCAGTAGGATTTGACTTCCACTTTTTAAAAGATGCCATCTTATCTCTCACTGCTTCTTTTACATGGTTTTTAAGCCACGGTGGCTCTTTTTTAGTTCTTTGACTTTGTTTTTTAATTTGGAGTATGGGAAGGAGTGTATTGAGTGGATTGGGGTGTGGGGAAGGAGTGTAGGCTGGGGGTGTGGGATCTGGGGTGGGACTGGTGATGAGGAGTTTGGGGTTCCGGAGGGTGTTCTGGGCTGGGATCAAGGGGTTCAGAGGGCAGGAGGGGGATCAGGGGATCAGGCTTGGGGTGTAAAGAGAGGCTCAGAGGTGCAGGCTATAGGTGGAACTTACATCAAGCAGCTCCTGGAAGCAGCAGCCAAACCCTCCCTCTGGCTCCTACATGGCACCGCAGCCAGGCGGCTCTGCTTGCTGCCCCGTCCGCAGCCACTGCCACTGCAGCTTCCACTGGCTGCATTTCCTGGCCAATGGGAGCTGCAGAGGCAGTGCTTGGGGCGGAGCAGTGGGTAGAGGGTAGCCCCCTGACAACTCCTAGTTGTAGGAGCTGAAGAGGGGGAGGCCACTGCTTCCAGGAGCTGTGTGGAGCGGCCCCTGACCCTGCTCCCACGCTGGAGTGTTGGAGCAGAGCGAGCCCCCGATCCCACTCCCCAGCGGGAGCTTGAGGGCCAGATTAAAATGGCTGGAAGGCCGGATACAACCCGTTAGCCATAGTTTGCCCACTCCTGACTTGGACGGCTAACAGATGATAGCAGTTCTTTAGCCTCAGTGGACTGGTAGGAGCCTGGTTTTGGAGTGTGAAGATGTGGATTATGTAACTACTGCCACCATGAAGTGTTGAGTAGCCATTGTGAATAACTACCGAGTCCTTGGAGGCCACAGATTTGTTACAATGTTTAAAATAAAATTTCTGGGTTTTATTTCTAATTATCAGATCAATTCTTCTGAGAATGTCCTGGCAAGGGAGCTACAGGAATTGCTTCCCATGCAAGTACAACAAATATAACTTACCTCCAGGAAATAGTTCTCCCAGCGTTCAAATGATTGCTCTGACTCCTGTTGCTACTATGGAACTTTGATACCTTGACTGGCTGGGCCTGGAAGCATCACACAGTCACATCTTTTTAGGTCTAGAAGGGGAGGTGCAGCACCTGTTGTGTAATGTAGAACAATCTTCTTCCTCCTTCATCTCCCCTCCCCCCAAAAAAGAGGACTGTTCTAGTGGAACAAATTTGAAAAAGGCTTCTCCTTCTTCATCCTTTATTGAAATCATAACCCTTTGTTTCTGACCTACTGGTTTGTTACCACGGAAATTCATAGGGCTATTACAGATTCATCATTTTGACTCCTCCTCTGTAGGCTGTTCTCTCTCTCTATATATATATAGATAAATGAGTCTAAAATTTAATTACAAGAAACATCTCAATGACATGAGAACTCACTTTCTGATCTCAAATCCATGTGCTTTATAAAAGTGGGGTAAGAATGAAACATCTTCATCTTGGCACAGATTTTCAAAGTTACAATAGGTGCATGCTCTTGCACATCTATGTTTGCGTGCAAATACCATGGATGCAAATCAGACCTTTTCACACTTACCTGGTCTTGTCTGAACCCCAAAATCTAATTTGCCTATGTACACTGGATATTTGTTTCCCTAAATTAGACATGCAATTGTATGTGAATGCCTAACTGAAAATATGCAGCCATATTGATGTGAATCCACTTTTTGAATCCATCACAGCATACGCAAGACCTATATGTGTATTTTAGTGTGCCTTGCCAGCTATTTTTTTAAATACTAGCTATGAGTTAAATAACTCCAACATGATGGACTAATCAGCATTGTTCCTGCCGTGTTCCATGAAAATATGGGAGGCACTTCACTTTTTATCAAGTGGTTTTCTCAGCCACATTGCCTTTTCTCTATTGGTTTTAAGCCTTTTGCAAAGTCATTAATCTTCTAGTGATGGTCAAATCTTATAAGTGTCAGAGGTTTAGATCAGCTAGTTAAGCACAAAGTTTGGATGTTTAACCCAAATCTGAAAAAAACCATCTGAGCATTGTACGTCTGTAGAACCCAAGATTCTCAGTACAAACACACGTTCTGACGTAGTCTTCCATCTTCTGTAATTCTGGTTCCAGTTGGAGGCAGGAAGTTCAGATGCAGGGGTGAAGAACAGGATATGCTTAGAGGCAGATATAGTGGAGTTCTTCTGAAGGTTACTGTTTCAGATTTGGACAAAAGTTCAGGCTATTGTTTATCTCTACTAGAAAAATCAGGAGGAGTTCTTTTATCATCTGTGTTCTAATCCTAGCTTTGTAGATGACCTTGGGCAAATTATTCCCCTCTATAAAGTGGCAAAAATAATAATTACTTTCCTCACAGAGATGTGAGCCTTAGGGCTTGTCTAGATAAACATTTAGTTCACTGCAGACTGGGATTTTATATTCTCTACTAGCCTGCTGCAGACTAATTGTCCAGGTAGACTCTGTTGACGCTCATGAACAGTTTGTTAATGTGGTTTGATCTAGTCCCATTTCAAAGAGGACTAGATCAAAGTGCATTAATGCACTGTTATGTGCTTCAGCAGGGTCCTCATGGACAGTTAGTCGCTGGCAGCCAAGTTCAGGGTTGAGTCACACCACAGCTAGCCCTGAACTAATTGTGCATGTTGACAAGCCCTTAATGGCTGTAAAATGCTCTGGGATCCTCAAAAGGTGCTGCAATATTGCTGTATAGAAAAGAAAAGCATCCTATCACAAAACATTCTGGAGAAAAGGGACTACTAAAAATAGCCCCCCTGTTTAGAAAGGTGCAGTATGAAAAGTCTATAGGAAGAATACATAATGAGCTATACCTGCTCCTAAAGCCATGGGCATTTCAGGTAGAACAGCCATTTAAATCTGTGTAAGTTCTCAGTAGCCTCGCTTGTATTCAACAGCACAACAAAATGAGCCCGATCTGATGGATTTCTCCCAGAAAGCAGTGAGCACAGCAGCAACTGGAGAGAAATCTCCCTCTGCCAGTTGGGAGGGCTAGGGCCCTGTGGGGAAATCCTGTTGGAAAGAGCCTTTTCCTTGCTCCTGGACCTTTTTAATGTGTACAGCTCAGCTCTTTCTGAAAGTGGATGATTTAGGGAGTATAAATGGAGGCACTCTGGTGCATCATCACAGCTCAGCTACTCTTCATGGTTCTCTCACCCTAAGAACGTGGGCTACACACTTGATCAGCCAAGAGAAGCTGCTGCATCTCCATTGACATATAGTCCAAAAGGTACAGTGCATAGCCACTGTAACAAGAAAAGGATCAGTTCGTGGCCCCAGGGTGTTAACATGTTCCTCAAGCCACCCTTCCAGGAAAGTTCTGATACTACAGTACTACAGAGGACACATTTTTTGGTGGCCTCAGAGTGCAGCACACTTTTCACAGAAGACTTATTCAGGCCTCTCAAGCCTAGGCACAAATTAAGCCATGGATGGAGGTTTAGGGTAGGCAGTAGGGGCCAGAGTTGATGGATTTGGGGGGGGGCTGGTGGAGACAGTGGTGGGGCCAGAGCCTGAAGCCCCATTGCCAGGGGGATAAGGATGGAGCCTGAAGCTGTGTAGCCAGAGATTGCCACCCCACCAGCCCAGGGGTGAAGCCAAAGCCTGAGTCCCACCACCCGTGGGGAACTCACCAGTTGTCTGCTCCTCCAGCGTTGTGCCCCAGCTATTTCCAGAGGTGGGCTGTGCCCAACCCCTGCTGGTGGCCCCAGTAATCAACACCAAGTCAATGCATCCAGGAGCAACAGGGAGAGGCCACTGCTTTGCCCCCCTTCCCTAGGTCACAGCCCAGGAGGTTGTGGCTGCAAGAAATGGCACTGGTGGCCGCATTTGAGAAACACTGAGTTAGAGCAGATCAAACCAGACCGTAATGTTTGCTAATTATTGTTAGTTTTCAAATTGCAACACACTGTGTCTCACATCAATTTCTCCTTTGATCTGAAGCTGATTGAGAGCAGAACCAAATGGCTCAATTATAAAGTTACCATAGCTGGATCTCTCTAAAAATGAGCCCAACTTAATTTTAGCTCTGCATAATACTAAGGAAATCTCTGCTGTAATTTGGCAATCTTTTTAGGATGGTCCTGAGGGTGTAGCATAAAATAAGAAGGCAATTCACTTACATCAGGCTTTTTGGTTTGCAGTTTAAGATGATCTATTTGAAATGAAGGCCAGGATTTGTTTAAACCTCTTTTGGAGCAAGACACCCATTTCTGGCGGCTATGATATCTCAGCACGAAGCAGGGCGTGGGGAGAAAAGTAAGTGGAAGTAGGCTGAGATGCTCCATACAGAAATTGTTCAGATCCATCTGGGAATGGTGAAATCTCTTGAAAATGGAAGTAAATAAACACTTTAAAATGGTTTATCCTACCTCCCTTGCCCCCCCTCCCCAAAACATAACTATCTGAAAACTACAGTAATTAGTACCACTTCCAGCCTCACCGTGCTCTGGCATCTCCACATTGACTTGCAGGGATGAGGATTGTACCCTGCAAACCCCACTGAATCTCTGGAGCCATGGGTCAAAGAGAGGCCAGTCCTTGCTAGCACACCCTTGGAGATAGCCAGCCTCCTACCTCCTGGGTCAGAAGGATCCCACGAGAACCACGATTCCATTGGTTATATTCCCTACAGCTAGGCTGTATTCCCTGTGTAGAAGGCTTTTGGGGGAGATGCTGATGCTGCTAGCAGCAGCAATACCTAGACAGATTTCTGAAAGTGCCGCTTCCAGTTCATTTCATATGTGGAAGTAGGAAGCCTGTAAGTGATGGAGAGTAAGCATTGCAATGAATGCCTGAGAAGCCTGGCTTTCTGCCCTCACACATATGACACACCGTTAGAGACCTCAGACAACCGCTCTTGTCCCATCCTGCACTCACTCCTCTCTCTCCCTTTTTCCCAGACAGTTCAGGAAAGTGTATGGCTCATAGCATTAGCAATGGGATCCGCATCCTTTCATGTCCTGATCACTAGTTTAAATTCAG
Organism: Dermatemys mawii; assembly: GCA_007922305.1. NCBI lineage: Eukaryota > Metazoa > Chordata > Testudines > Dermatemydidae > Dermatemys > Dermatemys mawii. Next base: position 34,113,207 of record ML677352.1, on the reverse strand, counting down.
TCCTGGGGCCAATTTCTCCCATTGCAGGAAGCAAGCAACTCCCATTGATTTTCTATGAGAGTTCCACTGACTTCAAAGAGAATGAATTACATAATGCAGTGGGAGACCAGGGACCAAGGTTGGTGGTGACCCACATATGTTACCACGTAAGGGGTATTTGGTGGTCTTACCCACTTTCCAGCAGACAAACCTCCACCAATGTCAGGATTAGTCGACTCACTCATTGTCAATATCTGCCATTGATTGTCTGGCTCTGGAGACTGGGTTTTCCTGTCCGCCCATGCGGTGGTCTGAACAGGTCAAGGGTGAGGAAGCTTGCACTGGGCTGAATGTGTTTTATGGATCTCACATAGCAATAAGCTCCGGATAGCACTTCATGATGACAGGCTCCGCCCAGCAGTAGTTGCTATAGGAATGTGTGAATAGATTTCATTCTCCGTGCCTACCAATGGGTCACTTTTCATGGAAAGAACATTGTGTTAAAATTGTCATGGTTTTAGGGATTGCCTCATTTGAACTGGTTGCCCTATGCTGGTCTGGTGGCCCAGTGATGTCATCAGACTGTGAAACTGGCTCTCGGCCACTCTGATTGTGTTTGTTGTCTGCAGCAGCAGTTCTGATCCCCTGCTCTCTATGTACTGTTATGAGAGTAGCCCATCGAAACTGTCAATATAGTTTATTCAGCAGCACACTTATTCTCTCATTTGCTCCAATGCATTTGAAAATCCTTAAGTATCAAGAGACAAGGAATTAAAAAGTAACAACCACCAAGTAAAAACAAAGCCATAACAATCAGGGAGCCCAATTCAACCCATATGCCATTTCGTCAGAATAACACCAGGAATAGAATATAACCCACAGCCTGTCTGAATCTTGTCAGTTGAAATAAAAGTGCAGCCATTGTAATAACAAATTCTGACTGTGTCACTTCTCTAGATAAATGTAGAGGAAAATTTAAGGCATCAAGGGAAGGAGCTCAAAATCAGGTGGTGCCCACATAATACACCCTAGAGAGGGAATCCTAGCAAGAATTTGATTGTGTGTATCTCTGTGTGTATTACCTATAGGTATAGGTATATGTATTAGAAATTCACAAGTATTCACAAGTCTATGTCAGAACATCTTGAACGTTTCACTGGATGCAAAAAAATTCCTTGCAGCAAAGATCAGTTTTTGCAATAAATGAAATAATCCCAACCCTTTAAGTAGGTGACCATAGTTAACATTCACATTTCCTTACACTTTGCAAGTGGTGAATGAGAGGTCTGATTAAACATGATACAAAAGGAGTTTGCAAGTAGCACTGTTTACTAACATTTCAATTTCTATGCCTCATTTATTAGACTTACAATAAAAAGGTTAGAGGGGTGTTTGGGATTGTCTTTAACCTTGATGATATTTCCACTGAAGCAGCATAATGGCTCTTAATTGCTTAAGTGAAGAGAACATGTTGACGTGTCCTTCTTTGTGCTTAAAGCTCTGTGCCTAAACCATTATGCTAATTCAAGCATTATATACACCAAAGTATTTATGGGACTGACACAAGTGATGTTGCAGGTAAAGGGCTGTGAAATGGTCTGTAAACAGAGAGAATTGATTCCAGGCCCAAAGCAATGCTGTTAAAGTCACAGACATTGAACAGCCAGCCCTACAATTTCTATCCAGATTGTCAAACTGGGTCAGACAGTGTCAGCCGGGCTGCCATTATAGATCAGATGGGTGGTTTAATAATATGTAAACCAACCACATAAATGGAAATTAACGTGGAAGCACTGAGTATCTGATTCTGGTTTTTTGCATAGCTGTTTTGTTTTCAGAATTCTGAGTTGCAATCTTTGCTAAAACCTTTAGGTGTAAATAAGTAAATCGGCATTATGGATTGTAATTGTATTTCCCTAAGTCAAGAGAGCAGCACCGCAGCCTGAAGAGATCACAGAAGAATATGTGTATCATTTAAATCTTTGTGCAGTAATATAAAACAAAAAATCTATAGATTTGACCCACTAATCCTTCAGTATATTTAGTTTTATACATTATCTGCCTTTTCATACTAGGGAGGGAGGTTAATATGTAAGAGAGCACTGTTACTTTTAAAATAAAACAGTTTTCAAATATCTTCTTACATGGTTTACTAATAGCCATAGACTCTCAAAACTGACTTAAAGAATTTTAAAAGTCTAATTTACTTCTCATCCTTTTATGCCATTTATTTACTTTTTGTATTTCACTCGCATAAATCAATGAAATTAAAAACTTTTTTCTACTTATTTTCACTCTAGGTTCTGATGTACTAGCTTAATTCTTTTCAGTTTTGCTTTAAACTGATACAGAGGTATGTTTAAATCTCTCACTCAACATCTGAAGTATTTTCATTTAAATATTTTTACATATTTTAAATGTCATGAAAACATTTAAATTCATACTACAATTCATGTGTAAATTGTAAGTTCAGACAAAAATCTTATATTCATATCTGCTTGTAAGGAACCACCATACTATGGACATGACGTAAGTAATAATAAATAATAATTAAAAAAAGATTTTGTAACATCTCTTTCCTTTATAGAAAAATCTAAATGTTGAACCTAAACTTGTGTGTGTCTTTTGAAATGCTCTGTGTTTTGATCTGAGTTAGAAGTGATTCAGCAAGAGGGATATTTTGGATTAAATGGACCTGGTTGTATAGGAAAAATCTGGACAAGTTGCTGCCTGTTTCTTCAAACTCCTCCTTCATAACAAGATGCTGTTTCTCCCAGCAGGGTACACTGCAAGGGACACATCAAGGACATACCTCTTTCCCTCCCTGTGGAAAAGTTCTGTTTCAGGGCTGTTTCCTTGTTCGCAGATTTCTGCAGTTTTGAGAATGTTCTTCTGTAAAAACTGCACCAGACCAAACGACTCAAAAACAGATTTTGGCATTATGCATCCCAGCTTAATATGGCTGCCAATGGGGTTATAATGTTCTGTTACTTGGACCACTGGCAAATATTTATATGACACTATAATATATCAGATCTATATGGTGATTGTAAAGAGGTGTCAATATTTGCATGTTAAGCCATGAGGTAAATATTTTTAATGGTTCGTAGGGTGGAATAGCAGAAATAATCTAACTCTGTGCTGAGTCCCCTGCATGCTTTGGAGTCCCTTTAGACAAAACCCATTCACATGGGAAGGGGTTAATTTTACCCTTGCAATATTTTGTAAAGTAAAATGAATGGTCTGAGGATTTATTCTAGTATAATAATTGAAGGGGACTGATGGTCGTGGGAATAGGAATGTGAGCTAAGAGATGCTGGAAGGTTCTATACCTATATTTGGGGGCTACTGAATAATATATTTGCATATTACACAGTGTATGATTTTTTGCATGTTTAATGCTTGAAACAAATATTTCTTGATTGATCAGATATGCTGTGCTTGCCCTTTATTAGCTATAGGTTGCAGGACATTAGGCTTTGACGTAAGATTTTTAGTGCCATGGTGAAACTGAGGCAAAAATATCACAAAAACAATCTTTCCATAGGTGATTATTCTCTTCCTGTTACACTCCAAACAGGGAAATGGAGAGGTCTACAAAAATGGAAAAATAAAACAACAAAATTGACCCAGACTCTTTAAAAACTTCATACGGTGGATTGGTTGAGGTCAGATCTTATTTTAATGATACTAATTTTCTGGTATGATTTAGTATTTATCTTTATATGATGTGCACTATAGTAATATGCAATACCAACCTGGTGCAATCAATAGCATTTCAATTCCTGTTATTAATTGGATCATACTTGAAGGCAAGGTGGAGGTGAGTTATGGGAAGTGTGGAAGTGGCAAGAGCTGAGTGTTATGCCCAATCTCCTAGGATGAGCACAAGGCCAGCCACCATCCCATTGACTTTTGTTTTTCCTGCTGGATCATGCTGAAGGAAACATCTTGGTCTAAAAGATAAATCGGATGCCTTGGGCGAGGAAAGGGAATAACAATGTATTTTCAGGACAAACCAGAATGACTCTGAAAGGCTTTTGACTTTTCTCCTTGCATATGCATCTCCTAAATGTCAATCCATAGGAAGGAATACAGAATTCTGGGAACGCCAGGGGAGTTACCTGCTGGAAATTCCTCCTGATGCTTCCCTCAATGACAAGAGGTTTGGGAATTCAGATAGGGAGTCGTGGATGAAATCTGGGAGATCTATGTAACCCAGACTCTTTGAGTAACCCAAGATCCATCCTAGCAAGTCCCAAGGCAGAGGTCTATAGGGTTCCCTGAAATTCCC
>ML677352.1:34048934-34106434 GCA_007922305.1 Dermatemys mawii | reverse complement strand
CACAAGTGGAGAGCAGTCACGGCTAGTTGGCCGCTGATGTATCAGATACAATGTCTGTACAGGGTTCAGTGCCTGAGCCAAATGTTAAAGTTATTTGTTCTTGTCAATAAACTAAACTTTACTGTGACCCTATATTTTTATTATGCCACATGTATTTTAAGATAGGGTGTTATTGCCTGAACTTCCAGTGAGTCTTGTAAATGTTGCTACAAAGTGATGGGAAGCAAATATTCTTGGAACTGGTACCATGAGCCCTCCAATATACAACTTAGGGTTTTCAGCTGCTGCCTTACGTAATGTCCCTTTGCTGTTGTACATAGAGTATCCTGCCCTATAAATCAGTGATAAATAGTTGCCCTGATCACTCTGCTTTTTACATTAAAATGTTGTTGTAGGGGCAGAATAAAACCTATCACAGGGCGAGCACTGGATGGCGATGGCATTGGGTGGAGGATTGCACAGGCATTTCTGACCGAACAGTGAACTGAAATATTTTGCTCTTATTCAGTAATTTCCACGTGCGGATCTGTACCAAAAGCAGGATTCACAACACTCTGGTATATTATTTTTTATGCATCTAATTATTTTCTCATCATTACAAACACAGAAGACGAGGGTCTAGCCTCAAGGAGATTACAATCACAATTAGATGGAAGCAATACAAAGCATTAATAATAATACTTACCACATCTAAATGATTTCCCATCCAGAGATCTCTAAGCACATCACAAAAGTCCAACATATCATTATACCCATTGTACTGAAGGAAAATTGGGGCTCTGAGAGGTTATGTGACTTTTCTAAGTTTACACAATGTCTTATCAGCAGACCCAGGAACAGAAACCAGGTTTTGTGGCTTCCAGTTCTGTTTGCCATCACCAGCTTCCCGTAAGAATTAAGGGCTCAGTTCCACTCTTGTTTAAGTCAGCGGATGTTTGGCACTGATTTCACTGAGACTTGGACTGGGCTCCCTGTGGGAGAATAGGAACAACAAGAGGGGATCATCAACAGTAAGCTAAGCAAAATAAATAGATGAAGGATGTTCCAGTGGTTAAGGTGCTAAACTGAAATTCGGCAGACTGAGGTTGTCACATATTTTCTGTGGACTTTGGGCAAGTCACTTAGTTTCTCTCTCTATTTCCCCATCTATAATTGGGTGGGAAGGGGTGATTATAGTACATGCCAATCTCAAAGGGATGTTGTGAGGATAAAGACTGAGAGGCACCGAAGTAATGGGGGGCCAAATAAGGACATTTCATGGAAAAATATCCTAACGTTCTAAATATATATATATATTTTGTAATATAAATATAAATGCATCATCTCTCCCCACCCCAAGTGTGACAATGGAACAGCCTACTGGACACTGTATGTAACAATAGTTCTTCTGTTGTATTTCAGGAAGTTCAGTTATCTGAGTGAGCTGAACATTTCTGATTATTGTAGGCCGGGCTAGTAGGATAGCCTGTTATTAAGGTTGCTCATCACTACCCCATTACAAAATCCTATTTTCAATTGCTTATCATTTTGCCAAATGTCAACCATTTGGGCTGAAATTTTCCATGCTGGGTTTCTGCCTCAGGTTGATTTTTTGGGGGGCACAGGAAGGAATTTCAGACAAAATAGTTCATCTCTTGCCAAGAATGACGCCAGAGCAAAATAGGTTGTTTTGCCTATGTCAAAAATGTGGGGTGACCTAATATCTGGACAGGTCTAGCATCCCCATGTTTTGGAAAATTTGGCCTTTGTATCAGTGGTGTGTCTTGTCACCCCTGTGAAGCCCCCCCACACCCAAATTTTAATCTTTGAAAAATTACAATTTGCACCCGCTCAGTAGAGATTTAGATTTTAGCTGCAAAATTTCCTAGCGATTCCATTTGCACTCATTGCGCTCCAGCCTAGTGCTGAACAGAACTTTCCCTGCTACTGCAGCTCTGGTCTGTTGCGGAGCGTGTTGGGTCTGAGCACCTGAACTGAGAGCAGGGATAGCATCTGTCTTGTGCTCTGAATGAGCCCTCTGCTGGACCCAGGCAGTGGGGAGAAGGAAGCCGTCTGATCTGAATGCAGAGGGGGCAAACAAAAGATCTGTAGAGTGCAGGACTGACTATGTGAATAAGACTGGGACAAACAGCAAGGGGAAGATACAGGACTGGGACAGGGACAGGCTGGAAGGAATGGGGCAGGGAGTCAAGCTTGGGGTGGAAGAGTCTGTAACCACTAGAATACACTTCCCTTAAAAGCCTGGAATGGTACCCAAGTTTCCTGAGTCTCATCATGCCTCTGTTGTCAGCAAATATCTGAGAAACCAACTGGCAAAATAGCCCACCCCGTTCTAGCGCTAGTTCACATACAGCATAACAACCTGCTACTGTTTCCATTACTCCATTGGCTCACGTGACAGCGGGCTGTGTGTTGACTCTATAGGTTCCAACTCAGCTGATGACTCATGTGAGTGTTAATCTGATGCCAAATGATGGAATTCCTGTTTTTTCAGTTTGCTCTTTTAAAAGGCTAGGAAATTACACAAACCTTCAAAGAGGAAATTAAACAAACACCACCCCCATTAAAAGAACAGTATTACGGTTGCAAAGTTGGACATCTAATGGACCTATAGAAAACAGCCTTCTAGATTCATCCCTCAAGCAGGTCCTTCTGTGCACCGAATAAGGTCGGAGTCCTGTTGAAAAAATAGTAGGTGATCATGTAAATAAAGACTGTATCATAATTCATAGGCAAAAGGGGACTAAATTCAGGGTGCACAAACTTAATTCTGTCATTTTCCACTTCTTAGTGCAGCCTTAGTGTTTTCATGTATATTTTCGTGTGCAATAATAAATAATTTCTACACAATATTTTTCATTATTATATATAAATAGGGACTTGTATGAACTGCATTAATTTTACATGTGAGCATTATTAGTTGGCAAGGCACTGATGATGCTATTATAAAAAATAGTCTCTAATACATACTAGTTTAGTACCGTGGTATTACCTTTTTAATGTCACAGTAGCCCCAATGGGTACAATGACCATTGTACATTGGCAAGAGTCACTGCAACCCCATCTGTCTGTCTGTGATTTAAAAAAAACAACAACTTTAAAATCTACCAGAACTGCTGTTTGAGTCTAGAGTATCAGGTCTTAAGTGGTTTGGGGGGACAAGGAGCAGCGTTCAACAGGATAAATCTTGGCCTTAATAATAGTAAATATTTCTGTGATTGGAGACTAGCCTCCAAGGAACATGGTGCCATAATCAAACAAAAAATCAGAGTGTCAAATCTCTTCTTCTCAGAAATGCCACCACTCTTAACACTTTCTGTTACATAGACTAAGGAAGGGATTTACAACAGCTGACAAAGCTGTATTAAATGTCCAGACTCCTTGGTATCTAGGTGATATGAATGATCACATTATTACTGAGATTGTGAGTAATTTGGGGCATGTCTTCTTTTAGTCTTAACTGCTATAATAGTAGTAAATAAATAATCATTTATTGAGGGCCATTATTGCATTTGATGCTCTACCACACATAGGTGAAAACATCCTGGCCCTAAGGGGCTTACAAAATAACATTCAGAGGGGTGGTATCCTTCTTCCCTTCGGTCAAGGATGTGCAGCAACTCTTGAGGAGGAGGGAGGGGGAGTTTGGTTTGTGTGTCATATAGCCTGAAATTGGACAGATAGAGAGTTTTGCCAGTGACTCCAATAGGAAGAGGACTTGATCCTAAATGGCCAGCTATAATTAGGAATCATTTAAGGACACCTTACTAGATTCCCAAAAAGCCATAATCTAACAGCTGAGGAAGATACTGTGCTGGCTTAGAAAACAAACTGGTTTAGAGAAGAAGTGAAGGAAGCTGTAAAAAATATTATATATCAAATAGAAGAAAGAGGAAGTTGATAGTAAGAAATATAAATCAGAAGTTAGGCATTGCAGAAAATTGATAGGGGAAGCCAAGGGACACAAAGAACACTCTACGGCTAGCAGAGTTAAGGACAATAAGAAGGAGTTTTTAAAATATATTAGGAACCGAAAGAATCCTGACAATGGTGTTGGTCCATTACTAGATGGAAATTGAAAAATTATCAATAATAATATAGAAAAGGCCAAGGCTTTCAATAAATATTTCCATTCTGTATTTGGGGATAATACTCTTTCCAGCCCACTAGTATTTCTGAATGATGTTAAACAGAAGTGACTAAAGTTAGGCATTTCTAAATCATCAGGTCCATATAACTTGCATCCAAGAGTTTAAAAAGAGCTGGCTGAGGTGCTCTCTAGACTATTAATGTTGATTTTCAATAAATGTTGGAGCACTGGAGAAGTTCCAGAAGAATGGAAGAGAGCTAATATGCCAATTTTTAAAAAGGGTAAATGGGATGATGGGTAATTACAAATCTGTCAGCCTGGGCAAGATAACGGAGTGGCTGATAAGGACTTGATTAATAATGATGTAAAGGAGTAAATGCAAATCAACATCAGTTTATGGAAAATAGGGTCTGTCAAACTAGATATCTTTTTATGATGAGATTACAAGTTTGGTTGATAAAGGTAACTGTTGATATAATATACTTAGACCTCTGTAAGGCGTTTGACTTGGTACCATGTGACATTTTGGTTCAAAAACTAGAATGATATAAAAACTGGCTAACTGATAGGTCTTAAAATATAACTGAAAATGGGGAACCATTACTGAGTGGGTCTGTTTCCAATGGATTCTGCAGGGATCGGTTCTTGGCCTTACACTAGTTAACATTTTTATCTATAACCTGGAAGAAAACAAAGTCGTCACTGATAAAGTTTACAGATGACACAAAAATTGGGGGAAGTGGTAAATAATGAAGAGGACAAGCCACTCATTTACAGTGATAGTTATCTAGGCCACAAACAAACAATATGTGTTTTAATATGGCTAAATGTAAATGTGCACTTCTGGGAACATACTTCCAGGATGAGAGATTCTATCTGAGGAAGCAGTGACTCTGAAAGACATTTGGGGGTTTTAGTGGATAATCATCTGAACAGAAACAACCTGTGCCTGCTGATATGGGGGAAGAGGGCAGAGTGAGGGCAGCTGGCTTCAGCAGTGTTACTGAGCATGCTCAGTCCATATAAGCATGCTCCGTACAAGCCAACCAGCAAATCTGGGGGAGGAGGGGTATGTGACTCTGCATGTCCCCCACTCTCTCACCTCTGCAGCTGAATATGAGCTTCCAGTGTGATGACATGGCTAAAACAGTTAATGTGATCCAGAGATGCATAAACAGGGGAATCTCAAGTAGGAGTAGAGAAGTTATTTTACCTCTAGATTTAGCACTGCTGGAATACAGTGTCCGGTTCTGGTGCCCACAATTCGAAAAGGATGTTGATAATTGTAAGGGTTCAGAGAAGAGCCACGAGAATGAGTAAAGGATTAGAAAACATGCCTTATAGACTGAAGGAGATCAGTCTATTTCATTTAACAAAGAGAAGATGAAGGGGTGACTTGATTACAGTCTTTAAGGATCTACATGGGGAACACATACTTAATAGTCTAACAAAGGAAAGTATAACGTGATCCGATGGTTGGAAGTGGAAGCTAGACAAATTCAGAGTGGAAATAAGGTGTAAATTTTTAACAGTGAGCATAATTAATCATTGGAACAATTTACGAAGGGTCATGTTAGATTCTCCATCACTGACAATTTTTAAATCAAGATTGGATGTTTTTCTAAATGATGAGCTCTCGGAGTTATTTTGGGGGACATTCTATGAGCTGTGCTATGCAGGAGGTCAGACTAGATGAGCACAATGGTCCCTTCTGGCTTTAGAATCTATGAATCTAGTCAGACATAGATGTGCAGAATTGCTTTTGGAGTGAAGTTTCATGTAAGAAATCAGATGTATGAGAGATATGAATGACCAGGATGGATGTTTGGAGCAAAAGGTGTGGGATAGAGTTGTGTACATAGGGGGTAGCATGGGAGAAGGATACAAAGAGGGTTGGAAGCAGAGCCAGCATGTGGTCACTGGGAGAAGGAGGAAATGAAGGCTGCACTGTAGGCCAGGCTAGAGGGGCATAGAGGTGAGCAGGTGAGGCTGGGAAATTTAGATGCCTTCAGTCCTTTTCTTGCACCATCTGCTTCCTAGCACAGCCTGAGCTTTTGTTATAAATGAAACTCTTCATTGGAAAATATTTTCACTGACAGTACATTTTGGAAAAGGTTTGTTAGAAGTTGCAGAAGGGAGAGGAAACTAACTGCCTCAGATGCAGTTGTCCTGCTTCATGGAGAGCTTCCTTCCTTCCTTCCAGTGCAAAAGGACTGTCTTGTATTTTGGCCATCCCCAACAGATGACAGTGGGAGAAAAAAGCCCACACAGCTGCTGCCTGGCTTCCTCCTGTGGTTCCCCTCACAGCACTGCTGGCTTGAGAATGAGAGGGAAGAAGCAAGAGTCCCAAGTCTTTAAAACGAGGCTTCTTTATTAACCACTTTCAGATCCAGCCCACCAAAGATCATTCTTGTCCCATTTCCCAGTCCGGCGACTGGAATAGTGTGGTGTATGCTAGCACCTGTGTGGAACATCACTGAGGTCAGCATGGATGCAAGAAACTTCCTACACAGAACTGATTGCAGAGTCAGGGTCTAAAGCTGCACAGTACTGGTTGTCAAGGAAGATGCTCTGTGCTCCTTGGTGCATCAGGTCTGTATTGCAAGAAAATCCTCTAGAGGCACCCAAATCAGCCAGTAGAGACCACTGGTGATAGTGGCGTAAAGTGCACCTCCCACTTCACCTTTTAGAGTTGAAAGAAAAATATTTAAGCTACTGAAATAAAAATATGAGTGATTCCTTACATTTGTGGAGTATGTATTTATTTCCCATAAAAAGTGTGTTAGAACTGGACACTGCAAAGCTGCCCCATAAAGAAAATGGCTTCTTCTCTTGACCTTCAGCAGTTTCCATGGGGAACTTTTCCATCAGAGCTGGAAAGTGCAGTGTTTCAACCCACTGCCACCACCCATCCCACAGGGAGCTATGGCAGGACTGCTGCAGCTCTTCACAATGGGAAGGAAGCTTCAAACACCAGCTGGGGGCTTCCTATAAGATCTCATGAACCAGTGCATCACCCAGACAACTTGATCCCATCCCTTTCCAGCTCACTGTGAACTGGGCTTCTTCTCTCCTGCTCCAACCAGACTCCCCAATCCCAGATGAAACCCTACTCCTGCACTCCAGTCCATCCCAAATGTTAGCAAGAGAAGGCGGGTGAGGTAATATCTCTTTTTGGACCATCTTCTGTTGGGGAAAGAGACAAGCTTTCAAGCTACACAGAGCTCTGCTTCAGCTGAAATGACTATACAAGGTGGAAAATCAGGCCTAAGGCAGTGTGCATGCAGAGAGAGGAGTGGCCTCCTTGAAGGTAATTGGCAATGCCATTTTACAGATCAGCTACCTGTAGCAAGAGGTGCTGACGTCTGGTTGTTAGGTCTAATTCTCCTCTCACACCAATGTAGGTCCACTGATATCAGTGGAAGTACTCCTGATTTACATCAGTGTAAATGAGAGGGGAATCAGTCCCATTTATCTTTACAGGGTGGATGGAGTCCCCATGTCTTGTAGAGGAGAAGTGCAAAATTCTCTTCTGACTTATACCAATGTATATCTGGATTAACTCCATTTAAATCAATGGATATTTAGTGGTGTGAGTTGAGATAGAATTTGGCCTGAAGTATTCAGGATTTTGGTATTTTTTCCCTGAATTTTTGTGTGGCTAGCTATACTGTAAATGTGTAGGTGTCTCATCTTTTGAGTGCGTATAGCAGGTTTTGTCCCTCATCAACCCCTTGAGTTGGGGGCGGGAGGCGGGAGAGGGGCAGGCATGGTATCCCTGCCTCTCTATGCCTAACTGAGCAGCTCTGCAGGCTTTTATACCTGACTTCCAGTTGGAGCATGCCCAGAAGAGTCTCAGGGGTGGGGCTTCGTCTGCTAGGAGACCTCTCAGTACCAGTGCGGGGTCAATCTGTCTTGTCACAGTTTGCCTGTGCATATGCTTCCAACAAATACTGTGGCATCTGCTGGCATCCTGTCACACAATAAATTTGTTGTGTGACAGGATACCTGTTTGCTGTGAAAGCTAGTCTATCCCAAGACAAGTTTTACTATTTTTTTCTTTTTAGTACAGCACAGTACACTTCATTAGCTGGAACCTGGTTAAATGGGATCTTTGCTTTACTGCATTATCTTGCTGAGAAACCTAATGACAGCAAATGCTAATTACTCCTGCTTAATAGGCACATTTACAAACAAACCATGTAATAAATACATGCAATATTGTTGTAGCTGTGTTGATCCCAGGATATGAGAGAGACAAGGTGAGTGAGGTAGTATCTTTTACTGGACCAATTTCTGTTGGTGAGAGAGACAAGATAAAGCTCCCAGGCTTGTCTTTTGAAAGTGTTGTGCGGGTTTCCTTGAGGAGGAGGACTGAGAGTTCAGATATAGAGTGATCACTTTGTGAGAAGTGTGCGCCCTCAGGCAGGGGGGAGCTTGCTTCTGATGATGACCTTGGAGAAGTTGAGGACAGAAGATGGGGTTCAGGGAAGATTTATTTCAGGATGAGGTCCCAAGGAGTATGGTTTATAGTTGTTTGATAATACCCCATAAGGGTTCTATTGTGGGGTGGTAGGTGACAACCAGGGGTGTGTGGTCTCAGTGGGTTTTATTTCTGTATTTAAGTAGGTTCTCTTAGGGGGTTTAGTTGGCCCATGGTGTGACCTACTTCTCTGGTGGCATGTCCTTGTTTGGTGAAGGCAATTTTGAGTGTGTTAAGGTGTATATCCCTGACTTTCTCCTGGAGTATATTTTGTGGTGGCTGAGTGCCTGGCTGTAAATAACAGATTTCTGGCTGTGTTTGTGGTGGTTACTAAATCTATGACGTTAGGTGTGGTGATCAGTGGGTTTCTTGTATGTAGTTGTATGTAGAGTTTCGCTGTTGAAGCTGATCGTGGTGTCCAGGAAGTGGATGCTAGTGTCGGAGTGTTCCAGAGAGAGATTAATGGAGGGGTGGTGGTTATTGAAGCTGTGGTGGAAATCTATGAAGCTTACGTTGTCTGTCCAGAGATTTCCAACGAAACCACAGATCAGGACCCACCAACTCAAAGCACCAACAGACTTGCCAGGTCAACAGATGCAAACCTGCAGACATATCTCCACTGATCAACACCTCCCACAATACACCTTTCAAGATCCATGGGTCCTACACATGCCTATCACAACCTGTAGTGTACCTCATCCAGTGCACTGAATGCCCTATTTGCAGTTATGTGGGTTAAAAACCAGACAATCACTACACTCTTGAATAAACTCACACAGAAAAATGATAAAAGACAAAAACACCCTTTCACCTGTGGTTTAACACTTTTCACAAAGAGATAGAGCACTCTGTATCCTCAGTGGAAACCTGCACAATGCTTTCAAAAGATGAGCCTGGAAGCTTAAATTCATAACTTTGCTAAACACTAAAAATCATGAACTGAACAGAGACACTGGATGTACGGCTTGTTATAACAATCTGTAACCCACTAACAGTCCCCCCTGCCCAGCATGTTTTTCTCCCCTCTCACTTCCTTTCCTTCCTATGACTGGAGGGCGTTAATGGGCCACTTTATCTGGAATGGTCCCTTGAAATATGTGATAACTACTTAGACTAAACAATTTGTTCAGACCTTGCATTTAGCAGTGACACTTTGGCTAGGTCTACTGTACAAAATTACATCAGTATAACTGTGTCACATAGTTATACTGAATAACTTGGTTATACTGACCTAACCCCTGCTGTAGACAGCGCTTTGTTGATGGGAGGGCTTCTCCTGTCGAAATACCTACTGCCTCTAATGGAAGTGGACTAACTACGCTGATGGGAGAAGCTCTCCTGTTGGCATAGTAGTGTCTTCACTGAAGTGCTACAGTGGTACAACTGTACCCATGTAGCTGCTGTGTTTTAAGTGTAGACTTGCCCTTGAGTTAGTTTCCCAGACCTGAAGAAGACCTCTATGTACGCTTGAAAGCTTGACTCTCTCACCAATGGAAGTTGGTCCAATAAAAGACATTACCTCACCCACCTTGTCTCTCATTTAATAGATATACATTTGGCCAGTGCCAAGGAGTTACGTGGGTGTTTACCAGCTGTTAAATAAGGTGAACAATAAGAACTTTTCATTTTCAAAGCCCTATACAAATATTTGTGAATTAGTACTTACAGCAGTACGGTGAGATAAAGAAGCAAATATCACTCGAGATGGGACAACTGAGGAGTTAAGTGACTTAGGTCACAGAGATCATCAGTGGCAGAGATTGGATCCAAATTCCTGGCTCCTATCCCCAAATTCATCCCACTGGAACATGCTCCCTTTCAGCTCTGAAATTGTGAGCTGCGGTGTGTTAATATAGAATGTGTCTAATATTTCTAGTCCTCTGTTTTTGATCTGTACTGTCATGTCATTTATAGAGCCATGTCTATTGTATACAACCCTTCTTTGGAACAGATAAAAAATCAAAATCCAAAATGGGGAAAAAAACTTAAACCATAAAATGAACCTTAAAATAGCAAAAAGCAGAGCTTACTTTTTAGCACCAAGGTACTGTGGTGATTGATCAGGACAGCTATGTAATTGACATGACTATCCAGTGTGGGCCTTGTTCCAATGAAGGGGCACTGTGCATCTGTTTTAGTCTTTTGCTTCCTTTCCCCCTGTTTCTGGTTTGTGCACTCTTTAGGGTGTATTGCCAGGACTCTATCAGTTCATGAACCTCAAATACCAGAAGTTTATAGAGTTCTGTAATTATGCAAATGTGGAATTGCTTTCTAATGAATGAGATTTAATTTGCTTAATTTCACGAAGGAGCTTTTTTGCAAGACATACTGTCCCTGTGGCCATGTTATTTGAGATATAAAATGAATGGGCCTGATTCCAGTCTCAGTTGTAAATCAGGAGAAAATTCATTGTAATCCATGAATGTTCTTAGGCATACAATCAGCAGGAGGTCAGAGTCAGGCCGTGTATATCTAAATGATTTAATTGCAGTGACCTGCAAGTGTCTTCACTCACTGCTGCAGAAACATCTGGTGAGTTTTCATGCCGCTAACTCAGTAAGGAATGATTCTTCACAGAATGTCCCTCAGACACTGGGAAAAGAAGTGTTGGCCAGGGAAAGAAAGGGAAAGTTCCTATCCAAAGCAGCATCTGCCAGTATATGAGGATATTTTCTAAAATAATGCTGATTTTATAGACTGTCCCAGTTTTGCTTAGTTTTGGGCTGTACACCTCAGAGGTAACTTGCTGCAATTGGCAAAGCCATTCCTAGTTCTCCTGAGAGGCCTGGCAGCAGTAAAACACAAAGGGAAATGATACTTATATACTGCTCATTCCCTTCTTCCCTAGTCAGCTCACCTCTTAGACCTGGATTAAACCATAAAATATAGGGCTGGTGTTGCAGAGCAAAAATGGAAGTCTGGGAAAAACCTCAGATATATTTTGGAAGTCCCTCAGAATTGAATTTTCAGGATTTTCCAGATCATGGAAACTGGACTTATTTCTTTATTAGTACCCATCCTTAATGCAAAAGGGACATAAAATTACATTTAAAAGGCTTTGAATATATTGGGTGGAAGGGTGTCTGACAGTCTAAATAGGATGTAATGTAGGTATTTTGGCACAGCAAAATAGAATGAAATTACTTTTCCTGTGATCTTCCAAAAGTTATTGAAAATGATATGAAATATATTCCGTAGCACAAAAAAAGTTTTTTTTTAAAAAAATGCAATTTCTTTGGCACTTTATTCATTCGCTGTTCCTTTACCTTCTTTCACGTTGCGAAAGCTTTCTATTATGAAACATTCAGTGAAAAAAACGAACAAAAAAAAGTATACTACTTCTTTAAAATATATTGCAAGAATCCTCATTTCCAGATTTTTATTGCAGCACTAGCTGGTATTCTTGCATGCAGTTTTGTAATTTATTCTGAACATTCCACTTAAACCTTTTTTCAATAGCATGATTTTATTAGAGTCAGCTCACTGGACTTTCCCAAAAAGGTATTTAAGATCAAATAAAACCAGTGCTTGGAAAAATATCATTACAATATGAAAGCAGTTACAAAAACATTAGTACTGCAAAGTTTTATTTCAGATGGCTGAGCCTGCTGTACCCCAGCTTATTGCACTTCTAGTTCCTCTGACACACTCACTGGAAAAATGGGAAAAACTGTCATCTTGGCAGTTTTTACCTATTTCTTAGAAAAAAGGGTCCAACTGAAAGGGAGATGGCGATTTTTTTCCATGCACCGTCATTAATAATAACAGTAAACTGCCTTTCAACCCTGCATTCCTTTCCTAAGCCAGGGAGTGTATCTCCCCATTTTTTCTTTGTCAACTACTAGGTGTCAGTGTTTTCAACACTTCACCTTTAGCGAATGGAGCTGGGCAAAACAGCAAATGCAGCAAAGGCAGCTGGGCAAATCTGCTGCTGGAAAGATGAAAAACAATTTGATTATTAAATAAATCACCCCACCGCAACTTTGCTTCTTGGTGCCTATTTAACTGTGGCCTAGATTCCACCAACACTTACTACCATATGAGCTCACAACTGGCAGTAAATACTATGCCTGGTAAGTAGTGTTTGCAGCACCAGGCCCTATGTTTGCAAACAACTGCTGTTGCTTTTCCCAAAATGACAGCAGCATAGGCTAGAGTGAAGGGCCAAGTCCAACAGTACTAAGTCAATGGCTATTTCCCTTTGACTCCAATAGGACGAGGGTCATGCTTTAATTGAGAGTTAGCCAACAGCCTGCACTTCTCTCTTTTCCCTCACCTTGGGCCTAGAACTTTCACAGTAGATTCAATGTTGCTTTGGCAGATCCAAGAAGCCTGAAAGTGCTGCCAGATGCAAATCTCCCATTTCACTTCACAGCCAGGCAGCTAGGGCAAATATTTTCCTTTTTTCAATTGTTACCTTCATCTTCTTGCATCAGAAACAAAATAAATGACAGCTAGCACTGGTTTACTTGCAATTCAAGTTGAAGTTTGTGTGATATTTGTGATTTTCAAAAAACAGAACTTAAAGGAGATCATTTTCAGGTGCACCCGCTTGTTTTCATTTTAAAATGGATTGTCATTAGCAATAAAATGTAATAAGCTAAAGGGATGGTTTAATTGTCACATCATCAGATGTTATTTCATGTCAGTTCTTTGTATCTTTAATATTTGTTTCTATTGTACATGGCAGATTTGGTGTGATACTAGTGTTTTTTAGTAATTTTTCTTTTTAGAGGTAGTTATTTCAATGCAGATGTAGGTTTTTCCTTTGTACTTTTCCAGGTAATTCTTTTTTTTTTTTTTTTGCAAGCAAGATATGTAGCAAAGCAGCAGCAACACACTGAAGTTTAAAGATTAGGCTTTATATGTGGACTTTTAAATCCTCTTTTAAAATTGCAAGTTACTGTTCATATTACTTTTCTAAGTAGAAATATGCTTAAAAAGTAAAGTCTTTATTGCTTCTTAAAAGGCATAGTACTCTGTGATAAATTCTCATATTTTGACTGTTAATATGTTTGAATGAAAATTATTTATACATTTTGGTGAGGTTGAATGGTTTTCATTTGATTGCTGCCTCTGGAAATGAAAGCAGAGTAGCAGGAAATTTACATGTCATGCTGTGATGTATATCCAGATTATGAGATGATTGTGCAGCAGATGAACACCAAGTAAAATCATTTGCATCAAACTGTGACAACTGCAATTCCTGACAAGGCCTCTTAGTTTTTTGGGCTATTATCATTGTACAAGAATATAATCTATTGACAGCAGGGCTGTTTAATACATTTAAAGGCAGACAGTGGAAGAAATTGTAACTGTTTTCATTCGCCACTGCACAAGGGTGCAGATCAAAAGTGAATTATATTTAAAAATATGCATGTATGATGATAAGATGCATGACATTCATCAACCTGTTTAGTCATGGTTAAGCTGAGATGGTGAAGATCCAATATTACTGCCATATGTGGTCTTAAATAGAGATGTGAGACTGAAAATTATATTATTGCCCAGTAGAAGTGAACAAACAGGGGAAGACATTCTCTCTTAATCTTTCCTCTGCCTGTCTAAAGGCTAAAATCTGCCTTCCTGTAGTTATATGCAAGTATTGTGTCCCTGACTTTAGCAAAGCACATGTAGCTGTTCTAAATTAATTGGCATTTATTCCCTTTTGTGTAACAAAATGTGCTGCTGTTTATATCCATAATTAGAATATAAACAATAAAGTTAGCTTTTGTAGGGCTCAATACAAAGACTTCAATGGCTTTTGGATCAAGCCGTATAGCACTTTACACACATTAATGAATTAAACCTCTCCGGTTAGGGAGCTCTTTAAATCAATCCGGATTAAATTAAGACATTAAAAATGAGATTTAAAGAGAGCAAATTGTTTTTAAAAATACATTTTAAATGCCCTTCACAAACGTCTGCTGTCACCTCTGAGATTCTGGGTACTTTCCGATTCATTTGCATGGAGAATGGAAACTAGTTTTCATTTGTTTGTCTGAAAGAAGCTGTTATCAGGGCCACTGTCACAGAAGCAAAGCTTGCTGATGACACCGTGCTATTCTGCGCATGCCTAGAATGCTAGTCACATGCTTCTACCTGTCCAACGTCCCTAGCCGGAGAGGGGCACGTACTGAGCCAGTGCTGTGTTGTCAGCTGTTAGAGCTCTGTTACCGCCCGGTGGGTCTGTTTTTAAAGTTCCATTATGTTTTAAAATTCCGCCAATGAGAAGGAGTGACAGGGGCTGGAGAGAGGGGGAGGCTGGTAAGAAGAGTGTGTGTGAAGGGTTCCACCCTTGCCAAACTGGACATGGGGAGGCACTTGGTGTTGGGTGCTCCAGCAGAAGTTTAGTAATTTGGGATCAGGATCCCTATGAGGAATATAAAGTAACAAAAAAAGGTGTAATTAACCCATGGAAAGCTACAGCTGAGCCACAAAACAGTCCCATGTGTATAGTAGTAGAATAAGGCTCATAGCTTCTGTCGACTGTAGTCACTAGGGGTGATACAATCACACCCGCTTGCTAAGGTCTGATACTACAGTGGTATAAAGACAACTGAGGTGCTTCCAAAACTTACAGGTGAGTCTCTACATGCTCGTGTATTCTCCAGCTCCAAGCATTCAAAACTGTGAATGAATCATGAGACTGGCTTAAAAGGCACGAAGTTTCAAAAATAATATATTTTAGGGGATTTCTTTATTGAGTTCTGTGTGTTGAGCTTTTAGGATTCATGTTTTTAAGCTTTTCTCTGCAATTGTGAGGGCTAGAAACTCACTATTTTTTTAAAATATAAGTGAAGATTCCCATGTAAATGCATGACTCCTGCATGGAACTGGAAGGAAAGCCAAAAAAATATTGTGAGACTCAAAAAAATTGGAAAAGTTGGAACAGTTTAAACTTGTGCTAATCAATCCAGAAGATACCTTTGGTGATGGAGGTCCAAAATGCATAAGTCTTGGACCGAGCAAGGGCTAGGAGCTCCCGAATTTTGATCTAGCTCTGCCATTGATTTGATGTGTGGTGATAGGCCAATCTTTTAACCTCAATTAAATAACTGAGGTTTTCTCAGTTTCCCCATTGGTAAAATGGAGTAATAATCTTTCCCTACTTCCCAGGTCTGTTGTGAATGTTGATTAATGTTTATGAAAGATTTTGAAATATGATGTAAGTGCAGAGTATTATCGCTGCAGCTGTCTCAGTCTGGATTCATGTTGTTTCCAGTCTTCCTGGCTTACACTATGTAAAGTCATAATGTTTCTGTGTATCTTGATGTGACACTGAAAGCAGTGAAAAATATGAGTTCTTTGAAATAAATTTGTTAGTGTTTTAGCAATAGAGCCAACCACTGAAACAATATGAAGTTTTATCTTTAGGATCAGACATAAAAACAAGATCTGCTTGTAACTACTTCAAGAAATACCAGTGGCCCTCTTTGGAAAAGCAGGGATGATTGTCCCTGTAGCAAGGCCCAATTCCAGTGTCACCCACAGCCAGGGTGTTTACTTAAATTCTCACTTCATTTTCAAGTCCACATGGTATTCCTCTTCTCTGCTGTGTATTGTTGTTATCTGATGCCAAACAGCTGCCATATTCCATCCCCAGAGTGGCTGCGTTCCTGAGGTTGATATTGTGATTTCTCTGTATAGTTATTGGTTTGTAAAGTGCTTTTGTTAGGATTTTGTGGAATCCTGCAATAAATGTGTGGTAAATCAGACCTCCAACTTACTGGGGAACATTACAATCCATGTTTGTTTATCTGTGGAGAACACGTGGGAGAAGGAGTGGGTTAGAATTATCTAGAGTCTGTGTCCTTCAAAATTTCAAGCTCGGTGCCCCCTTCTGAGACTCCTTCTCCCAGTCCCACCCTACTGAACATGCCATCACATCCATGTGCCACATTCTCTTCCTACTATCAAACAATATTTTTTCCATACTTACACTCTGTTGCTGCCCACACCTGCCTCTCTCTGTTTGGGGCTGGTGGTTTTGCTGTGTAGAATAGCTAGTTCCCATGATACAGAGTTACCTAAGCATTTCAGCAAAGATGGCATTGTGACAGGGTGTTCACTCCACGCTAGCCTGGGCAGGGTTAATGAGGTTGAGAAGGGGCCAGTTAAGTGGATAGGCCATATCTGAGGTTGCCTAAGTAACTCCTGGCTGATGATGGAGCCCAGCTGAGAAGGAAGAGGCCGGGCTCGTATAAAGCCAGGAAGTTGGCAGCAGAAAAGGGCTGTAGCCTAGGAGCCAGCAGCCACTTTCTGGGCATTAGAGGAGGAAGGGAGGAAACCCAGGGGGAGAGTAGAAACTCTGGGAATCCAGGCCCTGGAGGAAGAGTGGTGGAGTGGGAACCAGAGAGAGGCGGAGTAGGAAAAGGCTCAGGGAAACGACAGCAAGGTGGGATGTTTTAGACCTTGGCTACTGATTAGAGGGTCCCTGAGCTGGAAGCTGCAGTAATGGCAGGCCCTGGTTCCCCTGCCAGCCACTGGGGAAGTGGCACAGTCTGAGCAGTGACTGGGATAGTTTGTATGGAGACACTTTGATATTCTGGAAGAGGGAAAACACACAGTGACCTGGCTGGAGGGCCAAGCCATGAGGAGGGAGCACCCAGAGTGACAGAGAGAAAGAGGCAGCAGAAGGGAGGGTCAGACCTGGAAGGAACTAATCTCCAGAGCAGCCAGGAGCAGTGTCCCGGAGGTGAATGAATCCCATGACAGGCATATATATCCTAATACCATTACAATGTCTGCCTAGGAGAATATCTGTGATTAACAAGCTGTGAAAGCTTAGCATTGTGTTATAGATACACAACATCACTTGAGTGTCCTGAGATTTATGGTCCAGGGGCAGTGTGCACGTGGGTGGGTGCATCCACTAGTGATTTCACTAGCAATAACTGAGTTTTTTGGTGACGAAGAGTCAGCTTTAATGGGTCAGGAGAACAGCAGCCAGAGTCTATGGGCTGGTCATGGGGATGCCCTCTAGAAAGCGAAAGAAAAGTAGAGCATCATTACATATTTCAGTGAGATCATATTCATGGACAGCCATGGATTCCCCTTCATGGACAGCCATGGAAATAGCACAGATATTTCCCCCGTCCCCTTTCTAGCATTAGAAAGAGGATACCCAAATATCACCACTTTACTGATAGATAGTAGCATGCCCTCTGTTGGTTTGGCATAAGCTAACGGTAGCTGAAAAACTCATTGTGTAAGAACTTCCTTTTCATACACTGTGCTCTTGCACCTAAACTGTGTTACTTTATTTTGACATTGGAGAGGTTGCTGGATTTGGTAAACTAGCTAAATACTAATCATTTGGGGATCTTTCAAATGTCAGCGTACTGCTAATACAAAATCAAATCTGTTTTTATTAGATACTCCTGATTCACTGGAGAAAACCCACAGATTAAAAAGTTATCAAGTTTATGATGTCGTCCTTTTTGGAGCTGCAAAGCAGCTGTTGCTGCATTAACAGCTCTGAGCATGATGAACATTTTTGGGAGATGTGGTAATTTTTGAATAAAGACGAATGCAACTATTGAGGAAGAAAATCTGGTCACTAACTTTATTTGACACATGTAATAGACTGTCAGACTTTTGGGGGGACTGCACGGTGCAAAGTAAAATGAAGCTGGTAATAAGCAAGTTGGCATTTATTCTTTATGTAGGAATATTTGTTCCTCAAAGTCAGGCTATGTGGAATATTAGCATTTGAATAAATTATTCAACACTTTCTAGAGAATGCAAGGGGGAAAAAATCTTTTCAGCATTATAACATGACAATCTACAGGGTAGTAGAAAAAGAAGGCTGTCATTTTTTCTTCAATTACAAAAGGCAAATATTTATTATTTATAAGTATTCGCCTTGTATAGGCTTAAATGTTATTTATGAACCTGTTGCATAGTGATTTTCAATGTAACTCATTATTTTTAGCCTTAGGGTGTTGTAAAGGAGCATGGATATATTTAATGACACTTTGCTAGTCAGCGCAATTACACTGTAATCATTATGTAAAATGTGCTATTAATTAAACCAATTTCTAGTTAGAACATTCTTTTCTGCAGGGCTTAATCTTAATCTCTGGCAATCTTTCTCTCTGTTTTTCACTCATTAATTATATGATTACTTTTAAAGTTACATATGATAAAATGTTTTTAGCTTTAAACTTCATGTGGTCAATTACTTGTATTTCTCAAGCCATTTGCCTGTGAATGCTGGAAAGGTTTCTCTCTACCAAGATGAGAAAAAAAGAAGAAGATGAAAAACGTTATTTGGGTGTCAACAGTTTGATCACTGACATTGTTTCTGATATTTTTGTAGGTGATCCCCAGCTGGATTAAATTCTTGACTCAAAAATTACAAAGTCCCCTCCTCATCTTTTGAATTTTTTAAAAAATATTTTTTTCCAAAAAAGGCTTTCTAAATGTTTCTATTCATTTGTCTACTTATGCAAAGAGCCAATATTCTGTGCAATTGTATTTACGTTTTATATTTGTATTTTATTAAAAGAAACACATTTATTTTAAAAACTTGCCACTTCTGATGAATTGAGATAAACTCTAAATAGATAATACCCAGTTCAAAGACACAATGACATTTCTCAGATAATAAGTAATACTATGAACAGTTAAATTTGAAATACATATATTTTAAAGTCCTGTTACATCTCAAAATAGAAGGAAAAAAATCTTTATATTTTCTAGGTTGATGATCTCTCAAGTCATCCTAGCTCTGCTCTATAGTGACCCCATGTGGAGAAAGAAAGAAAAAAGGGGGAGGAAGTGCTTTAAAATATATGCATGTTATGTGGAGATTTAATATATTTTAGCTATAAATGGGCAAGAACAGGGCAGTTTTGTTCTTGCAAATCTCATTGTCAGAGACTTTCATTTAGTCATACCAGGAATGGTTGGGGTCCAGATACCGTTTAATCTGAAACCCCAAATTTCTTGTAGATGGTTAGATAGATGGTTCCAGTTTTGGTTCCATCCACCACCCGCCAAGCTCTTCAGCCAGGTTGAATGGTCATTCTCAAATCACTTTCTGAAGAACAATAAGGGGTTGCTTTAAAATACTGGGCTGCTTTATCATTCCGCTGTCTACATGAAATACTAGTTCCTGCTTAAAACTCAAACCGCAAATTAGGATTTAAAACTCACGTAGAGTGGTGTAAATCAGGAATAATTCCACTAAAATTCAATGGTGGGAGAGGAGCCAGGCCCCGAACAGTTTCTATTCTCCCTTATCTCACTCCATTCTGCTAATGTTGTCACCGGCACCAGCAAACAAAAAGCAGATGGCCAAGAATCATATAACCATCAATCTAAAACACCCACGGAATCCACCATGTAATCCAGCTAACAGTTGTTACCATGCTATGAAGCACCCAGAAGAACCTCAGGGCCCTGCTCCCAAATGACTAACATCCTGTGTACACCAGTTTTAATTAAAGACATCAAAAGCTATGAGAAAAGTGATCCAGCATTAGTTTCAAAAGCTCTGCAGGCTGGAGCAGAACCACTTCAGGACGAGCTACTTGTTCCTTGAAAGCAGCAGTAGGTGAGGATGCAATAAATGCCCCACAATCCTGTAGAATTTGCAGATGAAGACAAAATAATTTTAAATAACATTTCTCTTCAAGTACATTTTGCTTTCATGGGAAAATATAATCTAGGAAGCAAGCCTAGGGCCTGATCCTGTGAGGTGCCAAGCACTCTAAATGCCCTCTGATTTGGGGTTTTGTCTTGCTGAAATCCATAGGAACAGGGCCGGCTTTTAAAGGTCTGAAGATGCCAACTTTCAAAAGCACTTTTTGCTTATCTCAATGGGAGATAGGTACCAAGGCATTTTTGATCCCATCAGGTGCCTATCTGCATCTTTGGTGCTTTAAAAATTTGCCCTTTAGCATTGGCAGTGATGGATGCTGAAGGAGTATAGTGAATTGGTGGAGAGAGAGACGACAGTGGGAATTGAGAATACTCAGCTCTGTGTCTTCCGAGAGCAGGTCCCAAGTCTTGACTTGTTGTGGTGTAATGTGCGTGCATCTCAAAACGCTCAATAGCCAGTCAGAACGTCTTGTTCTCTGTGCTCTTTTATAACCCAAGGTCTCCCTGACCTTGATGGGATTACTGGAGTAATCTTTATGTAAAGATAAAATGTCTTTGAATAATTTCTCCAATACATTAAGCACAAACATCCATTCCTTCAGCATTAGATGTGTGCCTCTTCTTCTCCCATTTACTTATTTCTTGCACAAATATATCTATTCTGGACAGGACAAGGAAAACACCATGCTGTGTTTTTGAATTATTGATGGGCTGTAGACAGCATTTTGTTCCAATTATGTCTTTGTGCGGTGGCTACTCCAACGGTTTATTGGAACTGATAATCTTCTATACCAGGAATTCCACCATTTTGGTAAACAAAATTGATTGGTCTCATCTTGGTGCGTAAAGGCCAGCATGACATCATCCCATTCCCAGAAGCAGCAACCCAGTTGACAAGGCTGTGGAGGCAACAACATGTTAGGGTCAGGAATGATGAAATGCCATACCTTTCTTTTAATGAAAACTACCAATTTCTATACATTAGACACTAAAGCCTCTTGCCTGTCCACTGGTAAGTACAGTGTACAATGAATGCACATGAATTTCACAGCAGCTTTATATTAAGGATTTAGCAAGCCTTACCCCCAGGCAAAACTGCCACTTGATCTTGAGTAAGGGCTGCAGGATCAGGCTTTCTCAGGAAGTCAGTGGCAAAATTCCCACTGATGCCAATGAGAGGAAGATCAGGCCCTCTGTATTTCAAAAGCAAGGAACATCCTCATTTAGGTGGAAAATTCATGCTCATGGCAAATGTGGTCAGCCCCTCGATATGCATTGCCCCTCCATCACCATCATGCAGTACAGAAAAGCTGTTGGAAATGGGTGTTGCATTGAGGTTAGTATCCAGGGATGAAGTCCTGAGGCCAATTCTTCCCCCTGCTGCCCTCTTTTATTAATCCTCTTAGGGCAAGACACTCCTAGTCTCTGCCTGCCACTTTACACATATTTAAAAACAAAATAAAAATATATTTATTGAGTGTTTCCTGACATGGATACATTTATTTCCATAAGCCTAACATTTCATGGGAGGAGAGCTAGCAACATTTTGCCACATTGTCAGGTGCCCCTGAGCTGGTTTTTCAGTTCTTCTCCCACTCATTGATTCTAGAATCAGTTAAGTCCCTGGAACAAGTTAGAGCAGCCCTGAGCCTGCTCTAACTTACGCTGTCTGGAACAGCCCTCCTAGAGACCACTTCACTGGCTCAGTATTGCGAGAGCACTATGGCCACACCTGCTCCTGCCACTGGCCTGTCCCAACACACCCCCATACCAGCAGTCGATGGAGGTATGTGATTATGCTTCTTTTACAACACTCAAGGATCCCTTACCTGAGAGGGATACCCAGATGCCCCTTTAAGGCAACTTTCTAGCTTCTCAGTGCTGCCAGAGATGAGCAAAGCAGATGTAAAGGCAATATTTCCTTATATCTATTTCACTACAATGTACTAAAGATACCCATAATATCAAGGCTGTAAACTCACTGATGCTCTTTGGAATTAAAAACAAAAGAAGTAACAAGTGTGGCTTTGGCCCTTGGTGCATGATCCCCTGCCAGCTTCCATGGTTCAAATCTACCCAGCCCCAATCTCATCTCATGCACAGAGGGGAAAAAATGGGTAGGAAAAGATCAGGAGGCAGTGACCTCAGGTGGGATGTTACTTTTCATTTCATCTGCCCTGTTGTCTCTTTGTGCTAGGGGATAGAAGGGGAAACTGAATTTCCTCATTAACTTTCCTTTTTTCCCTTTTTTAACTTTATTTTTAGGTTTGCCCTTTCCCACATGAGCCCAGCGCACATATTCAGGCTCACAGGGAGGAGTGAACTCACTGATCCGGCAGCAGGTCGCTTGCCAAGTATCCCCCGGCGAACAGTTCGCCGTGGCTCTATTTTTAATATACATTGCTGACCCTAATGATGGTCTATTGAGATGAGGGCAAGGAATGTCTGATCAAGTGGAGATTAATTTTTTACTGTGCTGTCTGGAAATGCATGAAAATGCACTCCTTTTTCTATTTAGACTTTCAGGATGCTTTGATTGATTGACTAGTTTACAAATGAAGGTGATAAAATTAGGTTGAAGACCACATACATTTCTTAAAATGAGGCTGGCTGGTCGTGGAGACAATGAGGTTTGGACAGATTGTATTGCTGGTTTAGGCAATCTTCTGAACATGTCAAGATTTATAGACCTGTACTGTAATGTTACAATTGCAGCTCACTGATATAGGTTTCTTTTCAAATTCTTTCCCATTTTATTTGAAAAAGGCCATTAGAGAGTTATAGACTATTGAAAAAGCTTTTTCTTTGCTAACCCTTAATAAACTCTTCCAAACAAGGACTACTGCATTTTTATATTAAATTTAGATCAAAATCTATAAAACTTGCTGTCCTAGGTTTGGATAATTTGATTATTATTATCTAAATGGATTTATAGTTCATATTGGTTCGCAGTAACTTACATAGTAAATAAAATGTAAGTTAAGGTTTGTACAAGATTTGAAGACACACAGGATTTTTCACTTTTTAGCTGTATTTCCTAGTTTTTGCAACCCATGATGAGAAATTATAAAAACAAAATACTCAAAGTGGCACTGAAATTAATGTTGCATTGAGCTAGAAACAAATGACTATTAACATTTCCTTTGTCTCATTCTAATAGAAATATCCACAGAAGTCATGGGATTTTGTTTAATAAAACAGACAAGATTTACCAAACAAATGAAAACAGAAGACAATGGGATTCATGCAAAATTAAAAACCTTTATGACATTAAAAATCATTACACGAGAAGAGAAATAGATAAGACATCAAAGTTCTTTATGAATTAATAATCAATTCTATTTTATACATTTTTGCCATCAGAATAATGTTATCGAATAACTTTGCATATACTGAAGTACCTGATAAGAGCTCTGCATGAAGCTGAAAGGAAGTTGTTTGTGGATCTCATCCACCTGAAACCTCTCTGAGATGTGGCTGATTTGTGTGTCTAAAGATCACAAGGACTTGGAATGGAAGTTGTGCCAGACTTAAGTTGGGCCCTTCCCCACATAATCATCTTGGCGCAGCTCTTCTGATGTTGGTGAACTCCACAAACACTACCAGCTCAGAGCCATGTCTGATCCTTCTGACAAAACCCATGAGAAAGGGACAAAAGACTCCCCCTTTCCATGTTCCCATTCAAACAGAAGGCCCCACTCTGTCTCTCTTCCACCAGTGAAAGCAGAGGGGAAGATTTGACTCTCACTGAAGATGGCTTCCATTTTCACTCTGTGAAAACCTTTCACCCACAAGGATTCCAAAGCTCTTGACAAACTTTACAATGAAGAATCTTTGCAGCCACAAAGAATGCGTCCACCGACTTTGTGGTTATAACTGGCAGCTGGTGTCGCACAGGCAACTTTTGGTGGGATCACAGACTTTCATGCAGAATAGTTGCATTTGTGCCACAACTGAGTGCATGTACACATCAAGCTGGTAATACCTCTGTGGTTATAAATGGGATGAGTTACCTGATACATCCAGAGCTGTGTGTGAACTCTCGGACGGTGCAGTTTTAGAGGCCACTTTGGAAAATTTGGCCCTTTCCTCAATCTGAACTTCAAGGGTGAGTTCCTCACTGCCAATGTGGCCTCTATATGCTGGGTAAAAGGGCTGGAGTGGCGTGAAGAAGCTCTAGTATCTTTGGATTTGGCTCAGGGAGCATTTCCCCCAGCACAGGCACTGGAGAAGATAGCCATAAAGCTGCCTTCTGAGTAAACCCTCACAAGTCCTTTTGTAGGGGACTTTCTGAGGATGGGGTGGAGGCAGAGGTTGGAGTATGTTGAGGTTGGAGCTTCAACATACAGCACTGTGGAGATCCCAAGCAGTGTTGTGACCCATAGGACTGCCACGGGAGGCTGCTATAACTTAGACAGGCCCTCTGTTGATCTAAATTATTCTGGGGGGCCTCTACAGCCCAGGATCACGACAGGTAAAAGTGATTTAAAGGCACACCAAACCCATCTCCTTAGGCTGCAAAAAATGTGTCCCTCTTCGAGGCACTATATAGAATCTCATCTGAGTGCTTCTTTGGGTTCCAATTCTACCTCCATTGCTCACATTGGGTAGAACTTTGCTCCTCAAGTCAATGGGACTCCTCATTTCTCCATCTCTCCAGTACAGACTTGCCCAAGAGGCAGTAATCCAAGTTAACAGTTAGTTTACATGTGTCTTCAAGTGGAATGTCAGAGATTCATCAGAGATTGCAGGCTTTGGACCAGCAATACCTACCTTGATGCTGATTCCATCCTTAGAATCACACAAACACTCACCCATGTTTAAGAAGTTGAAAGTGGGCAGAAAGTCCACAACCATACTAACCAAACAAAGAAAGAATCTGCCTCTCCAAAGCAAGAAGGTATAGGAGTTCATGTGATTACAGGCAGCAGCCTCCATGCTCACCAGCCAAGTATAGAGGTGGGTGAACAAAGAAGTGTAAAGAACAGTTTATGTGACTGTGTATGATGCTGTCTAAAGGGGAAGGTGACCATCTACACTTATATCATCACTACTTTTATAAAAGTGTGATAAACCTTGTACAAAGTATACCTTGTGAGATATCATTGGAAACGTTGTAATCTGCTGAGTATTATGATCTTGTTATAATGTGTGTCTTGACACCCTATGGGGTTATGACATTTTGCTATGTTTGTAACTCAAGCATGTTGTGAGTCTGAGAAATGCCCACAGGTTGGCTCTTTAGGAATAACAAAAGAACTGTAACAAAAGGGCCTCTCCATGTCACCCCAAAGATACCTCAGACACATAGGCAGGAAGTACTAACACAATTTGCAATTCATGTAAAGGATTAATGGCAAAGTATATCTGCCAGAGAACTGCCTGGCCCATGACACAGCCAAGATTTTTCCAGCAAAAAGGGTCAAGATATATAGAGGGAAAACAAAAACCCCTGGTCACCTCTTTCCTACCCTTCTCTGGAATGAATTCTAACTAATGATGAGGAATTTTCAAACAAAAGGACTGAGATCCCCAAAAGTATTTGGGCAACTCAGAGAGCCTTATAGAAAACTAGCAGATTTAACATCCCTGCTATCATTTTGGTCTGCATACTTTGATCAAACTCTAATTCTATCTGCTTTGACCTTTTAGTAACTCATTCCTTTTTCTTAGTTAATAAATCTTTAGGCAGTTTACTAAAGGATTGGCTATAGTGTTGTCTTGGGTGTAAGGTCCTGAGCATCCATTGACTTGAGTAAGTGACTGGGGCTGGAAGAACCTAATGTGTGGTGATTTTTGGTTTTAATAACCTTTCATCATGGAAGTCTTGTTTGTCTGGGTAGTAATATAGGCTGGAGTGTCTAAAACGACTCTCTGTGGCTCCACGTCAAACTAGAGTAGCAATCCAGGAGCACACATTTGTTGGTGGTTTGGTTATGTCTAATTATAGAATATATCACCAGTGTGGGAGTATTTGCCCAGTTTTTTGACAATCTGACCTGAGATTTTGACAATCTGACCTCTCAGCTGTGACCCTTACCAGATATGGTGACAAATTGGCATATGCTTCTGCATACACAGTGGATGGTAAGCTTTTGATTCTCAGTTATCTGCCATTGTAGAAAGAGAGCCTGCAATAGGTGCCTTGGTATCAGAGGCTTGGTATGAGGCTTGAGGCCGGGGCTAAAGTAGTGGTCAAAGCTTTGCTGATCTAAAGCAAAGTTAAGTCATGAGAAAGAGGCAGGTCCTGCTCACAGGCTCTGGCAAGAACAGGGCTGGTATTGCTGAAATATACATTGCTAAGTAGTGCTAGGCACTCATGCAAACACATTCCAAATAGTGGTACCAGAACACCTCGGCACCAAACACATTCCCCAGAGATAACAGGAACATGCTGACCCATCCTAATGAGAAGATGGTTTAACTGAACCAACAGGTACAAGGTAATGGGTGGGGGTTAGCTAAGTAAAAAGGTGGCACCTAGTTATGTCAGAGGGGTAATAAGTAACCGGTTTGTATCACGGTATAATGAAGTATCTCAGAGGGAGTGTCTCTCTCTTATTAGGGAGGAACAGAAAGTCCTGCTGTTCACTGAGCTGGTCCATTGTTATGGGCATACACGTATTAGTGATCCGGTAGAATCTGCTTCGTTGACAATAAACCTGGCTGGGTGCCTTCACACCTTAAAGGATCTTGTGGTCATCAGGCGAGTCATTCCAGGTCTGCTGAGCCAGCTATCTGTGCAGAGCTGGGATGGTCAAACATCAAACCACATCAGGTAGAAAGTTGCTAGGGGAGGAATGATGAATACGCTTCGAGAAGGTACACAGTGCCAAAATATTATTCATCTAATGTTCAGATGATTACAACAACTGGGTCAATAGCCAAGCTCTGCAACATTCTATGTCAGTGGTGGTTCCTAGATAGTCCACCTGTCCATATTTTCCAAGGACAGACCCTACCTTGGGGTATGTTATCCATGGTGCACTGGCTAGTAGTGTTTAACTCTCATTTTTCAGCCTGTGGGAGTTTGATGGTTTTGATTATTCCATGGGGTTTTTCATGTTGCATGAAAAGCTTACATATAGTGTGACGGAGTCAGACCAGAAGGGTATAGAAGAGTACTGGAAGGCAGGTATATCAGCCTCAGGACGTGCAGGTCCCTGTTCCCTGGATAACCAAACAAAGCCTACTCCAGGCCAATCAAGACACCTGGGGCCAATTAAGAACCTTCTAGAAAGAAGGAGAAACAGGTAGCCTGATTGGGACACCTGAAGCCAATCAGGGGCTGGCTGAAACTTGTTAAAAACCTTCCAGTTAATCAGGTGGGGGAAGCCAAGGAGAAAGGAGCTGGAGGCGAGGAAGCTTTGCTGTGACCTGAGGTAAGGGAGAAGTGGGAGAGCTGTGGAGAAGAGGCCCAGGGAAAAGTAGCAACTCTGTCAGTGAAAGGTTGGCTGCCAACAGCTGCTACCATCAGGGTCCCTGGGCTGGAACCTGGAGTAGAGGGCGGGCCTGAGTTCCCCTCAACCTGCTACTACTGATATACCTCCTGGAAGAGGAAGGCAGGCCCCTAGCAGGACAGGAGGTTATACTGTTTGAAATAAGCCCAGAGGGACAACAGAGACTGTGGGAGTTCTCTCACCAACCGCTTTGCTGGCTTATGATGAGAAGGGCTCAGTAGACTGTAACCCTGACCTGGACAGAGAGGGACTCTGTGAAGGGTCACAGTGAGCAGCTGAGGCTAGCACAAACCGCCTGGAAGCGCAGGACCCACAGGGACAAGGCCAGGGCTTTGCCACAATAGATAAAACAAAACACATTCTCATTGGCTATTTAAGCTAATTTCTTCACTCTGGAGGCAGAAGTTCTTCCTTTCCCTGACAACATCAGGAAACCATCTTGGAGGAGAGTTTGTTGGGAGAGGTGTGCTGGTCAACGGCTCTGCTTTGCTCCTCAATACAGGTGAACATTGTTGATTTATTTTCACGTGAATAAACTCTGAATATTTGAAAAAAAAAAAAAAGCATTAGCAAGCACCAATAGAAATGCTTTGTAAATCTAGCTTGGTAACTGCTAATCATTATTGGGCTCATTTTCTCTTTAGCTGGTTGTTAATTAGAAAAATACACTGTCAATTAAAAGAACAACATTGAAGCAAAGGAGAGCAAGCCTGCATAGGAGAAAGGAGCTGAGCAGTCCTAACTTAACCATTGTTACCTTACTGTATCTATTTTAATAAACTCAGAAAAGCTTGCCTTCCTATCCATCTATGGCAATATGAGAGACTCCCTATAATAGCTCTCAATGTTTTCTAGAAATGTATGAAATCTTGGAACAGAGGCATTTAAAGGTTTAGATACATTTGGAATACAGCTATTTTTCAATTTTATAAGCTAGCCAATCCAGGTGCCTGTTAGTCTACAAGTGGCTGCCATCTTTCTCTGGCTGTCAGTGAAAATAGACTGATGGATCACTTCCCTGTGTCACTGCTCTAGACTGGTGACAATCAGTGAAATGATTGTGTCTGCCTGTACACATATCTGTAATAGATTGCCTAAACCCTAAGACTCTCTTTCCCAGTTGATATGATGGAACATTGGACTGAAATCACTCTCGATGAGGAGGAGTCAGGACCATTTGTTATTTACTTCTTTGCTTGCTTCTTTCTTCTACCCTGCTTGAATTGTCCCACAAGAACACATTATGGTAATCAGACAGAATGTATGTATAGGAATCAATCAAAGGAAAAGCCGTTACAAGAGTTATGACATTGCAAAGTCTGTTTGTAACTTTTGATTTATGGAATTTTTCTGTTTTATAAATTGAGAGTGAGGCATGTTGGGATGGCTTAACCCTTGAACTCCACTAGGAAGATGATAAAAAAGAGGAATTCAAGAATTAACACAGCATCTGCAGGACCAATCTTCACTTATTTATTATTGTTTGATTACCACAGGAGGCTGTCTTTATTTGCCTCGTCTTTCTGACTTGCAAATGTTTTTGTTAAAAATGTATTGTCTGTTCACAGCCACCAAGTAAAGTAGGAAAACAAATAGATGCAGTCCCTGCCCAGAAGAGTTTATACTCAGAGGCGCTGATTCTGCAAACACTTGTGCAAATGTTTAACTTTACGTGGTTCCAATTTAGCAAAGCATATGCTTAACTTTAGGCATGTACTTAAGTCCCATTGATGTGCTTAAATCAATGTGACTTAAGGAGCTTCTTAACTTTAGACAATGCTTAAGGACTTTGCCAAATAGAGTTGACTTAAGCACATGCTTAAATGCTTTGATTGAGGCCCGGTAAGTAGTCCCATTGACTTCAGGCCATAGGCCCACATCCTGCAAATCCTTATGCATGTGCTTAATTGTAAGCACCTGAGCAGTCCCACTGAAGTCAAAGGGACTTCTCACGTATATAAAGTCAAACACTTGCATAAGTGTTGCATGACTGGGGCCTAAATGGAGACATGGCAGGGGAGGGCTACAAACAGGTAAAGGGAAGATGAAGATAGAATAATAAGTTTATGTGGTTGTTTAGATTAATTATATGACTGTCTTGGTGGATCTGATGTGTGTAAAATATGCAGTATATGCTTATTTTCTCCCCCAATCTAAATGCTAACTTTACTATCTTACTAATTTATCAACCTTGCTTTGTTTTCAGAAGGGCATGGCAGGAATTTAAATTCCCAGAACATACTCTACTTTTATCATCAGATATCCCTTTCTCCCCAGAAACCCACATAAACCAGCTAGCCTTTCATGTAATTATTATATTATTACATTATACTCCAAAATACAGGCCTTTCTCTGCCACTAGGGTTTAGATCCTAGACATGCTGCTGTCTAGAAACGAGGTGTTCTTGAAACGAAATTGTTTTCCCATTCCATTTTAATTGGCTCTGGTATCTTAAACTGTGGAATGTTGCTTTGCCCTGTTTAATAGTTGCTGCATTCCACCCCAGAGAGAGATGCATTTCATTGGCTCCTGTATGAGTGTAAAGGCCCCTTTTTGTCTCTTTGCATCATTTAATGTATATGAAAAGGTGGAGGCTCTGAAACTGAGTAGATGAAATGGGCACCCTATCCCCAGGGATCCATAAGGATAATGATCCCCTTGGAAATGTTTTAGACTCTTTTTTGGAGAAAAATTATAAAAAACACTGTAAAAAAAATCTGATTTTTAGAAATCCCCATGACAAACTTCCCAGCCCAGTGACTAGTTTGTATTTCAAGCTATCATTACAAGAAAGTGAAATAGCAGCTAATTTTTATTGTTTTAATAAACATGTAGGCTAGGTAGAGTAAAATCTATAGCATTCACCAGACCTCTCAAGCAAGCTGCTGCAGATATCTCTTCTAATTCCTATGCACCCACATTGCAAAATTAGTGGAGTAAACACAGAACAGTATTTTGCCCATTGTTTTTAGGTGTTGGGGGATTCTTTAGGATGAATTTAAGGTAGCATATGGAGGTAAATGATTAGAGATGCATCACACCAAATTTTGCTCTCATTTACTCTTATGTAAATCTGGATTTGCTTCACTGGATTTCAGTGGGACTAGGATTTTATTATTACTTCATTACAGCAATTCAGTCTTTATTGCTTTTTCACTGTGCCCTTTCTATAAGATTCTTCATAGAAAAGTAAAATTAAATTAAAACCTGTGGAAAGTGTGTTTTAACCACTCCAAAAATGCTGGCGGATTTGCTATTAGGCATAGACATATTCCTGCAGCATGTTAAATTAGGTCTCTCCAGTAAGCATGTCGTTTAGACTTAACAAAACAGCACAAGTTAAATTAACTTCATGCCAGTTGATGATTTAATACATATTTGGACCCGATTGCACTCCCATTCAAGTGGACAAAACTTCCATTTAATTCAATGAGATCAGGAACTGGGTAAAATTAATCTCTTTGCTGAAGACCTGTCCAAGTCCCCCATAGTAGGTCTGCAGAAACTCTGAATAAGTTGCTTTGGAAGGGAGCTTTGAACCAATGCTTACAACTGTAAAGGGAAAGTGGAAGGACCATGCTTCATTTCTGCAAACCTTTAAAAGGACTGAGGGCTGAATTTCATTTCCAACCCCCCACATAATGCCCAGCCTTTCTATGGATTTCATGAATCTCACCCTCTAATTATCACTCTGTGCTATGTCTAGAATGCCCATCACTGCAAAAGCTAAGCACTGTGGCCTCCCTTCAGCAAAGCATTTAAGACTGTGCTTAATTATAAGCATGTGAGTAATCTCATGCCTATTTAGCAAAGCACTTAAACACATGCTTCAGTTTAAACATGTACATATAACTGATTGGCTAAGGGGCTCTGCTGTTTTCAGGCTTAGATAACTACACAATAGCTACTATAGACTTTTCTCAAATCATTTTAAACCCCTCATTACATGCATTTTTATTCTTCAATGGCTTTCACCAACATACAAGGACCATAATAAATGTTTCCTTAGACTCACTCTACATTGAGTACATACCAATTAATAACTAAAAACACAATACAGAGGTTTAACAGAGATGGTGTAGCTATGTATGTATTACATCACTGTTAATCCTCTGTAAATATGTTTTTAATAACCCTGTGGTATTTAGTTGGTGTACAATATCTGTCTCATTAAATCTAAATTAAATGCATGATTAAGCTTATTAAAAACACTTAATTTTAAATGTTGCTAACATTCTTCATAGTATGCTCCAGCATTGTTATGATTATTTTTCAGAATTCAGATTGACTGACTGGATTTAGAGAAATCCGTGGTCCTATATGCTATACAGTATCTTCTTCTGAGTGTCCATTAAGAGACTATGTAATTTCATGCTATCATTTTATAAACACAGAACTAGTCAATGAGATTTATTTATGGGGAAGAACGCTCATGTACCAAAGAGAAAGGATGCTTTTCAAAGGTCCATATTGCTTTTTAAAAAATAAAACAAAGGATCTAATAAAGGAAAAGGAAAAAAAGGCCTCTGTTGGAATAACAATAAAGAGAATGTTGCTGTACATGATTTTTCATTTATGGATAGCTGGAGACATTAATATACTTGCCTATGGCTTGTGCATTACTATTCCCAGCTATGCAGAAATGAAACATGATTTACAGCAACACATTCTTTATTGCTGTTCCATCGTATCTGCTGTCTTTTCTGGATTCGGATTGGCTGGCTTCCTGTTAGAATGAGATGATGCTGGACTGCACAGTAGCCTAATGGGTATCAACAAATGCAGCAGGTATATGTGACCTGGGATTTTTGGGGCTTGTATACCCAGCAAGCCAATCACAATGCAGAAAGAACAATAGCTGAAGCTTTTACTGCTCTTTAAGTTTCCTCATTGAATCCCTTGGTAACTGATTATATCACAGAAGTTATATTAAAAACACATTAAATGCCAACTAAATCAAGACTTTTCATGACTTTTTTAAAAAGCAATGAAATTCAGGACAAACACTATGCTATGCATGGAGATCACCACCTGGAGAGCAGAACTCTGCATTTCACACATTGTATTTTTCAAATGAAACTAAAATGAAGTCATGTGTTTTATTCATTTTATTATTTCCTGTGCTATTTATATTGGCATTTAAAAAACATACTGCAGGAAATTCAAATTTACAGCAATACTTTGCACTTCTATAGCACCTTCCCTGCAAGGATCTCAAGGGGCTTGACAAGTATGAATGTATTTAGTTTCACCACTCCCCTGGGAGGTACCTAATGAACTATGAAGTGATTAATGTTTATGGCTGCTTTTATGAATGGAGAAACTGAGGCACTGCAAGATAAAGGGATGGATTTTCCAAAGTTCTGAGCAGCTGCAATGCCAGTTGACATCAATCGGAGCCATGGTGCTCAATGCCTTTGAATATCAGGCCTTTTAAATTATTTGCCCTTGGTCACTTAGGTCTTTTTTTTATTTCAAGTCTCTTTTTCATTTGTGTGTCTTAGCCACAAGAGCAACATTACCTATTGTAAGCATAAGAATGACCATACTGGGTCAGACCACAGGTCCATTTAGCCCAGTATCCTGACAGTGGCCAATGCGAAGTGCTTGAACAGAACAGGTAATCATCAAAAGATGTACCCCTGTCACCTATTCCCAGCTTTTGGCAAACAAAGAGTAGGGACACCATCCCTGCCCAGCCTGTGCAATAGCCATTGGTGGACCTATCCTTCATGAACGTATCTAGTTCTTTTTTGACCCTTGCTATGGTCTTGGCCTTCACAACATTCACTGGCAAAGAGTTCCACAAGTTGATTGTGCGTTGTGTGAAGGAATACTTCCTTTTGTTTTTTTAAACCTGCCGCCTATTAATTTCATTTGGTGACCCCTAATTTTTGTGTTATGAGAAGGAGTAAATAACACTTCCTTATTTACTTTCTGTACACCAGTCATGATTTTACAGATCTCTAGCATATTCCCCCATCTCTTTTCCAAGCTGAAAAGTCCCAGTCTTATTAAGCTCTCCTCCTATGTCAGCCATTTCATACCCCTAGTAATTTTTGCTGCCCTTTTCTTACCTTTTACAATTACAATTTTTTTTTGAGATTGTGTGCAAATGTGGTCATCCCATATTCAAGATGTAGGTGCACCATGGATTTATATAGGGGCAACATGATATTTTCTGTATTATTATCTATCCCTTTTCTAAGATTCCCAACATTCTATTCGCTTTGTTTGCTGCTGCTGCACATTGAGTGAATGTTTTCAGAGAACTATCCACAATGATGCTAAGGTCTCTTTCTTGAGTGGCTGCAGCTAATTTAGAGACCATCATTTTATATTGTGACGGAGTCAGACCAGAAGGATATAGGAGAGTGCTGGAAGGCAGGTATATTAGTCTCAGGATGTGCAGGTTCCTGTTCCCTGGATAGCCAAACAAAGGCTACTCCAGGCCAATCAAGACACCTGGGGCCAAGTAAGAACCTTCTAGAAAGGAGTAGAAACAGCTTGTCTGATTGGGACACCTGAAGCCAATCAGGGACTGGCTGAAACCAGATGAAAAAACTTCCCAGTTAGTCAGGTGGGCTATGGGTGTCAGGAGCTGTGGAAGGAAGTGATGCTGTTGGTGAGACTGAGTGGTGAACAACATATCATACGCAAGGAAGGAAGCCCTAAGGTAAGGGTGGAGTTTGAAGAAGCAGTGACTGCTGTGGGGAAGTAGCCCAGGGAATTGTATTGTGTTTTGTGGCTAAAAGGTCAGCCATCTTAGCTGATACTATTAGGGTCCCTGGGCTGGAGCCCAGAGTAGAGGGCGGGCCTGGGCTCCCCCCTTTCTGCCTCCCCTAATTAGTCTC
This sequence comes from Dermatemys mawii, assembly GCA_007922305.1. Taxonomy (NCBI): domain Eukaryota; kingdom Metazoa; phylum Chordata; order Testudines; family Dermatemydidae; genus Dermatemys; species Dermatemys mawii. The sequence goes on along the minus strand of ML677352.1, from coordinate 34,071,936 downwards.
TGAGATTGGGAGACAATAGAGACTGTGCCAGGAAGGATAGCTTCTCCTCACTGGCTTGTGATAAAAATGGCTCAATAGGCTGTGACCTTGTCTCGAGAGAGAGAAGGGCTCCGTGGAGGGTCACGGTGAGCCGCTGAGGCTGGTAAAAAATCCACCAGGAAACGCAGGATCCACGAAGATAAGGACAGAGCTTTGTCCCAATATGTATAGTTGGGATTATGTTTTCCAATGTGCATTACTTTGCATTTGCAAGTGTCTGCCATGTGTTCATAATACAATAAAACCCTATATAATAGCACTCAAGGGACCAACAAAAATAGGGTGCTTAAGATAGGTGTTCTTCAAATAACCACTAATGGAACAGAACTATACTGACTACATTTGGGGTGACCTCTTAAAACAGGATGTAGGTTGCTAGAAAGGGTGGTCTTTTATTTACTCATATATCAGAGAAAGATGAGTGGGCTGCTCAAGGCAATATGAAACACAGGGGCTTTGCCTTGCAGAACTTTGTGCCCACATTTTCCTTGGTTTTGAGCTTCAGGGGTTTGTATCCCCCAGATTTCTCTATGAAGTTTGGGCTTTTGCCTTCACCTGACTCTGCACTGAAATGATACGGCATTATGAAATTTGCTTCATTGCAATGTGGAACAATAGAGCAAAGCAGATTTTCACTTGAAACTGGACCTATGTGTTCTTTGAAGATTTTGAATTTCGGCTTACTTTTGGGACACACCTGGACTGATCTGTGAATTATAACAAAATCCCAAACCAGGTGTGTTTTCTGTGAGTCTGAGTTTTGTTGTAAATATTGTACACAGCCCTCTCTAAACCCTATTAGCTTCTTTTTGCTGAATCAGCAGGTCCCTTGACACAAATGTAAGATGTGTTTACAATACTTCCTATGTACGAGTATAGTCAATCCAACTTGGGGCACCAGCTCTTTTGAGTCCTGGTGTTTCATCTGTTTAAAAACACAGAGAGATACTAGGTCCATAGAAAAATCTTGGATAGATGCATAGATAGGTTTTACTAGAGATATGAGACTTCTTCTGAGGTTTGCATCAGGGTTGGGAGAACATGTTTTGCTTAATTTTGAAACCACTCAACTACTATGGATTTGAAAATTCAAGTCCAACTCGAATATCATCAGGATTGCATTCTGTTTAGGAGAGGTTGTGAAGAAAAGATCAGAGAGTGGAGTCAGAGAAAAAAACGAAACAAAGGCAGTGAAAAAGAAAGACTTAGAACAGGGAATGAGAAAGCAAAATAAATGTAAAGTAAAAGTGAATACAGTCTATGTACCGCATATAAAACCCTGCTTGCAGCTGCCTAGCTTTTTGGGGGGAGAGGGGATTCTTCTAGTCCCTATATACAACACAGATTTCCTTCCAGAAAAAAAAATGGATCTTTTAAAACAAAACTTTTGGAAAAAGAGAAATGGCTTAAATGGCAGATTAAAGTTTCCTGAAACCAAACAAAGTTTGTGTGCCAGGGAGTAGCTGGAAAGATTTGTGAAAGCTTTGACGCTGCTGGATTTTCTCATCTCTTGTTCATATTGCAGAAATTTTAAAGAACTCCCCACCTCCGATGGTGAATTCACCCCGTGCAGAAGGCCAGCATCAGGGCTATGTATTACTCAGGTTCCACTGCAGTCCTCAAAATGTGCCTTGCGTTGGCCCTCTGCACAAGGGTGAATTTCACCTACTGTCAGCTTTCATGTGGGACAGAAATCAATTGCTGACAGGTTATTATGGCTGTGCCGTAAACTGCTCAGTTGGTTCTAGAGATGAGTGGGAACCAAAATCCCAGACACAAGCACTCCTGAGCTGTTAGGCAGTCCGGATCCGGTTCTGGATTTGAACCTCAACACTGGAGTGTATAATGGACCAAACCAAACTCCCAGATCTTAAACTGCTCCCCGCAAAACATGAGAAAAATCCCAGTCCACCTCAAGATCTGAACTTTTCAAATCAGGTCTATTGCCACTTAATTCTGTCCTTTTTTTGGGAGCTTGCGACAGTGAAAGAATATTCCATACTAATAAAGGAAAGCCTTCCCATCCTCCTTTGTGCAGGGTCTACTCCTGGGGTGCTACTTCCCCAAATGGAACAAGGAAGGGAGGTGGCACTGACACCATCCTATGAGAGTGGGTAAGCATTGGTACACTAAGTGGACAGTAGAAGGGAAATGGATGCGGCTCTGAGCTCCGTCTTAGGTAGTGTATCTCTGCATTAGCCTCTTTTCAAGGCTGTAGCAACAGGTCACTATTTAAGCTCAGGTGAATCACCACTTCTCCTGCTCCCAAGAAGATGACTGGACTTTGCAGAAGGGGGTCCAGATTCAGACCCCATGCAATAAAGTGCATTGAAATCGAGGAGGTTGTATCTGCTCGCACCAGGTGCGGCCCTGTAGTTGTAATTCTTTATTACATGAAATGGAGAGCCCCATTTCCACAAGCAGTATCAATTCGGCAGTTGAGAAACAAACAAAAAGGGAAGTGTCAGCAGCATTCATACTTCTGTGTCTATTAGGTCTGTAAATCCAAGGTGCAAATAGTTTTTAGAATCTCAGCTACACCCCTTATAATATTGTCATTTGTAATCAGCTCACTATGAAAACAGGGCTTTCAAAGGGTAAAGAAATCATTTGAACTTGTGATCTACAATAGATTTGAATATTCAGATAAGGTCATTGGTCAGAGCAGGGGTGACAGCTACGGTCAATAAACAGGTTCAGTGAGACAAAATCTTTTTGTCTATATGGGAATAGCTTGAAGAAGAGAGGTTCTCCAGAGGGATAAGAGAGATTAAATTCAGCTGTGTCACCATTTTATTTCCAGGATGCTTAAGGCATGAAAGAAGTGCTTGGTGGGACTGCCATGCTGGCATGCAGATCCTGCTGACGGTGTCAGTACGATGCCACTAGGTCAGTCATCCTGCCTCAGTCTGAATATGAGTTTGACGGAAAGTGATGTATCGAAGAGATTAAAGAAACGAGTTCTGCTCTAGCTTCCGACCACTTAACTCTTGACTGGCTGTAAGAACACAACAAGCAATAACAAAACAGTGTCTCTTCTTGCGAGTTGGCTACTTTTCCCTTTGGCATTTGGATATTTTGGACAAGATTTCAAAAAATGACCAATGGTTTTAAGTGCCTCAGTTTATGCATTTTCGACTTGACACACCTCAAATGCACCTGATCTTCAGAAAGTACTGAGCACCCGCACCCTAAAAATCAGGCCTCTTCCAGGTGTCTCAAGTAGGGAGCCCTAAAATTATGGCATCCAAAGGAACTAGTTGCTTTTGAAAATCTTGGCCTCTCTTTTAATGTTAGTAAAGAATTAGTACCGTAATTAACGATAAAATGTGGTGCTACTTGAAATTCACTGTTAAGCAGGAGAAGTATTGTTAAGATCACGCGTAAGAAACTAAGGATCATTAACCTTTGCCTAGGTTATAAAATGGCCCATTTGAGAACTGTTGCCAGTGAATATATTACTTTCATATCAATTGGATTATTGAGTGAGAGGTTTTACATGATGTTTGGTATGATGATATATGTATGGTTACAAACTGTTTATGACAAGCGGAAAAGCCAATAAAAGGTTAATGCAGATTTAAGTAGATTTTCCCCCTTTGCTTTTGTCTGAGTTAATTTATGCAAATATAACACTATATTTTTAAAAAGCGCCACCTTGTTAGTTGTAATGAATAGAGACTGCTGAATTTATCAGTCAAACTACAGTGGCTGCATTTAGTTTGTAGTGGCATTTCCACAATAATTTCATTTTTAGGGGTACAGGATAAAAATACCCACGTCATAGTGGTTCAGATGCAGGCTGGTTCTTTTATATTCATTCCATGTGCTTTTCTCCACAGTGTATTTATTAAGGATACAGTATGTCCCTCAACCTGGATTTTCTGAGTCTTGTAAGTCACATTGTCCCCCTTTAAAGACCATCATTTGTGTGGGTAAATATTCATCTGCCTTAGACACTGGAATAAAAGTAACTACATCATTGTAACTTCTGCACAAAAAATGCCATTCCAATGGACCTTGGTTATGATCCTAGCTTTGCCACAGATCCGCACCATGATTTTGGGCAAGTTACTTCATTCTGTGCTTCCTTTGTCTGTCTTGTCTGTTTAGGATGTAAGCTCTTCAGAACAGAGACTGTCTCTTACTGTGTGTTTGTACCATGCCTAGCACAATATTGTGGCCGCAAAGCATCATTGTAAGAAATAACTGCTAACAGCAACACTGTGTCAAGCCAAGGGCCAGCTGTGAAGTTGGAATGAACATTCCAACTTTTCCAAAGTTCAGGATGGGAGTTGAAATTTGAGAGTTTAGTTCAAGCCCATCTCTGCTAATATGTACCATCTTACAGCTTTAGCAAGTCAGTTCTCTTTCAAATTTATAACAGTCTATGTTTAAAAACCTGACAAACCAAAATGTGCTCTCCATAAACTATAGTGGCACAATTCACGCAGCTGTAATGTAGGTTGTGTCAGCATTTCCATTATACTGTACACTGCTATTTTTCAGGGGTTTAGATCTTGGCTATAAAAATCCATCTGGGGTTGAAAGTTGGCAAGTGAAAGCCTCAGCCAGGGAATTAATTTGTTTCAACCAAGTTTGAACAATAAAATCAGTTTATAATTTGGGACGGCACAGAAGAAAGAGCTGTGTTTGGGGAAGTATCTAATTTTTAAAATTTATTTTAAATCTTGCTGTTCATTTTTAAATGCCGTGTTTTATAGCTCAGGAACCAAATTCATTCCTGATGTAACTCTATTGACTTCAATAGCTTATGACCAAGATTAATTGGTCCCTATGTGTACTCACATAAATCTGGTTTTTTGGGGGTTCACATAAGTCAAGTTTCTGACAGGTCAATGATTATCTCAAGCAGCTCCCAGAAGCAGTGGCATGTCCCTTCTCTGGTTCCTAGACAGAGGCACGGCCAACAGATTCTGCATGCTGCCTAGTCCTCAGGTGCTGCCCCTGCAGCTCCCATTGGCCATGGTTCCCAGCCAATGGGAGCTGTGGGGGCAGCGCTTGGAGAGGGACCAGCATGCAGAGCAGAGCCCCCTGGTTGACTCCTACACACAGGAGCCAGAGGGGGGCCAAGCCGCTGCTTCCAGGAGCTGCATAGATCATCCTCTGACCCTGCTCTCTGGCTGGAGTGCTGCAGCGGGGCGAGTCCCAGGCCCCGCTCCCCAGCAGGTGTTTGAGGAGTGGATTAAAATGACTGATGGGCTGGATCTGGTGGGCAGGCCATAGTTTGCCCACCCTGTCCCAGAATAATGAATAAACTACAGTTTCTGCCATTCAGTCAGAATCCTTCACATTTATGCTGGGTTTTGAACCATCAACAATTTCCTACTTTGTTCAGATAAAGGAGCTAAATACATTTTCTCCTTTCTATGGAGCCTTGTAACCAGGGGCACTGACTTTGTTTGACCCCCACTCCTCCCTTGATTGCGGCGGGTGTGAGACAGTGCGAGGGAGTGGGAAGAGCTGATCCATGGGGCCCACTGGTGGATGGGAGGCACTGAAAGGGAGCAGGAACAGCTGATCCATGGGGGTGCTAGTGAGTGCTGAGCCCAGAGCACCCACAGAGTTGGTGCCTATGCTTGCAACTCCTGGGAATGACCATAAGCCTAAAAAGGAAGGATCACTGGAAGGACCATGGAGGCTTCCACTCCTGAGGCCTCTGTTGAGTCAAAAGAAGAACCACAGCCCCTTCACTATGAAGTAAGCCATGCAAGGTCAGAAATTTGTCTCTGAGGCTAGACCAACCAAGTCAGCAAAAATTCACCCAGCCTGTGGTAGCTGGCCATGGAGAATGGCAGGTGAGTGAATGCTCAGAATAATAAGCTCTCAAGCCTGCTGGTAGTTTACGTTTGACTTGCCAGACAGTTAAAATGCAGAGCCGTGGCCAAGGAACACATTTTTTTTGGAAGGGGATTTACTTACAGCCTGAGGCAGGATTAGTTTCCCTACGTGGCCAAAGATCTTTGGCCAATGTTGTGAGGATGCCCCTAGAACACCAGGACCCATTTTGGGTTTTCGTTTAATTGTTGTTACCTGGCTACCTCCAAGGCTGGGGGCTAAGGTTCACCTGTGCACCTGTTCAGTAGATAGCTGCATGCCTTCATTTCCCCTCTGGATTTATTTTCAAAAAGTTTGTCTCCTCTTTTGAGGCTGGCTCAGAGCTCTTGGCAGGAGTTGGCTCCACTCTTAGCTTGGGAGAACCCTACAACAATTTGAGCAGCACCACTCATTTCCTCCCCGTTTCTTACAAACAAGCACAGCTTGTTGCAAAATAAGATACTCTCCTGGCGCTCCTGAACATGCCCCCGGCTTTTACTCTGAATCTGTAAATATGATCACAAATGATGCAAAGGTATAATCTGCCTTTTCTCCCAGGCTGCTGTCTGTATAGATTTTCAAGCACCATAGCCATATTCCATATAGCTGCATCTCCGTTCACTTGGAACGGATGGAAAACTCTTTTCGATTAATAGATTTCACTGTGTCGGAGACTTACAAGGTAATAAACCTGGGTTCCTGTTACTACAACAAAGCATAAGGTGGAATTTACATGTGAGAGGGTGTAAGTAGGTGCTTGAGTGATGGCAGAGGAGGGTGTTGTACTGGATGAGTGAGCAGAGGGGGATGAAAGTGAACAATGGGCGTAAGGGGAAGGAGAGAAAGTGAAGGTACAAAGAGGTGATGCAGAGAATGGTTAGTAGGGCAGGTGACACAGGGAGGTTATTTACTGATAATGGGGAGAGGCTGTGGGAGAGCTGGTGTTACAAAGTTTGGACATGGACCCAAATTTTCACATCGCTCAGGGGTGTTTGAGTGCAGGGGTTTTAGTTCAAGCCCATCTCTAGATTTCAGAGATTGAGGGAAAAGCAGAAGTTGTGAGATGAAAGAATGATGGAAGATGAAGGAATGAAACAAATGAACCTTCCCTAAAGTCTAGGGGTATTTGGATCCGAGATTATGGCCTCGGCCTGTTTGTAATTTAATCCTTAATGTTTCTGATAGCAGGATCCCTTTCTCCTGCCCCTCCATATACAGTGTACAGGCAGATTTCCATGTTTATGGCCTAAGGAATCGTGCATTTTAAAGAAGACATGTGCAGCTTGGCATAAGGCTGGGAACAGTGGTGAAAAATTGCTGTTCCAGGATGGCTCTTATTTTATAACAGTTTCTTTTCCCCTCTAACACAACTGGATACTTGAGCCAGTGGTGGGAAGGACCATCATTTACCACATTAGTCACCAAGCTTGATAAATAATATTCCAAAGCCACTACCATAGATGCTGTTTGGAAATTGCAAATCCACGCTGCTGCTGCTGGGTCCAGCCAAAAAGAATGAATTTATAACGATGCATATAAATTTCATAGATAGTATCATTGCCATTCTGTGTGTGACTTATAGTACATATGGGGAGTGGCTTGTGGCACAGAAGCAAGGTGTTTAATAAGTGTGTCAGTTTTAATTCCTATGACAATCATTCAACTATCACTGTGTTATAAATCCATCCATATGCTGTGGTAAATTATCAGGCCTCACCTCTCAAAAATTGAGGGAGGCGGGTACTGTGTTCCAGGTGTTGCAGATTATGCTGACTCATGCTGGTATCTGCAGATAATTCATGACTGATTTTCCACAGCACTCTGATCCACTGAATGATGTTTCTCAATGTCACCACATTTTTAAAAAAATACACATCAGTTGCCAGACCCTTCTTTTAGCTCCATTAACTTGCTATAGATTAAACCACCTGACTTTTTTAAACCAAGGATTGTTTGCAAATACTGTAGTAAACCTACCACTCTCGTTGAAACTGTGATAATCCAGCTAGAGCCCAGTGCATCTGAAAGCCTCATCAAAATGTCATGATGTATATCAGTCCCTCCCAAAGGCAATTGGCCCGAGGAAAAGTAAAAAGAGTAGAGGTTCAATACTACTCAGCTAACATGTAACTGGTTTTGAAAGTGCACTGTTGAGAAGAAGAATGCTGAAATATTAGGGAGCAATAGCTTGCAGAGGTGGGAAGAGGTTTTAAAATCAATGGAAAGTTATTTTGGAAAGTAGAGAGTTATATAGTTAAGCAACCTATTGTTCATTGTAATGAGAAAGCATGACTATTCATGAGTATGCTACAGTATGTGGCTTGCCAACTACCCAATCAAGGGACAGGCTCATTCAGCCATGATTGAGGGCAATACCCATAATATTTTATTGCTATTAGGCCTCAACGTTACATGTTTTTATAGGTGTTTAATAGCCATGCAAAGTTAAAACTTTCTTGCATACATTAGAGATGGACATAGGAGGATAAATCCTACTGCAAGTTGTCTACACTAGCTCTTCCATTATAACTGGAAATTTGTAGCCAGACAATAATGTGTCATTTGGATCTACTTGAATGGGTTGTGAAAGCATGATTTTGATCTCATCCGGTTTGTAAAACTGTAAAAAGCTCTGCAGGAAGCTGTGTCAGAGAGGCTAATGTGGGACTGCAACCTTTTGCTGGAAATAAAGACAGCACTTAAAAAAAGGCAGGAAAAAATGTTAGATTTATAAAGCATCCAGTAAAATAAACAATAACACAAAATGGTAAAGGAGAATGTGCTGGTGTTGGTGGAGTGAAATAAAGGTTACCATTTTGGTGTTATAATTTCTGTGAAATAATATTCAAATAATGTTATCTCCAGTGATGGGTTCATGTCACAAAATTCAGATTCACACCAGATCAGTGATGCGTAGAAGTCTGTTTGTGTCCTGACCTAAAGAGGAGACACTTTCAAAATTTGAATCCAGATTCAGCTACAGATTTAAAAAAAAACAACCCCAAAAGCTAGAGACTGTGTGGATGTGAGGATTTGGTTTGGGTCCATCACTGATTTACGTTATTATCTCTAATTTTTCAATGCTATTAAAATTAATAAGAAAAGTTTACAGAAAAGTAAATATTTCTGAATACTCCACTTTAAGGATGACAATATGTATGTTTACATTTTTGAACAACTGTTGTTTACATTGAAATCCCTGTGCATTAGGGTCAATATTTCTTCTTAAAAAAATGAAGCTATTATTTATTTTTCTGTGATAGAGGATTTTCCTCACTTCTCACATATGGAACTACGTGACGGTGTCAAATGTTTTTTGACTTTGATAAAAATGTATTGAGGGTCAAGATCCTCTCTTAATAGTTCACATTTCTATTTAATAACCTGCTGCAATGACAAAAGATACAACCATCATATTACAGGTCTAAGAAGTATTATGCACTGCCATCCTATCTATTGATGCACATCAGACATGTCCATGTTATTCCATATTCTGTCCATTCCAAAGAAAGGCTAAAGGAGACAGAGGGTACAGATCTTGTTAGGTACAGCCTCTGACACTATCACTATCAATTGTCTTTTGCTAGTGCTGATCATCACCTCAATTATCTGGTGTCCAGCCTACCTGATAGGTTTTTGCAAACTATAACTCTTCTGTCGATGAACATGGAATAATGACAGCTAGGAGCAAATGGACAGAATATAAAAGAGATCAGCCAAAAAGTATTATATACACACACACACATACATGTATATTTTGGTCTATATATTAATCAAAAGCTAAAACAATACAACATGTTTGTATTTTTGTAAGACTGTAGTTTACAGTATATTAAGCAGAAGGAATAGAGTTAATAGTGGCTTGATTATGTTCTTTTTTCCCTTCTCTTTGTTATTAGAATATAATATCTTGAAAAGCAAAAGGTAAATTTCAACAATTTGTGCAGCATAGATATGTGCAATTTATAGTGAAAGAAACCAGTTTTCACAGATATGTATAACCAGTTTGTTTTTAATGAAAGGGATTTTGTTTTCTAAATGATTTCAGTACAGAAATCATGATTCAAGGAGTAAAAAGAAATTAAAGCAAACAAGTCCTTAGAGAAGGTCCAGTGGTGTTTTAGTTGTATGTTTTTTACTCACATAATATTCTGCACAACATGAGAAAATAGATTTTAGTGCAATATTAATTGAAGTTTTGCCAGCATAAGGTTCATAAGGTTAATTTGAAAGGGATACATTACTGATATATTTATAGCATTTAAATAAATTAGGATTACACTTTATACATCAATAACACAGCTGTTAAATAATATTTTTATTCTATGTAAATTCTATCCATTCATCTCTGTTGTATAACAAATGACCATAATTATAGTGCTTCATTGGTAGGAAGGTCATTGGTAATCTTGTAATTTCTCATTGGTGTAAAGAGAGAAAACAGAATTATTTGTGATGAATGTATTCAACCTTTTGCATACTTTGGTACTTTGAACCATGCATTAAAATGCAGCAAGAAATTAAGTTCTTCACTTACACAGCATTTTTAATCGAGTGCTGTTGATTTGTTATAACTAAGGCATTTAGAATGCTTTTGCTGAAGGATTTTTTTCCTATATATTTTGCATTTTCTTCCTTGAAAACAAATGAGGACTGAAGATTTTTTTTAAAAAAAGCATAAAAAAACAAACAAACAAAAAAATCCCAACCCAAACAAAAAGAAGTTGCTCTCTGCCAGCCAGGCATAAACTTCAGGCACTTAAAATTTCAATCTTTTCATTTTATTTTGCATCATGTACTTTTGTATTAATGAAGAATAATCAAACCAATCATTTCTTGAAACCACCACTCTGTAAATAACATATGAATGAAAGTAAAGAAACAAACTTCTGGATAAACTCCTTTTCTAGTGATCTGTATACAGATCACAAAAGAAGACAAGTAGTTGAAATATTTGTCTGCAGAATTTCACTTACTTATTTTTATTGAGAGGTTTGCTTTCTGTCAATAAAAGAGCAGAATCCCAGTTTTTCCTGTAAGATTCAATCACATTTAGGAAGGGTGAATTTTCCAAATATATCATAATTAACTTCATGCTAGTGACAAAATCTTTCCCATAGCTGGTGATGGTATTCTTAACTTATCAAGATGTACAGTATATGATTCAATTTAACTACTGCATTTTATACCTCTTATTCTAGAGATATACATGTATTTTCTAGTAGAATATATGGCGAAGTCATTATCTTTACATATGGGAATGAACACAGTATACTGATTGTTAATCATAGAGAGAAAAATATTAGAATAAGCAGTATCCTATATCCTGAGTATAATTGCTAATACTGACACTGGAAATATCTTTGGAAGCAGGGATTCATGAAAAGGGAATTCCTTTCAATGAAGCTCAGATTTAATCCTATTATTCTAATAAAGTGTAATCAATTCACGCAGAAAATTTGAAGGTCTAGTTCATCTTCTGATTAGATCTCAGTTGTTTTTTAAGGTGATGGATACTGTGAAAGAAACTTAAGTTAATAGGCTTTTGGTGCACTAATCCACACTTCCTGGAGTGAGTTTGAGTTTTGAAGGAGGGCAATTTGGAAGCTGTCTTAGCATAAATCTAAAGCAAGTCTGTGGCTGCCTAAGGGGAACAAGCCCCTCAGCATTCACCAAGACATGCTTCAAGGAGATTCTACTCTTAATCCAATTTACTCAGCCGAATAAGTCCCACTGCTTCAGCTTGCCAACAAATTAAAATCCAGCTTCATAAAAACACCTTGAATTTGGAAGGTATTGGCTAGCCCGTTAGACTTGAAACTTCATTTATTCTGGCTAACTTCTCAATTATCTTCCCAGCAGTGGAGATGTGTAAAAGTGAAAAAATCAATAGGATTCTATTCCCTTTCTATTGGAAAGGGAAAAATTAATGAGATAGGACACTCTCTTAATCAGAAATAAATGTTTTAATTCAGATAATGACATCGTTTTCCCTCGCTGAACGATGACAAATGCTGGGTTGCACCCCCAGTAGAAGCAGTTTCAATTTTATTGTAAATATAAAAGGTATTGATCGGGGAGATGTACAAACCCTATTGCTTACAAAAGCCATTCGGGGGGACTGGGAAAACTATTAAGCACTGGGTCAGAAATCAATAAACAACACTGAAATGTAGCAGAGGTTGCCCTAGGCTTTGTGGCATCTTAGAAAGCCAAGTGGCAGAAATAGTGACAGAAATGTCTCTAGTGGAGCAATGTTAGGGATGAAAGGGTCAGACGTTTAATCTCTTCTGAGCTTTGACAGGTCCAGGGAACAGAACTAATGTAGTCCTTCCTAGCTGCCTTTGATTTAAATACATGCTGATTCATCGCACCACTGACTGAAATTATTGTTTTTGATTGTGCAAGTATATTGGTACAGAAAACAGTGCATGTATATTTTTTGGGAGACAGAGTAAAATTTGTTTACATAAATAGGAGTTTTATTTTTCCTCTTTTATTTATATGACCTCCCTCAAAGCCTCTGAAATAAGGGCTCTGACCTCCTAGCATGCTATTTTTTGAAAAGAAGGTATTTTTTCACTATAAAAATAATCCAGTATGACATAATTTGTAGCCATTTAATGTACTGTTTAATTTTTCTTTTTTAAATCAGATGAGATTTTTATTTAAAAAAGTCAACCCCCTGTCTTCCTTGTGTCAAAATCTCTTATTGCCCTTGAACAAGTCAAAATAACTCCCACACCTCTGTTCGAAAGTTGTCTTTAGCTTAAAAGTGGCATATCTGGTCCTTACTGGAACCTGTGAAAATATTCATAGAATACATTAAACACCTAGAATTATTGTTAGGTAAATGCTTGACAGAAACTATCTAGAGCAAAGAAAAATACAGGTGAAAGAAGACTGTGCATGAAGGTGGGAGCTGATTTTTCAAACAAGACATTGATTTGAAAGATTTAAAGCAGAGGACTGGAACTTTGAACAACATCATTCCAGAAGCAGAGCCAGAGCCAAATAAATAAATAATAAAAAAGAGTGACTTTGCCTTCTGCTCCTGGAAATGCAGCTTCCCCCTTGACATGGATATGATTATAAGATTGGTTAGGGTCAGGTTACCCATCAGTAGGTGAAATGTTCAGGTGCTGAGGATTTCAGTTTCATCTCACCTCACATATTATGTCAGTTCCATGTCATTTTCATCACTGGGAATGATTTGAGGGCTTGCTGTCCCCCCTGTTATTGCGGTCACTTGACCTCAGATGTAACTTCTGTTTAATACCATCATTTTAACAAAGTCTAGAAGTAGCGCGCGCACACACACATGGCCATCACTTGACCTTTCCCTGCCTGATACCTGCCAATTGGCTCTGGCGTTAGGTTCTGCTGCCCCTCCGCTTGCGACAAATGAATGTTAAGGCCTCAAAGAATTGGTTCACATTTGAAGTTATATTTTTTCATTGCCACGAGCATTTTTAAAATTGAATCCCCTTTTTATAGTTTGTCCTGTGGTAATGGTATTTTTCCCCTGTTGCATTTAGATTCAGGAATATAGATGTGGCTTTATGAGTAAAAACAATATTCAGACCATTTCCATGCTAATTTCAAATTCATTAGATTAAAAAAAAAGCAAAGTACTTAAGTAGAATGTTACAAGAGGAACGCTTTACCCAGTCAAACCCTTTCCTCCTTTGTATTTAACTTGTGTGCCTGAATCCTCAGAGCTAGCTTTTAAAAAGGACTCGTAAAGTACAGCATACTTTTAATCATGGTAGGATACGTGCTGGTAATGTAGCATCCCCGCTAGCCCACAAAATTTAAGAAGCTATCGTGCAATTAATTAATCACGAGATATTATCACTAGCAGCTCCACAAGACACACTTGCCCAATCACAGAAGAAGTTACAGTGTATTGTATTTTTTCCTTCTTTATTATTAGGCTGCCCGTTATAGTTGCTGGAGATAACAGGTTTAAAGAGCGGGGAGCGCAGGCAGGCTTATCTCATCAAGGGTTCCTGAATGTTGATGCTCAGATTCCCATGCGCTGACCAAGATACAAATTAGTGACTTCCAGGTCCCCTCGCAGAGCCCATCTGCATCATTAGGGTGTTGTGCATGTGTGTTTTGCAGAATAGGGGTTTGGAGAGAATGTTTTGGGGCTGAAGGTGGGGAGAGATTTTGTTGGAATTGTGCCAATTTGTACATTTTGGTCAAGACTTTTAAAAAACAGATGCCTACATTCAGGCTTCTAAATCCATATTTAAGCACCTAAATAAATGACCTAAATTTCAAAGGCTATGAGTCTCTACAGTTCCCACTGACTTTATTGTGAGGGTCAAACGGTTTAGCACTCTTTGAACATCAGGCCACTTATTTAGGTGCTTAAATATGGATTTAGGGGTCCAACTGATGAAAAACTTGGCCTTTTGGCTTAATTATCACCCTCAGTTTTGTGCATGAACTGAAAGATTATTGACTGTAACATTTTACAAATCTAAATAATCAAAATACCGCTTGGTGTTATGCACCTGGAGAAGGTGCTCAGTCGCATGGTACCTGGACTCATTGAACATGGATGAAAAGTTTAGAACAACACTAAGTTTACAATTTATTCCCCCCAAACAGGGAGCAATGAGACCAACCCATCTGACCATTCTGAAACAGCTAGAGATGATGAACACTAGCCAATAAACTCAATGCTAAGACATTACAAAAGCTGTAGGCAGCAGAAAGGTTGAGCAGAAATGCATCTTATCTTATATTATATTATAGTTATGTGGCCACAATATAATATAATATATAACATAATTAATATAATATAATTATAATTAATTAATTACTATAAATGACTGGACAGGTACAGCCCAGGGATTGGCCGTGTAAACTTCCTACTCTGCTTTGCCAGTATGCTTTACCCTTGACTTGGAGGGACCCAATCTCCATGTGCATTAATTTCTTAGCCTCCACCTAAACTGCCAGTAAGAAGTGTTAGAAACAACACCAGGTGAGTGTGACGTGGACACCAGCATGTTAGGAATGGGGCACACTTAATACAGGTCATCATATGGCAACTAGATTTGCTCACTCATTACCAATCAGGGACTCATTCAGACCAAATAGGTCCTATGTCCCATAACCATTCTCCTATCTCCTAATCTCTTTAAAAGCAAGCTAATTATCTTTAACACAAAATGCAATAGAAGGAGAGGTTTTCAGCAAGAGCAGGAAGAACCAAGAGTATTGCATTGTCTTTTGATGGGCGATTACGGAAGGAATAAGATACAAAACCTGGCCCCATTAACATTCTATTCAGCATATACTCTTGATGTCCTGTATTCCTCTCGTTAGCCCAATACATACAGACCTTTAGCATACAGCGTGCCTCTCAACAATGCATTCTTCTCCATAATTGTGAATTTCGTCCTTTTTGTTTTCTCTTGGCAGTACTATTCACTATTGCCATTATGCCAAGGCTAACCCAGTTCACATATAGGAACCTCTTTAAAATAGTCTCTGTAGAACACACTAAGGCTATATCTACACCACAGACCTTACAGAGGCCCAGCTGTACACCTCCAGCTACACCACTGTAAGGTCTCCTGTGTAGATGTTCTACGCTGGCAGGTGAAGGCTCTCCCGGCAGCATAAGTAAACTACTCCCAATGAGTGGCAGTAGCTATATTGCAACACAGCGCTGTCCACACCAGTGCTTTTGTTGGTGAAACTTATGTCAATCAGGGGTGACCGATAAAAGTTTTGTCAACAAAAGTGGTAGTGTAGACAAAGCCTAAGACAGGGCAGAAGACAATTGAGGAGAGAGGCATATCTATTCCGATGGCATTGACGGAGCTCAGAGAAGAACTCTACTTCGTCAGTTAAGAAATAAAGAGGCAACAGTGGTAGAATATGCTGCAGTCATTTGCAATGAGTTAAGCTATTATCAATAGGTCACAACCTCAAGCACTTTTCTCAGTTAAAACTCAGTCAATGAGTAAATGCAGAACTGAGGAAGTAGGTCAGCTTTTGGTGCAATACCTACACCACTGACAACATATTGTCAAAAGGCAAAACCCTAGTCTCCCCTCTATGGGTCCCCAAGGCCTTGAACCCAGAGGAAATGCTGCATTAGTGCTGTGGATGGGTAAGTGGGGTGAACACATCCCACACTGAGGGATTCCACAGCCACAGAAGCTCAGTGCCCCACTCTGACTGCAAAGCACTGGAGGGAGGTTTATGAGTGGACTGGGGCAATGGTGGCGGCATAGTTATAGAGTCCAAAAAGGCTATAGCTGTATTATTACCAACCCAAACATTTGAAACCATGGGTGATGGGACTGGTTTAAAAACATGAGATTTATAATTATTATTATTAATTAATAATTAACCATTAATAATTGACCATTAATAATATTTTGGGGTTCTTTTTCTTTGCATTCTGGTGTCTAAGGCTTTAGGGTACATTCAGGTCACACTTTCAAGCTTTTCTCCACCACCCTGAGGACTAGCCACTTTTTATGTGTAAAAATGAAGTGGAGATTCTCAAGGCTTCAGATAACTCCAGGAGCTGGGGGTGGAGGTGGGGTTGAGAAATATACCAAATATTGCAAGATTGTGATGAAGTCATGCAAGTTGGAAACACTGAAGTTGCTAATCCGGCCTAAGGTCTCGTGTTACCTTTGGGCTGGAGAAGTATTCTGTTTCCTCAGCTAGCTTTATGTTCCTCGTTCATACCTGATCACTTGGGCTAGTTCATTTAATTCTCCAGAAATGCAGTAAATATATATCAATCTAGGCAGGGCTGACTCTAGGCATCCGCAAAGCATGCACTTGCTTGGGATGGCACATTTCCAGGGGCGGCATTCCGGCACCGGCCATCCCTTTTCTTTTTTTCAGAAAAATCCACCAATGTATGAAAAAAAAATACAGTAATACATGAAGATCAAAAAAATCTCCAGTAGTGCGATAGGAACATGATGTAAAAAATATCTTGTCACGTCGTGACATGGTCACTCATAATGTGAATGTGTATAAATCTGTTAAAGTTAACAGTTGTCGATTGATTAAATCGGGAATCATGATTACTTGTGTGTACTGTGCTGCCCTATCGGCGTCATTTGTGCCAATTTCTGTGTCACATCAGTGCTAGGGGTTTAGCGTGTGGTATTGAATATTTTGCTTGTGATTGAACTTGTTTTAAATCGTTTCAACTTTCAAAGTAATCAAACCTTGGTAAAGGTGAGTAAAGCATTTATTTATTTATTCTAACTACAAATTCTGTTTTCATTTTTTAAATTTTAAACAGTCCAAACAAAACAAAACAAAAACATTGCAAAGTGCAAATGTGTAAAAGCCAAACAAGGTGGGGCGGCCAAAATTTTTTTTGCGTAGGGTGGCGAAAAACCTAGAGTCAGCCCCGAATCTAGGGCAGTCAAATGGTAGGTTTATTCCTTTGGCATCTATATAAATGCTCAACTCCAAAGAAGTAATAAGAAGCTGCTACCCCAGGAAGAATTTAATGCTGGACCCCTCCCCGGTGAGACATGAGATGGTATTCTTAAGGCCTGCATTCAACCATCTCTGATGCTAGTATGCTTCCTTTTCCTCTTCCCGTCTGTCCATATCTCCTGTTGAGATTGGTATGAGTTTAGCTTGTGACAGGACTGCCAGATTGCATCCCATCTGCATATATCCTGGATCAGACAGATTGGGCAGAACTGTGAGTGTTTTCCTATCTGTTTGTACAGCACAGAGTACAGCAGGGCCCTGGGTGTGGTTGGAGCTTCTAGATGCAAATAATAAATATTAGCTCTGTGCACTGCTGCAATACAAGTTAATATAAACCATTAATAATATGGTGGTTTGGTAAATCCTCAAAGCTCAGGATTTTATTTAGCAAAACCAAACCCAGTCCTGGCCTGAATCTGGTTCCCACTTAATCTGAAACCCAAAGTTCAGAGGATGGGAGGTAAATTGGATAAATGGTTCCAGATTTGGCTTATCTCTAATGAATAAAGTGGGTATAATAAAGTATGAAAATGTCCAATTTATCTATTCTTATAGGCCCAAATCCTTCCCCTTCCTCCTGGTATGGTAGGGTCCTGCCTGCAGCTGAACTGGTTTTGTGTGAGAAGGATTTCAGTAGCCCATGCACAGCTCCTGAGGGCCATGGAGCCAGGCTCTTCGGGGCACCCTCTCATACTGGAGAAAGTGCAAGGATAATATGGTGCATGCTACATAGGTTGTGTGGAATATGTAAGAGTCTCCTTAACTAAGCAAGATACCTGTATGTTCCTTGCATCAAACCTTGCATCTTCCAGGCAGAAACCTGTGCTTTTGCTGGAGTGAGCTGCTTGTCTACAGCCAGCAGCGCTTGGGGTTAGAGGATCTACCAGCCATTAACCCCTATGTAATACTGATGGTACTCCAGCTCTGAGATATGCACAGTATCTGTGAAACAGCAATCTCCTTCCCACCTCCTCCCTTGGAGATCTCCAGCACACAGACCTGCCACTCGGCTGGGCACAGAGAACAGGATGTGCCCTATTATAGGACACTGCCCATCCAAAAGTGGCTGTTGTGTGACTGTGCAATGTGCTTCAAAACCTGTGAGCTGAATAACAGAAGGGCTGGATGCTCAAAGATTATTAAAAGAATAATCATTTATATCTGATTAATAAGTCTATCTATCTATCTATCTATCTACACATATTGCTTCACATTTATTTAAGAGAGACAGATTATTTTTCTGTCCTCGTTTTTATAGATTAGAGACCACTCAAAGCACTATCCATTCAGTAAATAACTATTAAAATAACTTTTGGGGTGTACATGAGTATATCATGATAGTGTGCATTTGAACTGAACTGAAAATAGAAACTAACATTTACATACAGCATGTGGAAAACAGTTGTTAAAGAATATATTCCTGACGGAAGACCTGATGCCTGACTTTTCACTAAGTAGACCTTGCGGGAATTAGCATGATGCAAAAGCAATTGGGTGTTTTGATGTGTTCAGTGATTGTATCCTCATAATACTTCACCCAGCCTCTGATTTAACAAAGCACCAGAGCACATGTTTTAGATCCATCCCTATCCAGCAAAGCATGTATGTATGTGCTTTAGTCTTACTGGAATACAGTGGGAGTTAAGCATGTCCTTTAGTGCTTTCCTGAATAAGAATAGATGAAAGCATGTGCTTAAAGTTAGGCCTGTGCTTAAATTCCTTACTAAATAAGGTCCCAAACTCTCAGCTTCTTCTAGGCCATGGTTCTCAACCAGGAATACAAGTACCTTTGGAGGTATGCAGAGATCTTCCAGGGGGCACATGAACTCATCTTGATATTTGCCTAGTTTTTCAATAGGCTACATAAAAAATACTAGCAAAGTCAGTACGCACTAAAATTTCATACAGACAGCGACTTTTTTATACTGCTCTATATACTACACACTGAATTTATATTTATATTCCAATTGGTTTACTTTATAATGATATGGTAAAAATGAGAAAGTAAGCAGTTTTCATGACAACTCTTTGGTCAGAAATGGAAAGAACATGCTCGCAACAAAACAGGATGGTGTGGCGTCGACTTGTCACACTCGAGGGATGGACGAGGACAAGCTGGACAAAGGAGAATGTGCTGTGACACTTTTGTATTTTTTTGTCTGATTTTGTAAGCAAGTAGCTTTTAAGAGAGGTGAAACTTGGGAGTACACAAGACTTGCGGAGACATTCCAGCACTGGAGACATTCCAGCACATTTAGCTAGCACACTAAAAAGAGAAGGGCAGTCATGGCAACAAGAGGGATTAGCCACCCCAAGTACACACCTAAGGTCTGAGACAGGGAGGCTAGCTCCTGCCACTGCTTGAGCCGCGGTGGCTGCACTTCTATTTTTAGCACACTAGCTCAATCAGACCTAGCATTGGTATGTCTCCTGGAGCTGAAAATTTGCTCCAGAATAGACATACCATTAGTCTCTGGGGCCTGATTCTGACAGGGAGAAATCTGTTGACTTCCCTTGATTTATGATGGTGTGGCTTGAACCAGAATCTGGCCAATGGTTGTACTGTGATGTGCAGTTGTGGTTCTATTGCTGCTAGTAGCTTACACACTTATTTTTTCACTTCACTACCTCTTTCCAAATTTTAGGCCAGGTATATTGCTCATTAAAGACCCATTTTTGTTTTCCACCTTTTCTGCAGACACTTGCATTTATTTAACTGTGAAATAAATAAATAACTTGTAACAGGCCCATATTAATATCCTGAAGGATTCACAAACCATTTGAGAAATGACCAACATGGTTTAGTCTATTTTGTCCACCAACTGAATGCAGCCATCTCTGGGCTGAAACACTGCAGCTGCTTACCAGCACTTAGCACAGCACTTTAGCCAAGCAAAGAATACCCTACCCAACCCACAGTACAGGGTAACCCAAATATGAACCTGGATAGGTCATCCAGTAACACCTTTCCTGTTACAAAATGTTCCAGGGGTCTTTAATAACCATTTATGCTCAGGATCATGATTTTATTGGCTGGAATCTGGGGCTATCTGGCCAACTGAGAATTCCCACAGTGTTGGGGGCATGCCTGGGGCAGGAAGGAGTATGGCTGGAATGCTGCCTTGCTTTGGCTATTTTCAGCTGACAGGAAGTCTCTTTGGGGCAGGGCCAAGACAGGCAGAGAACCAGAGAGCTTTGCTCCATCTTTGCTGCACTGATTGAGTCTGGGCTGCAGTAAACAATCTGGCTTTACATCTCATTCCGTGGGCTGCACCCCAATACCAGGGTGGGCCATTGGTTAATAGTGACCAAGAGGATAAAGCTTCTGAATCTCCACTACCACTTTTTGCAGTGGGAGACATTTCTCCCATCCAGGAACTGACCCCAGTCTAGCCCTTCTTATTGACCCCAGTCTAGCCCTTCTTACACAGCACAAAGTAGAGGTGGTGCATGTGTTGCTACTGGTTTGACATACTGTAAACATGTCTGTATGCTAACATTTCTCATTGAGACATTTTGTTTTCATTCATTTGTTTTGGATAGGTAAACTCAGGGCCAATGTCTTCAACAACAGTTTTGTACAAATGGCCAAATGGACTGATTCAAGCTTGACAATTACTGCAAACAGGAGGAGCTATAGAGCATTTAATACTAGAAGCACAAAGAGGAGCCCTGGGCAATATACAAGTTTGGATGTCCTTGACATTTATAATTTATAGGAGAATGATCATGATTAACAATATTCTTGCTCACTTTAAGATCAAAAACGTAGACGCTACTATATGCCATTTATATCTGGATCTGACCCAGGCTGAGATTTGCTCACATGGGATTCTTGCTGTGGAAAATCTGAGAAATCCCAGGCATTTATTGGGTGATTCAATGTATCCCTACATTCAGCATGACACCTCTCAATTACACTCTTGGGGTAAAGTGGGTGAGTAGAGGCATCACAATGCCAAAAAATGAAAAAGTTGTTTTAAAATAAATACTTTTCTAAGCTCAGATGAAGCAAATCTGCACATTAATGTAAAGTAAGAAATTATGTACAAAAGGGTTCTGGAATTCTGGGATAATGTTGCCTATGCCCCAGTTGTACAGAGAGGTAATTAGATAGATAAAGAATTTGCTCTGCTGTTCAATTCAGAGAAATACCAGCAATGTGTGGTACATAAATAGAAAGCTTTGAAATCATTTCTTTTGTGCAGAAAAATACTAATTAAAAAAAGTTAATTTTTGTGGTTTGTTTAGAAAACATTTGAAGGATAAGATCGGTTCTTTGGGGGGAAATACTTGTTTTCTCAGTTTTGAAGCATTTTTAAAGTGAACAACTTTACCATTTTGTCCTCTTTTAATTTAAAATATTTTGATTTTCAATAGAAACAAGTGAAGGGTGGTACTTCCGGCATCCCAAACGATGGATGTGATAGATGCAAAAGACCAGTGTTAACACTTTTACATCTGTACAATTGTTTTTAAGGAGGCATAAAAGAACGACCTCTTCCTAGTAAATGAATTTCCAGTCATGAATGTCAAATTCCATAGGTGAGGTGTTCTGAATGCTTATATCCAGGATGCAATATAGCTAAAAATAACTATTTTGTATTTTGCAGTCTGTGTGCAGAGTAGCAGCAGAGTACTGTCAAGGTAGGTTGTATCTGCATAGGACCTGATCCTGCAAGGACTTACTCACATGGCTAGTATTTACTTCTCCTGAGATCAGTGTTCACCTGAGCAAGAGGTGCAGGTTGCAGGATCAACCCTTTTTCTAGTTGTTTTTTCTTTATGAATCTTAAATATTCTCCCTGACTCTGAATTTGCAACCCTCGACTTCTTAATCAAGGCTTAACTGTAACATTTTCCCATGTAATAAAGAGGTTTACCTGACTTCTCTCTCTTTCAGTTTATTCTTTTTTTGAATTAGCTCCTGATTTTTTACTTCTCTTGTAAAATGTCCATAGGTTTAAAAAATAAATACTTGTATCTCTATGTATTTATGCACATTATGTTTATATGCTTACATTATATCTTTATAGATACACAGGGTCCTATGTTCGCATATGCTTTGCTGAATAGGGTTGGGACTGCTAATGTGCTCAAAGTGAAGCATATGCATTAGTGCTTTGCTACTCAGGGCCTTAGGTTCCCAATTCCTTCATTAGGTGGCATCACAGTTTCCTTCTTTATGACATCCTCTGTCCACTTCCTTATAGTGCAAGCAGTGTGTCCCTAACCTAAGCAAGAGGACAAGACGTCAGTGTCCCCTGACATGAATGCTCCTCTCTAAATAAGCCAGCAGGAGGCGCTCTTAGAACAGATACTCAAGACCCTTCTTTGGACCTGAAACAGGTCACCTCTATGGTGTTCCTGAGTTTCACAAGGTTGGGGAATCAGAGTCCATGAGCTCTGCCTGACCTCTTGTCTCTACTATGGCAGACTGAGGATTTACAACCTGAAATACCATGGCTATCTAGTATTTTTACTTGACAGTATCTTTAGTTGTTTTTGTTTGTGAGATATAGCCATGGAATCAATGATTCAAGTTTTTCACAGCTAAAAACTGTGGAGTAGAGAAGGCCAATAATTAGTTAGATTTAAAATATAAAAGCGAGTTAATAGGCAA
>ML677352.1:34003934-34046434 GCA_007922305.1 Dermatemys mawii | reverse complement strand
TCAATTCTCTCAGATAATAGGTAAATAATAGTTAAGGATCAGGCTGTTAGGCTCAATTTTCTCTCTTTGTCTCTCTTTTTCCCCCCTCAGTTTCATAATTTAAAGTAATGCCATTACTGTAACCGTTCCAAATTCATTTGTCAAAGAGCCTAGAACATCATTTAATTTTAATCACAATAACAAGACAATGTGTTAATAATTCCAGGTCTGAGGAAGCTATTTGAAAACTTGTTTACCTGTTTATTCTTTCTTACCATATGGAAGAAGAATTTATTAGTCTAGACTATTTTTCTTTGCAGCTGACTGGAGACATGTTTGTGCTATAAAATACTTATGAGAATATAATTGTTAGCTTGAGCACAAGTATGTGTGAATCCAGAGTAGGTAGACACAGAGACACACATGCACCCATCTATACATAATATAGATGTGTGTATATCTATGTGATATTTACACAACAAAACCATACACACACATATATACGTACACACACACATATATATAATTGTATATATGTGTGTGTGATTTAGTTATATTTTACTAACTATATCTCTGAGCTGAAATCATTACACTAACAGTTAACATGCTCTAGTAACCAAAGGATGTACACACATGCAGTTTATCTCAGTAAAGATTCAAAATGGTTTCTGTAAGTATGAATATCATAAAATTAAATATTGTTTGCTGGAATCTGAGTTTCCATTTTATTCAGTAATTCTTTCAGCTAATTGTTTTCCTGCACCTTGATCCCATAATTAGGGCCTGACTAATTATCTAATTACTAAGTAGCAGAAGGGCAGGTTGATGGCGACATTTTAGCCATCTTTCAAAGCATCGTTATCCTTGTGAAAGTCATGGTTTCCTCTTGGCTGCAGGCAGCTGCTGCAGACCCAAATGTCTGTTCACCTTCAACATTTGTCAACCTGTTCATTACAGTGGTGAATTTGACACATCAGAAATGTCCTTTTGACAGGAAAGTTTATACGGGAATGAAAACTGAAGCAAAAGAAAGAAAAACCAAAGAAAGATGAAAGCGTAATTTATATTCCTGGATTTGTAATAGTAGTCTTGTCTTAAAGGCAGGATATATGTCACCTCTTCAGGAACAGGGAGATGCAAGCTTTCATGAGCCTCAGGGCTCAAATAGGCCTGATCAGGTGCATGGAGCCTTGCTCATTTCACAACTCAGTGGGGCCTCCAGACACAGAGTCGCTGTCGCTCCGGACACTGGATACAGGATGAGTCCCCACATATTGTAGAAAGCAAGACTGTAAACTTAAAGAGACTGTAGGCTTTTTGTGCTTGTTCACTGCAAACACAGGGGTTAATCAGTAACCCAGTTTATGCTTAATCTTTTCAAATGTAATGTCTGACACCTCTTAGTTATGAATGCATTTCAAATTCAAATTTAGAAGCTGGTAAGAAGAGAAGAGCTCTTTCAATAAAGGCTCACAGCTTGAAAATAAATTTGCTGGGAGGTTTTTTGCCCCCACTGAATCTTTACAAAACCACAAAAATACAAAAATAAAAAATCCTGGAACAAAAGCTCAAATGTAAATGCTATCATTGTAGGTAATTATAACCTAGACTGGGTGTGAAAGTGGGCTCAATTGTCTTGGCGTAGATAAATGCATGTTTGTGCAATAACTGTATCTGTCAAAATTTCTTTATGCTTTAAGCTGGCTTTTCATTAAAGAAGGAAGTATTAATTTAAATTAAGCACTGGGAGATCTTTATCACTAAAGTAATTAGCAGAAAATAAGTGGGTTAATCAGTTTATATATATAAATATATATCTTTCACAATCAATGTTTTCCATTGAAACAATTTCCAAGAGGTTAAAATGAGACAGAAGGAAAACTTGCATGAAATACTCCACATTACATTTACTGTGCTGTTGTTTGGTTGAGCTCTACTGGAGTCTAGTTTGCAGTCATTGATGCATCTACTATGACTGTATAAAATGTGTTTAATTGGCATGAAAAGGCACTAACAGAGTGCTAGTGGGGCTTCCATTATCTGAGTGGACATCTTATTTACTTTAGTATATATGGAGAACAAGATGAAAGTGGTAGGAAACTGATGTTTTTTTGTGTGGCTGAAAATCATGCAGGCTATAAAAACTACATTTATAACACCACTAACCTCAAAATCCCCAAGAGAATGGTTGCAAAATGTTTTCCTAATTATAATTTTGTAGATTTATGTTTAGCACAGGTTGCCAGTTGTGAAATTGGCAGTGGAGATAATACAATTTGATGGGTATTTCATATTCAAAAATATGCATTTTTACAACATACTTTCCCATAGTGTAATCAAAAACCTGATCTGAAATGAATGTTGAATTTACTACCCTACAACATATAAATAGCCACCTACATGTATACATTACGTATATGCTTCAGGAATAATTCATATAGGAAACCAGTCTGCGTTAAGAATTGATGTGATACTGTATATGTTGTATTACAGTCACTCTAGTGAACTATGAGATACCAGCTCCCTGCTGAGTGCATACTTGTGTCAATATTTCTGTTAATTGTTGCATTACAAATTGTTACAGATCCCAGTGATGGGAGTTCACATTTATTCCTGCAGTGGAGTTGCCGACACCTACTCACAATCCTATGAGGTTTCAATATACTGCGGGATATGCCTTTGAAAAGGTTATCACAGTTTATCAGTCCAATGTCATTCCACTTAGCACTAATAGAAGAGAATCTGGAACTAAGAGATTTCCCCCACAGTCTTCAAGCATTCTGTAAACACGGTGTGGTTAGACTATCAGCATGAAATACCTAAAACAAATTAAGTGAAGGAAGTTTAGTGCTCGTCTACTTTGTGGCATTGGTACCCTGCTGATCATATTAACTAGCCTCCTGGTTATACCATAAATGCAATTTGATAATGGTGGCATACTTGTTATGAAGATGGCGGAAAGGGGCAGATTTATTAAAGGAGATATTTTGTTTGATTTTCCAAGAGTTTATTGGATAAAACCCAAAAGTCTCATTGACTTCAGTGGGAGGAGGGTTACCCCATGGTAATCATTGTGAAGTAGAGTGACCAGATGTCCTGATTTTATAGGGACAGTCCCAATATTTGGGGCTTTGTCTCATATAGGCCCCTATCACTCCTGACCCCCTGTCCCGATTTTTCACACTTGCTGTCTGGTCACGCTATTGTGAAATGTCTACATACGAGTGCCTGCAAATGAATCAGAGGGTTATTGAGGGAAAAGCCTTATGGGTAAATTCCTCTGGCCAGTGCAAGGTTGTTCACTAAAGTTTACTTGCCAGTGCTTTGTAGGTAATGGCCACACACTCTAGATGATACCTTGTTTCTATATTTAGCTACTGGGTAACTATTACTATAGTACTATCGACAGCAACTATTTTACATTTTGAACTGAGATGAACATCACTTGTTAGAGTTCATTAGGGCAATGAATCATTGCTCCCCATCATAACAATGACAAATCTGACTCACAGGCAAACTTGCTGCCCCCAAACTGTGCTGACAATGAATTTTCAAACGGTGTTGGAGGGGCAGGGTGAGATGAAGGAAGGATTGTTACCTCTCATTAAAAATAATCCTGGGTGGGAGTCATGAGCATGACATTGAATTTTCTGTAACTTCATTTGCCAGCGTGGTGAGGTTTTCTGCTCCCAACCTCCGTGCACCCCGGAGATCAGTTTAGGTCTCCTGGGATCTGCTGGAGCCACAAGGCCATCAGAGAGAAAGTCCAGTTCTGCCACTTGGCCATCAAGGCCCTTGTCTCCACTCCAGTTCCCTTGCAGTGTGGCTTTGCAGGGAGAGAGAAGGGGTTCATTGCCCCCTGAAAACCCCTCATAAATGAAGATTCCACAGCAACAAGAGGATTGTGCAAAGGCCTAATTAAAGCCTGGGGCTGCATTAACCTTTTGTGTGGATTCCCCACAGGGATCTGTGTGTGTATGTTTGTAAAGCATCAATGCTTTGTCCTTTCTCTCCTGCCCCATCTCCACAGGCAGATTTTAGAAACATGGAGGGCCTTCTTCAGAGGTATGGGGTGGGTAGATGTGAAATGGTGCCACAGAGACATCTAACTGCCCCACTATCACTTAGAAGCAGTTGTGAAACTGTGCAGGGGTCCCTTCCACAGTCAGAAGCTGCAGGGAAATCCCTCCGAAAGATTGAGAGTTGGGTTGCTTATTGAAGTGTGCTTTTTGTAGAGGGAAAATGCATGAGGAGGAGGTCTGGAGTAGAAAGGCATTAAATGCTTTGTCAGAAATGTAACAGAGATCAGGAGGAGTAGCAGTAAATATAAATAATATAATATAATTATAATTATTAGTTATAATGCTGTGCACTTACATGGTATTTTTCATCTGATCATTCAAAGTGCCGTTAAAAAGTAGGTAGTTATCATTAGTCATATTTCAAAAATGGAACACAGAGAAGTAAAGGGACTTGCTCAAGGTCATAAAGTGAGTTAGTGGCAGAATTGGGACCAGAAACAGTCGCACTTTAGACTAGTATTTGCCAGTCCCCGCTAGGAAGGTATGCTTAATAATGGAACTCAGGATTACTCCCACAAAGCTTGCTGCTTCAGCGGCTCCGCAGGGCAAATGCACACAAAAGTAAATAGTGATTTTTGCCTGAGTTTGATCTGCAGGCTTGGGCCCTAAGGGATTCAACTAACAAATTCCCAATCTCCATCCCTTCACAGGGAGTAAGGGCCTGGTGGAGTCATTGAAACGATATTTATGTAATTCAGGAAATCATGTTTTCTAGATCTCCCACATGGAACTTTACACTGTGACAGGCAGTTAGGCTGCCCTGAGCAGTTTGCATTGCCTTCTGTCACACACAGAGTCACAGAAATGCCACATCCCAGCCCTAGATCTGGCAACATTATATTTCGGGTCAGAAAAGTATCTGGGTATTATAGTGATAATAGTCATATAAGAACAGCCATACTAGGTCAGACCAAAGATCCATCTAGCCCAATATCCTGTTTTCCAACAGTGGTCACTGCCAGGTACTTCAAAAGAACCCCACCACCAAACCAGCCCCTTCTATAGAAGCACCTTCCATAATTACACCCTGATCTTTACTAACTCTCTCCAGGATAAGGTTGCCCTTTAATAGGACCTTCTTTCCCAGCCTGCTTTTCTGGGTCTGGTACTTTAAATCTGGCAGATCCAAGCAGCTGCAGCCCTAAAGTGGCCATTTTGTTACTGGCAGTTGCTTGGCTGTATCAGTGCTTCTTTCAGGTGAGTGAATATCTGTTATATAGCACCTTCTTACTCTGAGAAAGGAGAGATTGGAGAACAAAATAATTGCTGTAAGTAAGGCAGCAGGAGAATTGGAGTCAGGAGCTCTGTCTTTTCTTCACAGCTCTGCCACGCACTTGTTGTGTCACCTTAGCCCTGTCTCTTCACTTTTCTGCATGGAGTTTCCCTGTCAGTAATGGGGGGATGATAATATTTACCTACTTCTAGGAAATGCTTTGAGTTGCTTGGATGAAATCTGTTATACACTATTGTTATTCTTCTTAAATACACAAGTATCCCTATTATCCACAGTAGACCACTACTATAGAGCAATGTATACTTTTCCTTTTAAAGGAGAGTATCAGAGAAATAATTACTGATAATCCATTAAGATCTGATAAAAAACATAAGACCACTGGAGAGTGATGGGATTCACTTTGGAAAAAGAAGGTAGCATAAAAGTAATGTGAACCAAATGCATTAGTATTATACTAGAAGATCATTTACTAGTAGGAAATGTGACTGGTCTTATGGTTAAAATATGGTCTGAGAATCAGGACACCTGGATTCGATTTCTGCAGTACTGAAGATGTTCTGTTGGGCTTTGGGCAAGTCTGTGTGCTTCAGTTTTTCCTGTCTGTGAAATGGACACAATAATTACCTATCCCACCTGGGTGTTGTAAGATTTAATTTACGGAAGGCTGATCCTGTAAGGCTTGATTTCAGTGTGGGTGGGGTACTCAGGCCTGGGCTCTAATGGGCTTTGAGATCCTCTGATGGAAGTTGCTATACAAATATGATGTATAATAGAAGCTGATTCCTTCAGTTCAGTTTAGAGGCACGCTGAAGAGAAAACAGCATGTGCGCCCATTCTAGCTCTTTTTTTGGAAATGAAGAGAACCTCTGAAGTAAATTCCTCAGCTTACTATACTTTAAGAAATAGTGATCTAAAGACTCGGACATTTTCTATTAAAGGTTTAAAAACATAGCTTCAAGTCATCTATTACACAGAGCACTTTCATGTCTCATCTGATTCAGTAGGTTTTAAACCCCACAGAGGTCACATTTTGAAACACTACTCACTTTTTACAGCATCTCCAAACATTAAATAAAAATAAAAATTATTAGGAGGAATAGAGTCATCCACAGAGGCTAATAATGTGTCACTTCGATATTATTAACAATACTCTTATTTCTGGTTTATATTAAGCAGCTCACAATTGCTAATAACTATATACTAGAAAAAGTAGCCTTTAATTTTGATCCATCTACGTTACAACTAAAGTAACAGGGGACCCAGTTACAACCCAATTGTCCCTGGACCCATTTACAACACCCATAACATGAATAGTGTTCTAGCATCTAAACTAAGGTCTGGAACTGTCCAGCTCAGTTATGTGACCTTATTACAGTAGGGTTAAGATGCATCCCCACTATAGATTTTAAGTGTTTTGTAACCAGTTCAAGATCAACCTTGCTGTGATCAGGATCCCTGATTGGATAGTTTAGATGTAATGTAAATTGGGCCTATATTCTTCTTATGACTGGCGATGGGCAGGAAACAAAACCCCCATCACTTATCTTTATAAATAGCTGAAATAACAGCCTGGATCTGAACACCACCCACACTTGGGAGCTCCCCAGATCACAAGGCCCATGTTTATTCTGACTTGAGTCCAGTTCTCATGATGTTTCATTTAAAAGAAAAACCTGAACTCTACTAATTACAAAGACAAATCTTGTTGAGTTACAAATGCACTTGGAGCTTCTGTCAAATACAAATTCAGGCAAGTAATATGCAGGCTGCTCATTTTTAAATATTAAAATGTAGTTAGTTAATTAGTTAATTAATTAATTAAAACAGCAAACTATTGAACGGGTCAGGTTTTCTAATCTCTAACACTGAGAAACTGTAGGCAGCCCTGACTTTTTTCTCCATTGCAGTTGCAACTCATATTTACTGTTGATGATTTATAATTTATCCAACAGGTATAGGCACATTTCCCTCAGGTAACATTTGTAAACAGAAATAAAGCTGGTTGTTTATTATTTGCCTCAGAAACTCTGAAAACTCTGTGTCATAGAGTAGGCAGTGCTGTTGAACCATGACCAGTCATAAAAAGAAACCACAATTGTCTTTTTTTTTTAAAGGTACAGCTCTAAACCATACTATCTGGATTTCCATGGTGTAGCAGCTGGGCCAGAAATGGCCTTCCCCTATCCCCACCCCACTAAAAACTAGTTATCTGATTCTTTTTTTGTCCCTTATTTCAATGTTCAGTTGCATTTTAGTGTTCAGAGCTATAAGGATGCATTGAAACTTATCGAGCTTATCATTTTAACTACCTCATCTTAGTATGATTCATCTCAATTTACTTTCTTCAAAAATGTAGTCTAAAAGAATATGAACCATCTTTCTGGGCTCGCTAGAAGGCTGCATTAGAGGAAGACAATGCCAGCAACTTGTAAGAAAGGTTCACTCGTCATGGGGCCGATCCTGCAAAGTAATTAGTGTTTCCTGGGGGTTTCTGAGTAGCCTCAACTCTGGTAGAGGTCTATGGGACCTTCATCAGACCCAATCTCCTCCTTATTGTGCTTCTAATTAGATAATAAACACTAGCAAAAGAACATGTAACAAGTTAGTAGTGCTGAATCTTCAGTAATGTGAAGATTAAAAGAACCTAAGGTAAATGTGGTGAGTTTGTAAGAGCTAGTAGAATCATTAGCCCAGCATCACACTAGCTTCAGTTCAGAAAACAGATGATTTTTGCACTGTGGCCTCCAACCCACAAGCACGCTAGGGCAGACCCTTACCTGGTGTAAACTGCCATAGCTCCACTGACTTCAGTTTATTATGTGTTCCGTGATTTTAAATAGAGTTATGACAATTTATGCCAGCAGAAGATCTTCCCCTAGTACACAGCTCCTATGATAGCCCAAGGGAGTATCACAGACTGGACCCTTTATGATGTGTTACAGTCATGATGCAAAATGCTCTAGCTGTAGCAATCTGAACTAAGGCACAATAAACGGTTACAGGAACACATATTACTGTTTTGACTTGATTTCAACAGAATTCAGATTCACCCAAACTTTAACAGCTGGGTAATGAACACAAACTTTAAATATAATTCACTGAGGGTCCTTCTGCCCTGGTAGCATAATGAAGTGTCGAAACACAAGAAAATATCATTAAAGTGTTGCATTATATGAATGGGAAGCTATTAATGTGTTCAGAAGACATAGAACTTTCTTCTTCAAGAGTTCAGTGACTCTTAGTCTGTCCTGTTCTCCCTCTGCACTTGTAGTCACTGATACAGTGAAACAATAATATATCACAAGACCTGACCCTTTGGCCTTTATGAATTATCTGTTTTAGAAAGATGTGAAAACTACCTTTTATATCCAACATAATAGATATTTAGACACTGTGGATCAATAGTGAACAAGTTTGCTGGTTATAGTTAATGGGTGCCAAAGGGGCATTCTGACATTGACCTCTGACACCTTTCTTGACAAGAAATCTATAGCAGAAAAAAAAATAAAAAAGACTGCCAGTTTTTAAAGTTATGAACATAGATCTACAGCAAATAATGGTAATTTTCATGGAGCAGAAATTTTTCACACTTTCTGTTTCAGATGAATTTCTCCAAAATCCTTAATTCTGACCAATGTAAAATTAATAACTGGCCCTCGGTGAACATCTGAAAACAACTGCTTTGCTATATGACACATTTTTCCATTTGTCACCCATATGATATTGTTCCTGCTGTCAAAGAAGACTTTTCCCTTTATAAAACGGGTTGTCATTTATAATTCCAAACAGGCAGATCATAATGGATCTGTATAAGAAGAAACACAAGCTCCTGGTCCTTTAAAAGAAACTAATATAAACAGATTTTTAAAAGAAATTAAGCTTCTAAAAAATTGAATGTTTAGGATTTTCTACAAAACTTGTTGCTAAGACTAAATATTCAACTAAATATTTTATCTAGTCTATTGAATATACTAATTAGCTTCTGATGTATTTAATGGACGTAATGAAAGACTATTAATAAAGATAGCAATAGCTACTTATATAAAAGTATACTGCTGTATCATATACTTCATGGTACATGGTAAAGAAGGTTAGATTCACCAGTCACTGTTTAACGGAATCAAATAAATAGCGCTAATTTCTAACAATCTGTCCTAGATGGTAGCACAATTCAGTATTCATCTTGGTAATGAAATTAGCTTGGCCGTGTCAAGCCAAAATGAAATCTCTGTGAAAGCGTGAGTGAAATTTCTTTCAAAGAATATACCCAACAATGTACATACTGTATTATTATGTCACACTTCAGTAGCACTGAACTGAAGTCTCAGTGGTCTTCCTGCTGCTAAGCACCATTGAAAATACATTTGTCCTGACTGTTCCTTTCTTTTAACCTCCCTCTCATCTTGTGCAAGATGAATCACTGCTGGATCCAGACTGACTCTGAGGGCAACGCCAGGTCTTGAGGAGGTAACCTGCCTCCCATGGCTTAAACATTTTAATTAATTTTAACACTAATGCACAAATGAGAGTTAATCACTTTGCTGCCGTGCTTTCTAATTTACCAAGTTTATTCATTAAAACTTTCCTCACTGAACTGTGATTGAATGTCATGCTTTTTTAGAAGGCCTCTCAAACAGCCCTAAGGCTTTTTAAACTGATATCTCAGGCAACTGCTGAACGTCTCTTTAGAATGTGCTTTGCAGGCAAGAATGTGAAAGTTTGGTAGGTGAGGAATACTGAGAAAAAACAAACCAGAAACCAACCTTCTTGAAATCAATAAGGCAATACAGGCCTTTAAAAAAACACTTTATAGTAAAAGTAGAAGTTACTGAAACACTGATAGAGGAAATTACTTCACTTTTACAAATTCTTGACCAAAACAAATTCAGAAGCAGTACATTTTGTATATATAAATACACACTCATATAATCATGCTTTTTAGTTAGTGCCCTGCTTTTTTAGTTAGTGCAGCACTATAAAATATAATAAATACTACTAATAATTGTACTATTTTAATATTTTAATGTTATAAATGTTATACTGTTATAGTATATTACTGTACTATCTAATGAAAAAACAAGGTGATAATGTTATTTGTATTTGGTTATATATTTACAATGTGTTCGCTAATCTAATTATTTTAATATCAATATAATAAAACCTTAGGTAAACAGTTTGGTCTATTAATTGCCATAATGAAAATCTGAAATGTATTAATTTTTTTTTTTAATTTCAAATTAACTCAACCAAAATGTAATCTTTACCTTTTAATTAACTATATTCAATATTAGGTAACAAAATGCCTCGTATTTCAGTTTCTTAATGAAGGCTGCAGTCAGAAAGGCTGACATTCATTCATACATTTAATTGGGCTTTTTTGTAGTCATTTACATTACCTGGATCTACCAATATACTTGAGCTAAGAAATGAAAGGATCCTTGCACACACACACACACACACACACAATTTTTGGGGAAAGGATCCATGCACACACACGCAATTTTGGAAGAAATTGACTGAATTATTACATCCATAATATAGATGGACAAATACTTCCAATAGTAGTATAAAGGTAAAACTTTATACCTGGCACTTCTGTATGGCTAAATGTTATAGACATTTATTTCTCTCCTCCACTTCCCCATAGGCACACCAGGCTCTAAGCACTCTGTGGGCTGCATTGGCTGATTCTCCAGGACCCTTTTTGTATGGCAATATAGAATTGATTCTTTCCATACGAGGAGGTTACACTCATATAACTGTGCCAGTACCCAACCAAGCTCATATGGCTGCTGGCATCTGCTAAAATGGCTGCAGACTTCACAGAGCCAATATTGAGGATCTGGTCACTAGAACCCCAAACCGTGCTCTGTGCTTTATCCCAAATGGAAACAGATTGGAAAAGATCATAAAAATCATGGTCTTTTAAAACAGATTAGGTTGGAATTATCTCAAGAATTTAGTCATACAGAAATTGCATCAGTTCCACTGCTGGCATTTCAGCCCTAACTTTGACTCTTCTCAATTTGCCCTAAACTCGTGTACGCTGAGAAGTGTGGCTGAGGAGTTTGTCATAACACACATTTATATTTAGTTGAGTCCAGCAGTCTCATTTCCTTTCAGAACTTGTTTTAACTGTACATTCTGTTCTTTCTCTGGCCTCCCATAAATTAGAATGTCACCCATAAAAACTTCCATCCCTGCCAAGAATTGCACAATCTCCTTCATATTCCTTTGAAAAAAAATTGGGATGCTTGTGATGCCAAATGGTAGGCAATATCTTCCAATTAGCATTGGAATCATGGTCATCTTGGCTTCATCAGGATGGACTGGAACTTTCTACCAACCACGAGCTGCATCTATTGACGAGGACACTGTTGCATCAGTTAACTTGGAAATTATATCTTCCACATTGGAGAGACTATCTCTTTCCCTCCTTATAGATGTGTCCTCCCCCCGCTTCCAATCATAGGCAATATGGTGTGTACAACTCTGTCCATCCACTAATATGTTCTACTACACTTTTCCTCTCCACTCTTCCCTTATTTTGAGAAGCAGTTGGACTGGAACTTCTGGGCTCAGCTATGCTGGGTGTGTAGGACGTGGTCCCTTCTTTCATTACAGTCTGAACTATTTCTCCTTTAAGCAGGCCTTTTTCACTGAATGCTTTCCTTACTTCCTCTTTGCATTCTATATGACCCATATTAATGGCTGTGGGTAAGTCAGGGAAGCTACTTATGATAGCTTCATTAATGACAAAGGTGACACAAGTGATACTCCTTGCCTTTGTAGCTAGTACGGGCTCTGGAATTACTCAGGTAATGAAAGTGTCCAAGCTAAGGCAATGGCTAAACCCCTTAAAATTCTCATTACAAATCTGCAACCTCTGTCCCGGAATCAGTTTTAAATTTAGCAACATTGCAAATCTTAAGCTTGACAGTCCAACTTATTCATGAAGGGGAGCTTTAAGACACAAATTCCAGGAAATACGCATCACTCATATTTGACCAATGTTGTCTCATGGTTTCCGAGTACTCCCCTCATCTGTCTGTAACCATCTGTTGTCTTTTGTATTCTATTTAGGTTACAAGCTCTTTTTGTTCTATATTTTTACAGCACCTAGCATATTGACGTCTTGGTCCATGACTAGGACTCAGGCTCTATGGCAATAAATAATAATAAATAAATCTCCCTATTCCTTTGCTTCAGCAGACATGTTTCCAAATACCATATTCTTAAATTCCCTGCACAGCTTCTACTGATTGAGCAGACTTTATTCTGTGTTCCTCCCTGCCACACCTACATTTCTGCCCAATGAATTCATTGCTCCTAAGAGTCACTTTTCATGGAGTTTTTCTTGCATATGTGAATCTTTTTCTTTGATACTTCCACTACTTTCTTATTGAGTGACTTGGATTCTCATTAGCCCAGAATACCTTGCCAGTTGCACTGCCTGTTCCAGAGTTACCTCAGACATTAACTGTGATTTACTGGAAGTTTCTTGTTTAAAATTCTAACTGATAAATGATCTCTTGTTTCCTTTCTTAATAATAATGAAGTCACACTGCTCTGCTTATTCATATGGTGCCCTTTTAAAGGCGTTCTGGAACTCTGCTCCCTTTTGTAAAAGCACTTTTATCTATACTTTCCTTTTGGAATGAAATGTCCATCAAACATTTTAAGAATGATCACATAGTGAGTCTAATCACCTTTGTGGGAAAATTATTGATCAATATTTTCAGCTTCGCTCCCCACAGTGTAAATTAATGGGTTGACCCATATGTTGCTATGTTGCATTTTGAATTCTGGTGAAGTGATGGTCCTGGTCAGGACCAGTCCAGTCTTGTGGAGCGTTGAATTTTTACATTTTCTTTTTCCTCTTAGTTTTGATGTGTCCAGATGAGTCAACTTCTGGCGCCGCGACACAGGACAATGGTAAGAATCTAGAGAGTTGCTTTCTTCTAACACTGAGCAAGGAACTTCATTAGAATAAAGAATACAATGTTTTCTATTGAGCTACCCTGTCTCTCTCAGCTTCTTTGTTAGCTTCTACCTAAATCCTTTCCCGGACTCTCTCCCATTGCCTTCCTGTTACAGATTTAAAGAACTACATATAGCCTCACAGTAACTGGTAGTGAATACTTAAAGGTATAGTCAAAGTGAATAGTTAGTGAATTACTTTTAGGTTCAAATATGTCTGCATGGAGTGTCCCTGAATTAATTTTAAATGTCAAACATTTGTAAAAAATCAGTCTGTTGTCAGAGAATTCCCCAAAAAAACAAACAAAAAGGATTCAATTCTTCAGCTATACTATTAGTTATGAATAGTTCACCCAGCTCTAGTCATTACCTAACGATGAAAAATTGACACTAGTTATTAGGATAACACACTTAATTTAATTAATAAAAATATTAAGATTCATCATTAACCTGCATTTGCTCAGCATGCCAGAGGGGTGATTACTCAGAATGGCACAAAAGGTTTTACAGTACTTGCTGCTCCTATAAGAGCTACCTTAAACCACTTAGGATTTTCCAGACTATCAGGAATTAAGGCAATCTTTAACATATACATATATCCAAGCAGTGGTTTTTAAACTGTGGTCTATGAAGCACTTCCAGTTGGTCACAAAAGTGAAATATTTGTCACTCTTTGAACAGGGATGATTTCTGCTCCTTGTAGCTCTGTGAAGATCTCTGTTAGGAATTATTCAGAGATAATTTTGACCACCTCTTACTGCTTCATATTTTTTTCTGTCAGGGGTTGCTTTTTTCGCAAATTCAGACACGATCAAATGTGTAAATAGCAACAAAATCATAGAGGTAGCAAATACCCAGGAGAACAGAAACAAACTATCCTCTGGAGGCTAGAGCAGTGAGAGGATATTCATTATTAATCTATGTAAAATCCTGCACTCGGGAAGGAAATCGACGGCACAGATACCAAAATCTGTTGATGTACTGAACAGTCCTGCCCAGTGTATTAAAGTGAATTTATTTCACTTTTGTTGCTGTAATATTGTCCTGTTCCACATAATTGAGAATTCCCATTGCCACAGTGGAATTGGACTTAGGAAGTTTGGATAGGAAGTCTTACAAAGTGATCCACAGACTCAGCCAGTGTGAGAACTACTGTAGCGACAAATCAAAAGGATGCATTTAGATTTGGGAATGAATACATATTTCATTTTGATTGTTGAAAATGTCTTGACATTTTCAGTTCATATTTTTGCACAACTTTCCATCACACTAAAGGGTTTGTTGGGTTTTTTTGCCATGATTTTGGATGGAAATAAATATCAAAATATCAGACTTTCCCATGGGATGAAAATTCCATTTTTGATCAGCTCTACCTAAGAGTTGAGATCTAGCAGTCTGAGCACAAGCCTGGGTCCCAGGAACTTCTGAATTCTATTCCTGGCTCTAACATTGACATAGTGCCATCGGAGAAGACAGCTCTATGTCATTCTATGGCTTCCTCTTGTAGTTGCTGTAAAGACAAACTAATGTAAAGCAATCTATAAGGGCTAAGTGTTATATAGATACTAATGTGGATTGAAATAGATCATTTGGGTCCAAATTCAACAGTGATATATCTGACTTCAGAAATCTAGATGCCTCAACAAAAGCTTATGTTGTATTGCTTGGTTGCTGCAGAAGTTGCCTGTATTTTTTTCCCCCGAAGCAAACCTCGAGGTATCAGAACCAAAGTGACAATATAATATCAACACATGAAATGACTTTGAATTGTCAGATTTTTGCTAATATTTAATTAGAAGGGGGTGGATCTGAACCAAAACTCTAGATTCTAACTTTTTAATCCCCTTCTTTCAAAACCCAACCCTAGATCTGGTTCTAAATTTTACAACTTGAGCCCACCTCTAGTAAGTAGTGCTAAAAGAATGAGGAAATGAATGGAAACCTGTTTGGATCCCCATCTAACTCTCACGCCACCCCCCACAACCCCACATATATTCATACAGACTCTGAGAAATTGTCAAGAAAGCAACCTGAGAATGATTTTTTCCCCTTAAGGATAAACTGCACACAGGAGCCTCTATTGCAGTAAGATATAGTGCTGATTTTCTTCCATAGAGTAACGTGCTGTTTCTCCTCTGCTGACTTTGTTTTTTGGATTGCCTACTCTTTAGAATAAGAGTCATATATACCCAGAGGAAAAACAATTAATGGCTACACACACACACTTTCTCTCTCTCTCTCCGAGAGAAGTGCAGTTTCTCTGCACACATGTACCAGCAGAGGCTGCTACACACCTCATTAAAAATATATACCAACTAATAATTTAATTGACTGGGAGAAGTCAAATGGGAAGCTAAATTCTGGGCATTCCCAAGAGGCGAGGAATCTGCCAGTTTATGTAGGCTAGAGCATGTTTTTAAATTCACTGCTGCCACAAGCTCCTTTCTAGAGGACACTGTAAACCCAACAGGGTCGGAAGAGCTGGACAAAGCAGCAGTCCCCTCTCATGGTGCAGTCATGTCATCTCTGCAAGGTGGAGCTATTTTTTAATTACAGTGGGAAGCTATTGGTTTTGAAGAAGGCAGTTGATCGCATAGTGGAAGGTTTGCAAATCTTTCAAGAAAACCTGCGTCCAGTTCCAAGCCTCCTTTCAAGTATCCTGTGATAGGGCATCATTCTGCTCCCATCTCATTATAGCCACAAACTGCACAGAGACCTTCTTCTGGTCAAACATCTTGTGCAATTTATTTACGGTGTCCTTTTCCACCATCTTTACAAACTTGCGCAGCTCTGCATTTACAACAGCATATGACCCTAAGCTCACTCAGCCAAGGGGGAAGGGAGATGAAGTATCTTTCCGCTGAGAACTCTCTTCTGACTCTCAAAAGCCTGCCAGTCTTTCCCTCTCCCCATC
Organism: Dermatemys mawii; assembly: GCA_007922305.1. Lineage (NCBI taxonomy): Eukaryota > Metazoa > Chordata > Testudines > Dermatemydidae > Dermatemys > Dermatemys mawii. Next base: position 34,030,245 of record ML677352.1, on the reverse strand, counting down.
ACACTAACACTTCCTTCCTGGGTCTTTTTACTTTGGTGGCTAATTGGCTAATTAGCCTCAGAGCTCTCTCCAGCCCATCCGCAGTCTATCACTTAGGCATAACTTTGCACCTCGGGTTTACTCTGGGGGAATTTAATTAGTGATCCAGTGATCAGAGTGCTGGTACAGCTGCTGCTGGCCACACTGTCACATGTCCCATGGTGAATTAGCAAGTTGAAACTCGGTGGCTTTAACAGAGTTTCATTCTGAGCTATTTTTACATTCATTAACAAAACAAATTGAGGGTCCAAACCCATCCAAATGGAAACACAAGTAGAATTGCCAAATTTCATGGAACTCAAAGGAAGAGGGAAACATCCCATCTAGGGAGACACCCAAGTTCCAACATTTGGACCAACATCTTGATTTTGCCACCTGCAATTGAGGGTGCTTGAATCAGGATTGTTGTTTGGACCTATCTCTACTCCATAACAAGGAACAGGAAGGATATGGTCCTATTCGTCTCCTTGAATATACCTCGAGAGGATTTCACTGTTCACAAGCATCATTGTTTCCAAAAATTCTTCCTTTTTTACTATTGTTTATCAGAAACCATGTCTGTTCACCGTGTCATGTCTCAAGGGCTGACACATCAGGTTGTGATGAGAAAATCTGGTTATATAATTTGTTTCCTTTGACCAACCAACATGTCACCAAGTGGCTGCATCAAATGGGCAAAAAAATGTTCTAGCTAGACACATTCAGCTAGGAAAAAGGGGAAGGGAGGCACCTAGTTCACACAGAACTGGACAGGGTGGAAGGAAAGGACTGATTTTACTTTTTCTCTTAAAACACATGTGGACAGAAAGAGAGGTTGCCTAACGGACTGAAAAGCTGAGAACTGTGTCTTCAGTAGGAAAAAAGGTGTTTTCTTAACTGGAGTGAGCTAACTTGAGATAACTAACTTGAGGTTAAATTCTGCTGAGATCAAAGCAGTTTGTAATTTTCAAACAAGTTCAGATGGCAAACTGACTATACTCACCGATATTCTTTAAATCGACCTGCTAATTTGTGTGAAAATTACCAACGGCCTTGTTTTCACTAGGATTTTACCTCAAATTAGCTAACTTGAGTTAAGAACTGATCTTTTTTCCCCTACTGAAGGCAATGGCAGAGAGAAAGAGAGAGAGAGAGATGTTGCAAAGTGGTATGAATACAGGACTGGAAAGCAGGAAGCCCATAGCTCCTACACACTAATCCTGCATCTGACACAGGCTCCCTCTGTTTCCCTTGGGACAAACATTTCCAGTATGGGTGCTCAACACCTCTGAAAATCAAGCCACTGATATCAGTGACTAAATATGGATTTAGATGAGATTTTCAAAGGAGTCCAAATGATTAAAAATCAATTCATTAAAAGGTATAAGATATGTGTGTTTAAATCTTATACATTGCTTTGAACAATCTCTGCCCAGGGGCCTCTCTGTAGGATTCTAAGTTTGAAAGAGTTGGCCTTAATCTCAGTTTTGCCATCTGTGAAATGGAGATAACATTTTCCTTGGAGGGGAACTGCAAACCATGGTGCTGGAAGTAGGGATGCTGCCACATGCCCTGGCATGAAATAGTAATAATAAACACCACATACATGGTTTCTGCCATCAGCATCCCCACCATAAAAATTGTTCCAGCACCCTTGGCTGCAAACATTATTTAAAATGTAATGTTTGCATAGTGCCTTGAAGATGAAAAGTGCTAAGTACATTATTAACTTTACAAATACTTTAAAACTTTGTTTCATTTTTCTTAAATGACAGATCATGAAAAAATTTAAAAAGAATGTTAATTCCCCCAAATGTCCTGGGTAATTGATTAGAATTTCTAGCAGGTGCCAGGTATTTAGGATAAAAAAATGTCTCCTGACTTCAACATTATCATCCAAAAATTCTCATTAGTTTCTCCAATGTATTCAAATATAATTTCCACCCCGAAGTTTTTAGGTGATGAGAGAGATTAAAAATGAAACCATAACAGTCTGCACAGTATTTTACATTCACTGACCTTTTGTGTAATTTGATATGTTCCTTCGGATGTCTATTCTGAGTGTATTGGGGGAGAGTTTGATTTATAAACAGTGTATGCACACAGGATTTTTATGTACTTTGTTCACATCATCAGTTTTTTCTTTAGTCACTTATAGGCTGTTTGCAATTCATTAAAGTACTTTTCTTTATCATGTAAATTGCCATTTATTTTTTATCATTCCAAACTGAGGCAGATTTTTTAAAATGGAAGAGTCCCAAAATGTTGGGTTTCTTTTCTGTGTTATTGGGTTCTTTGCTTGTGCATCATATTATGGAACCTGTTGCTCTACCGTCAAAGGGGTAGATTTGGGAAGTAGAGGTTTTCAAAAGCACTCTGGCCTAACTCTGCTCCCACTGGTGTTTGAAAATCTCAACTTGAACTTTCTATAGTACCTTTCAGATAAGGAGTTTAAAGGATGTTATAAATGGTAATTAAATAACTGTCACAATACACCTTTAGGGAGCTAGATAAATATTGTTTTACTATAGGGCCAAACTAAAGCACAGAGCAGTTATATGACTTGCCAGAGATTATATACTGAGTCAGTGGCAGGGGTTTTATTAACTCCCAGCTCATCACTCACTCCCTATTGATTCCAGAATTGAGTTGACTGCCTCCTCAGAACCTCCTGCCCCAGATAGAAGGGGCACTGTTAGGGTACTATTCAATTCTTAATTCTCAGGATATAAGGGAGTTTCTTGTTTGTGAAGAGAGCAAGCCTGAGATACAGGGCAGGACTCAGAATCATTTGGGGGACCTGGTTCTGCTGCTGAGCGGCTGTTTCGCCCCCAGCAAGTACATTTTCAGAAGTGTCCAGTAATAGTGGGTGCCTTTGTTTTTGGACGCCCGGCTTGTGACAATTCTGTCTCAAATAGGGCAGCCCAACATTAACAGGCACATCCAAAAATATAGGCTGACGGGGTCAAACTGTTGTTTCTCTCTTCTGCTCCCTAGATAGTATCTCCAGTGGCAAACACCATGCTGGGGCTCTGGGTCAGTGCTCATGAGATGAGAGTGCCAGCTTCTGAATCACTAGCATTGCTTCCAGTGGCATTTTAAAGTTTGTTGTTCAAAAGACTAGTTAGTCGTTTCCACTCAAAACAATAAGCTGGAGCCTCCTTCCCCTCTCCCTGTCCCAGAATACCCACCAACACAATAGGCCCCAGGGTACCCTCTTTGATTTTCCGTTGGTGGCCTTTGAACTTCTCTCCCTACCTAACATTTAGGGTGCACCCAGCTAACTCCCTTCCCCTGTCTTCAGGAGAAAGCTGGCTTGTCTCCCGCCATAGATGGTCTGCAATGGTCAAGCAATGAATGCACCCTGTCCCCATCCCCACCTCGATTCACAAAAAACTTTTTCAAAAGAACAGGCTACATGACCATCCTACCCCCCACCCCCACATGTCTGGCAGCAACTGGAGTCTGGACCTAAGAGACTCCCAAATGCATTGTCCCAATAAGGAATCACTCCTTGTCTGAGCAGTGCATCCTTCTCTGGCCAGGTACAGTGAATCAGATTCAAGGCACAATCTGTACTGTGGAAATATTTCACTGGTTTACTTTTGTCTCCCTGCCCCGAGCAGGAGCACCTGCAACGTGAGTAGGGTCCTATCAAATTCACGGCCATGAAAAATGCATCATGGAACATGAAATTCTGTCTCCCATTGTGAAATCTGGTCTTTCGTGTGCTTTTACTCTCTACTATACTCTACAGATTTCATTTCTGACTGGCAAGGTTATTTTAGGGTGGGTATGGGATTGTCACTCTCACTTCTGCGCTGCCTTCAGAGCTAGGTGACTGGAAAGTGGCAGGTATAGGCTGGGAACCCAGCTCTGAAAGAAGCGCCCTGCCAGCAGCAGCGCAGAAATAAGGGTGACAGTACCCTATCAGGCCATTCTTACTTCTGCACTGCTGCTGGTGGTGGCTCTGCCTTCAGAGCTGGGTTTCTGGCCAGCAGCTGCCGCTCTTTAGCTTCCCAGCTCTGAAGGCAGCACCACTGACCACAGCAGCGCTGAAGTAAGGGGAGCAGTAAAGCAATCCCCCCTACAATAACCTTGCGATACCCTCCCAGAGTTCCTTTTTTCTCAGGACCTCTACCGTTACAACATTCTGAAATTTCAGATTTAAATAACTGAAATCAGGAAATTGAGGATTTTTAAAATCCTATGACTGTGAAATTGATCAAAATGGACCGTGAATTTGGTAGGGCCCTAAACATGGGAGTGAGAGGCTACTGAGCTCCCTCAGTGGTTTTCCTCCAAAAATGGTTTCGTTTGCCTCTTCTCTCCTTGAGCATTTTGGTCTGGGGAAAGGGGACTTTCGGGGAATGCTTTGTACTGGGGCGGAGAATTTTACTCATGACTGTGCGACGCCTCTCATAGGGGTAACGCTATGGTGCACTTCAGTCAGGAGGGGGCTGTCTTAGTGGGAGAAAATGTGCTGCTGCTTCCTTGTCAGCCTTGCACAAAATCTGTCTCCCGCCAAACCACTGCTGCCGGAAAGGTGAGAAATCTTCCACCCCTCGGCCCCATTTACACCCAGATGCTGTGAACTTTGAAACCTATCTGGCACCATTTAAATGCTATTGTTATTAAAACTTAAAAAACAAGGCTATTCAAACCAAAATGCTATGTTCATGCAGAAAAGGTTGCACAGTTACATTAGAGAAGGTGTACTCAAATTCTGCTCCCAACAGCAACAGTGGCTCAACTGCATTGCAAATACACAGTGTTTTCAAGTCCTGGTTTTCAATTGTAGCTAGCCCCAGGACAGACACCTAGCAGAGAACATGGGTGCAGGTGTTTCAACCATCATATCCTCTATGGAGGGGCCAATGACTGTTTCACTCCCAGAGGCATTACCCACCTATTGGAGCTCTTACTGGGGTGGTGATTTAGAGAAGCACACAAGTGAGCTCTAAACGAATAGCCGAGTCTTTTATGTGTAGCTTCACCTGTTGCTCCCTAGGCTTGAAAATGTATGCCATAGAACATGCAGGGCGTGCAAAGGGGTGGAGCTTCAGGAGTCAGTCTTGGCTTAGAAAGCGCTAAGCACTCTGTGACTTAGCTCCTTTTCCCAGGTCACACCATCACAGCTACAGTCAAGGGAGGTGTGTGAGGTGGGGCCCCCTTCTCCATACAAAATAGAGAGGCTACAGGCAGGATGTTGTCCAGGAGGCCTGCACCCCTTTTGCATCATAAATTGCCCAAATTTGTTGATCTTCAGGGCACACTGCAAACCCGACCTATGTACCCAGGCTTTTGGATAAAGCTGCTGTTTCTGTGAGGGAAGGGCAGATAGTTGGACTTCCTTTGTATGGTGGTTCCATTAGTTTTGGCTTGTGATTATGGAGTACCTGCTGGTATCACTTTTAATTTGATTGCGCTATTTATTTTCACAAAGGTGCCTAGAATGGAGGATTTTCCTGTTTCCTGACTGTTATAAATCTAACATGGCTGTTGGAATTCGCATTGCCTACTGCTGGTGGTGTGGATAGTTTATTACTTTGAATCCATATAAAAAAAATCTAATTCCTTTTCCTTGTCAACGACAAATAACTTTGATCTCAATAGCTATTTAAGCTCTGTCACAAAGAGAAAGAAAGTAAGTTAATAAACAGAAGTCGTGAAGGCAATTCTTACTCTTCTACCACATGTCCCCAGTTCAGCACCAGTCTCAGAAAATCTTCGTATGATTTATGAGATTTCTAGGAACATGATGGCCTTGTCCAAATTATAAACTAGAAACTTTGTCCTTTTCAAGATCACCCTCAACTATGCAGAACGAAGCACAGCAGTGTTTTGTCCTTTGTACCATATTGACATGACTATCTTCTGTTCCGGCTGACTTGTTTTCGTCCTCATTTGGTGTGATAACAGAACATTTAGTTCCTGACACTTAGTACCGCAGTACTATGGAGTTAGTTTGTCTAGTTTCCCTGTGTTGCATACATCCGGATCATTCTGCAATCTGCACTATGCTATTGCATCCATGGCGGATAAAATACAAACTGAACAGACATGGCAGTTTTAGGCATTCACATTTTTAATATCAGAGGGGTAGCCGTGTTAGTCTGGAATTGCAGAAGTGACAAAGAGTCCTGTGGCACCTTAAAGACTAACTGAAATTTTTTCAGAGCATGAGCTTTTGTGGGCTAATACCCACTTCGTCAGATGCATGCAGTGGAAGTATCCAGGGGCAGGTATAAATAGGTAGGCAAGAACCAGGTGGGAGATAACAAGGTTAGTCCAATCAGGCTGAACCAGCTTGTTATCTCTAATCAGGGAGGGTGAGGTGTTCCTCTAGCAGCTGAACTGGAGGTGTGAATAGCGAGAGAAGAGAAGCTGCTTTTGTAGTTAGCTAGCCATTCAAAATCTCTATTCAGTCCCAAATTGATTGTGTCAAATTTGCAAATGAATTGCAGCTCTGCAGTCTCTCTTTGCAGTCTGGACTTGAAGTTTTTTTGCTGCAAAATGCTGACCTTTAAATCTTCTATGGTGTGTCCGGTGAGGTTGAAGTGCTCTCCTACAGGTTTTTGAATATTGCCATTCCTGATATCTGATTTGTGTCCATTTATCCTTTTTCGTAGGGACTGTCCAGTTTGGCCGATGTACATAGCAGAGGGACATTGCTGGCACATAATGGCGTATATTACATTGGTAGATGTGCAGGTGAATGAACCAGTGATGGTGTGGCTGATCTGGTTTGGTCCTGTGATGGTGTTGCTGGTGTAGATGTGTGGGCAGAGTTGGCATCGAGGTTTATTGCATGGATTGGTTCCTGAGTTAGAGTTGTTATGGCGCGGTGTGCTGTTGCTGGTGAGAATATGCTTGAGGTTAGCAGGTTGTCTGTAGGCCAGGACTGGCCTGCCTCCCAGGGCCTGTGAAAGTGAGGGATTGTTGTCCAGGATGGGTTGTAGGTCACTGATGATGCGTTGGAGAGGCTTTAACTGAGGACTGTAGGTGATGGCCAGTGGTGTTCTGTTGTTTTCTTTCTTGGGCTTGTCTTGCAGCAGCAGGCTTCTGGGTACACATCTGGCTCTGTTGATCTGTGTCCTTATTTCCTTGTGCGGGTATTGTAGTTTTGAGAAAGCTTGGTGGAGATCTTGTAGGTGTTGGTCTCTGTCTGAGGGGTTGGAGCAAATACGATTGTACCTCAGTGCTTGGCTGTAGACAATGGATCGTGTGGTGTGCCCGGGGTGGAAGCTGGTGGCATGAAGGTAGGCATAGCTGTCAGTAGGTTTTCGGTATAGGGTGGTGCTGATGTGGCCGTCATTAATTTGCACCGTGGTGTCCAGGAAGTGGACCTCCTGTGTAGACTGGTCCAGGCTGAGGCGGATGGTGGGGTGGAAGCTGTTGAAATCGTGGTGGAATTCTTCCAGAGTTTCTTTCCCATGGGTCCAGATGATGAAGATGTCATCAATGTAGCGTAGATAGAGGAGGGGCGTGAGTGAACGAGATTTGAGGAAGCGTTGTTCCAGGTCAGCCATAAAGATGTTGGCATACTGTGGGGCCATGCGGGTGCCCATAGCGGTGCCACTGGTCTGGAGGTATATATTGTCACCAAATTTGAAATAATTGTGTGTGAGGATAAAGTCACAGAGCTCAGCAACCACTTGTGCTGTGGCATCATCAGGGATACTATTCCTGACAGCTTGTATTCCATCTCTGTGTGGGATGTTTGTATAGAGAGCCTCTACATCCATGGTGGCTAGGATGGTGTTTTCTGGAAGGTCACCAATGCATTGTAGTTTTCTCAGGAAGTCGGTGGTGTCACGGAGATAGCTGGGAGTGCTGGTGGCGTAGGGTCTGAGTACAGTGTCCACATATCCAGACAGTCCTTCAGTGAGAGTGCCAATGCCCGAGATGATGGGGCGTCCAGGATTTCCAGGTTTGTGGATCTTGGGTAAAAGGTAGAATAGCCCCGGTCGGGGTTCTAAGGGTATGTTAATTTGTTCCTGTGTTAGTGTAGGGAGTGTCCTGAGTAGACGGTGCAGTTTCTTAGTATATTCTTCAGTGGGATCTGAGGGAAGTGGTCTGTAGAAATTGGTGTTGGAGAGTTGTCTGGTAGCCTCCTTTTGGTAGTCAGACCTGTCCATTTTTAATTAACTATTTTTAATAGTCTTTTAAAGAAAGAAACATCTTTATCGGTACCACTCACATTTGGAACAAAGAAAAGCTCTTGTGTTTTAAGTGACATATTTCCATTTTTTATTCTAGCTGCATCCAAGGCATTTCCCTCTAATGTCACATATTTTAAATATATCCCTTCCCCCACCTTTGCCTAATTATACTTGGTGAGGAAGGTGATGGTACAGAAGACTTGCTCAGACCTGCTCTAGGTGTACAGGATGGAGTAATAAAGTAGGGCTGGTGAATAACAGCCAGAGATCTAAAATATGTCTTCACTGCACATAACCTGGGTGATTGGCATCTGTGTCTGAGCACCTGGGTTAGCCTAGCTCAGGTGCAAGCATCCCCATAGCACAGCTCTATCTGCATTACGATGCCCTCACTTCTACACTCACCCGAGTATGTCTGGGGCATATCACATGGTTCTTTGTGCTGAGACACTGTAGGATTCTTTCCCAGTCAAGTGTGTCAATTGTCTGTCCTTCAGGGGGAATTGTGGACAAGGCATTGGAGGACTATCAGCACTTGAGTGATTTTGCCTGCATCCTCACTGCCAAGTGGCCAGGTTCTAGCTTGATTTTAAGCGGCACTCGGGTTCTAACTTCTCCCTTTCCCCAGCTGAGTAAATTAGCCTGGGCTTAAAGCACCTCCAAACCTGGGTCAGAGATTTTTCCGTGTGGATGATAGGCAGTGTTAGGGTGAAAGCCTGAGACCAGGTCGACACTACAGAGTTTGTTGACATAGCTGTGTAGGTCCAGGGTGTGAAAAAACCTGACATTGCTATGCCCACAAAACTCACAATGTAGATGCAACTATGACAAAGACAAGTGCTTCTCTTGACATCACTAATATCATTTGGGGAAGTGGTGTTGCTATGCTGACAGAAAAACTCCTTTTGTTGGCATAAACTGTGTCCACATTAGGGAGCTCCACTGATACACCTATACCAGTATTGCTATGCTGGCAAAACATTTGTAGCCTCAGGCTTGGTCCACACTACCAAGTTAAGTTGACATTAAGTTGCCCTGCGTCGACTTTCAGGGTCTACACTCAAATTTGTCTCCTGCTGACGTAAACACCCCATTACAGCGACGCAGTAACCCCACCTTCCCAAACAGAAGAACTAGGGGCCACCCATTGAAATTAGTGGGCAGTAGGTTTAAAATAAATAAAAGGAAGTTCTTCTTCACACAGTGCACAGTCAACCTGTGGAACTCCTTGCCTGAGGAGGCTGTGAAGGGTAGGACTACAACAGGATTTAAAAGAGAACTGGATAAATTCATGGAGGTTAAGTCCATTAATGGCTATTAGCCAGGCTGGGTAAGGAATGGTGTCCCTAGCCTCTGTTTGTCAGAGCGGGGGTGATGGATGGTAGGAGAGAGATCACTTGATTTTACCTGTTAGGTTCACTCACTCCAGGGCACCTGGCATTGGCCACTGTCGGTAGACAGGATACTGGGTTAGATGGACCTTTGGTCTGACCCAGTACGGCCTTTCTTATGTTATGTTCTAACAGTGTTGAGCCATGGCTGCCGTCCTGTTGTTGACGCCATGCTAGTGCAGACGCTGCATGATGTACGCCAACCCTAAAAGACCTCTAGCAGCTGTCCCACAAGGCCTGACAGTGACTCACTCTGGAGACAATTATGAACTTCTCTGCCCAGGGGTCCCAGATACCAGAAGCTACCCCCTTCCCTTTAAAACGCTCAACTAGTTTTGAAATCCCTTTTCCTGAGTGCCCAGCTTGACAAACATACCTGGTAGCTCTGCCTTCTTCTACATAACTGTCCAACCAGCCAAGCTGGCTACATGTTCCAGACACTTCCCAGCCTGAAGTAGACAGGAAGTATTGGATCCATAGGCGTGCGCAGCACATTTCATTAGGGTGTGCATCCAGGAAAGGTGGTGGGCCAGCTGCTCCTCACCTCCCGTTTACAAGAAGAGAAAAGATTTGCTTCTCTTCTTTGGTATATCAGCTAATGTAGAACCTTTAGTTGGTCTCTGAAAGGCATTTTCTCTACCTGCAGGGGAATTATTTCTGTTCCCCGATGTAGCAGTTAATAAAGTCTCAATAGTCTTTCCAGCATTTCCCTCAGCAGCTGTTAGCAATCCTAAAATTCTGCTATTTCTGTCACTCTTCAGCCTCTCCAATCTTCTCTTCCAAATGATGTTTTCCTTAGCAAGTGCTTCCATTGTAGCCCCAATTGTCTCAGTTTTATTGAGGGATTCCTCCTCAGTGGATTTTTCTATATCGCTTTAACCACACCAGCAGCCATGTTCTTTTCAAGCAAAATTATCTATAGCTTCCCAAGATTTAATGGCAGTAAAGTTTTTAATGTTACCTTACTGGAGTCCCTGGAGCCTGCAAGAGGTTCCTTCTCTTAAAATCCCATTAAGTCTGACATGCTCTTGCCAGCCATGGAGAGAGATTGCATCTTGCACTCGCAGCTTCCAGACTATCACGTCCTGCCTGTTCTGAAATACATCCTCTTCTTTTCAGGAGGGCATTTTACACACACACACACACACACACACACACACACACACACACACAAATATGTTTTAACATTAGGTTTTGTTGTTTTCTGTGCTTAATATTTATAAAAGTGATAAGCAAATGGGTTAGTTTTTGGCAGTGTGTATAGATGTTCTCACTTGTGTATGACTTAATGCACAATGCATTTTGACTGTGCACTATTTCTTCGAAAGAACTAATGGATACTCAATATTTTCTACTATCATTGTAATCGTACTTTGCACCTCTCTGTCTCCTTCTATCCAAAGATCTAAATAAGATTTATAAACATAGGCCCTGATTCCGCAAACTCATGTGTGTGAGCATTTTCATGGACCTGCACTGAGACTCATTGAAGTCCACAGCACTCACCGTGGCTTCTGGGGCCACCTGTATGTATGGCGACAGGATCAGGATTTAACAGAAAAAGGCACCTCTTGTAGTTAAAACACTTGTTGACTAGGACTCAGATGATCTGAGTTCAAACCCTAGCTGTGCCACGGGCAAACATTGGTTAAGCCTCATAATGTTCCTGTCCTCCAGATTTAGAGTGGGGAAACAAATTAGTGTTTACACCCCTGTAAATCCAGAGTAATTCAGGGCTTGTCTTCACTAGCAATTAGGTTGTATACAGGAGCCATGGTAAGTTACATGATTGATTTAGCACTCAATGTAGACAGGGGCTGTCATGTTTAACATTGTGTCAGCTGGTTGTAGTTAATCCTAGGGATAAATATTACAGAGAATTTTGTGATGATTAATTAATTAATACTTATGAAGACCTTTGAAATCTTCAGCCAAAAAGTGGTATGGAAGGTAAGTGCTAAACTAGTATTAAGTCATCTTCATTAGCCAATAAATGACTACGCCTTTTTTCTTAAATTTCTGCAAAGAATCAGCAATACAAAGTTATAACCTGCATATCTGCTCCATGATCCTGGCATTCGGTCATCTTTTAGGTCTGATACTCTTCAAACCAAAGATTCTGGACCTGTCGATGCCTGGTAAGGAATCCTTATCTGCAAGGATTCCATTAAACCCAATTAAGAATTTTGAAGGCTAAAAATCAGATGCTCCATCTCACAGCTGGGCCTGATGATTAGAGTCTCTTCACCTGTATCATTAATAATTGTCTTTGGAAACTTAGCACTTACACTACTTGAACAGTAACAAAAGGTATAAATCACCCCCAGGACTCTTAATTACTCCCATTAACGGTTGTTTTGTTACACTGTATGCAAAGCAGTAATGCCACATTGTGAGTTCAATGGCACAGGCTTGGCTTTAGACCAAGTATTGTGTTAGTTATGTTAAATGAGTTGGAGGATTGCTCCCCAGATGCCCAGATTTTGGGGATACAGGGTTAAAACTAGCAGCCCTAATACTTGCCTCTTAATGCTTTTTTACCTCCTGCTTCTACCATTTTATTTTCAATCTTCTATTTGATATTATTCTTATCCTAATGCCCTTATCTTTAGTCTGGTCTACACTTAAAAATTAGACTGACCTAGCTCCATTGCTCAGGGTTATGGAAAATATTGTGCCCTGTGTGATTTAGGCCAACTGAGCCCCCCATGTAGACAAGGCTGGGCTGATGGAATAATTCTTCTGTCAACCTAACTACCACCTTTAAGAGGTGGGTTAACCACATTGATGGGAAAAAACCCTTTCCCTGCTGTAGGAAATGTCTACACTACAGAACTGCAGCTGCGCTGCTATAATGGCTGGAGTGTATCCATTTCTCTCTCTTTCTCTCCCTCATTATGACCTATGTATCACTCCTCACATCTTAGTCATGTCCCAGTCTTCTCTTCTTTTTGTATGGTTGGTGGGTGGCATTTCTCCATTGGCCCCCTCAGTTTCTGCACAATTTAAGCTCTTGGTTAAAAAAATAAACAAAACTAGCCTGTACGGTCGTGAGTGTAACCTTTCTGAATGAGACCACTGGCAGTGCTGTGTTATTGAACCTGCCATGAGAGAAGTGATATCAATATTTCCAAGAGAGGCATGAGCTGTCCACTGCCCCCAGGACTCTGAAGCCTAATGAAGACAATGTAAATGTCATCAGCTATTAAGTGCTGACTGTATTAGAAAAGCTACCCAGCTATTCTGGGATTGTAGATTGAGCCTGAATAGCATATTAATGTTTTCCAACCTCCAGTTGGACCTGATCTAATTTCTAGGTCCTTATTTACACAACCAAGGGTTGGGAGTTTTGGCATAATCTTAGGTATGAATTTGAACTGATATGGTTATATTAGTATAGCCCTTCTGTAGACACTCTTATTGTCAGACTAGAAATAAGACATACATTTTTAACAGTGAAAGTAATTAGAAGCTGGAACAATTTACCAAGGGATATGGTGGATTCTCCATCACTGACCATTTTAAAATCAAGATTGATGTTTTTCTAAAAGATCTGCTCCAGAAATTATTTTGGAGAAGTTCTATGGCCTGTGTTAAGATGATTATTCAACCAACCACTGAGTAATACCCATTTCATGTACTTTATTACATTTTCTGACTAGTATGTTAATAGTTATAGTAACATTATTATTATTTCTATCATGTCCTCCAAAGTCTTATGTGTATTTACTCTATTTAACCTCAAAAGAAAATTAACTGAACTTAAAATACATTAAAATGTGGTACATAAAACCTAGTTAGGAGCTGTCCTGGGATTCACAGAAAATATACTGGATTATGCTATCGAGCCCTGTTGTGCAGCCATTACATATCTTCCTTTGGCTGTGTCTACAGTAGCTTTTTTCACCACCAAATTTCCCTCTGTTTTGCTGCCACTGGTAGAACTAAATTGGCAGCAGTACCATGAGACAACATCTCCTCTGTCGCGTTGCCACTGTGTCATCTTTATGCAGGTTGCTTTAAGCAGGTTGCCACTGTGTCATCTTTAAGCAGGTTTTTACCTAATCATTTGGCTAAATTAGTTCTCCCACCATTGGAAATGCATTGGCATCAGCAACGGAGGGAAATTTGGTGGGGAAAATGGTTGCTGTAAACAAAGCCATTGAGCATAAAGGGAGTTCCATGCATGGAGTTGCTGCAGCATCCAAGCTCTTACACTTAATCTTGGAACAATTAAGTCATCTAATAAAACCCCTGACCCAACGTGCTGTGAGGAAAAAGACAAGTCTGTGGAATCACTGCGAAAGCAGATTCACCAAGAAGCTATGCATCTTTCTATAAAATGTTAAGAGTGCTTTAAGCAGTCGTTGTACCACACCTCTGTCTGCTAAGGAGATCTGCTCACTGTATGGATTTCGAGTAACTACCTAGTGCAATTTGTATGCAAATGAAATGTTAATATGGCATATAAAAGTTAAACTCAATAAACTAAGTCTGCACTGAGTAGTGATGTCATTGAAATCTGGCCAGTCTTTGACTTTCCTACCTCACTGCCCTTTTGCTGAATCAGTTTTCCACATCTTTGACAAATAATCTCCCATACAGTTTATTTACGTCATGTGCCTTAGGAAATAAAACTAAACAGCATCTTTACTACTAATGATGTGAGACACTGGTTTTTATTTGTGCCCGTTGCTATTTAATGACCTAAATATCTTCAGCACTTTTGATAGCCTGGCTAAAGGCATATTGATTTCCCTTTAGTTTCTGATGCTTGAATTGCAAGGAACTCCTCTTACTAAAATGCAGTGACGCAGCTAAATCTGAACAAACTGGAGTTAACATGTCTTGGATGGAATACTGTGGTGAAGAAACTACCAGAGGAAGAAATTCTGGATTAGTGCCTTTTGTAAAAAACATGGGTGGAGTTCAGGATAACAGCTCTAATACCTCCTGGTAAAATTCACCACTGTGCAAAGAGCTAGCACCAGACGTACATCATTCCCAGTCCTGGGAAAGTAGGAATCCTTCAGTTCTGGGGGAGATCAGATTTAAGAGAAGAATTTTGCATGTCAAGTACAAAGGGTAGGTTAACTTTGAAAATGTCCCTTACAGTATTTTACTACTTATAATTAGCGTGACCAGATGTTCCCTTTTTAAAGGAACAGTCACATTTTTGAGGACTTTTTCTTATATAGGCCCTATTACTCTCCACCCGCTGTCCTGTTTTTTCACAGTTGCTATCTGGTCATCCTACTTGTAATAATATTTTGTAACCACCTAGCATCTTCATCTGAAGATACCAAATCACTTTCCAAACATTAATGTATTAAACAGTCTGTATTTAGGCACATTATTAACCTCCTTTTACAAAGAAAGACTCTGAAACAGAAAGATTTAGGCCAAAAATGTCAAACTTCAGTGACTAAAATTAGACATCGAAGTATGGATTTAGGTCTCCTATCTTCCAATCCTGTGTCATCACCACAAGACCAACTTTCTTCCCTGGATAGTTTTACCTGAGATAATATTACATTTATATTTTCCCCATTCCAGGAGTAATTCTGAAGCCTAACACGCTAGATAAATAATTAAATAAAAATGTTTTACTAGCCTTGAAGCAACAGCAAAAAAACACGTCTTAAGAAAAACAACAGCTTTTGCTGTAGCTCTGGAGTAGGTCTATGGTATGAAAGGTTAAAGATATCCCTGAAGCCTGGAGCAAGTCTTAGCTAGTCTTTGTCTGGAAAAATACAGTATATGCCCACTAAGGAAAATCACTGAAATGTTGGGCACCAAATAAAACTTCCCCTTGTTAGAAGATTTATTTAAACCAGAACAAATAGAAGCAATCAGTTGGTTCCTCTGAGCCATTCATTTTATAAATAATATTACTTATCATTTCTATGGATTACTCAAAAAGTAAAGGACTTTATAGGCCCAAGTCATGTGGCCCAAGTCCTCTTGGTGTAATTATGTTGAATTCAGCCTGTTTTACTATTTTGTTTTAAAAGAACAATTCAACTGTGTTAAATATTTTTTCTTTTGATTTGCCAAATGGCATAAGCCATATTCATCACTTACTGAATATATCTGGAGAGCAGCAAACCCATTCTGGCAAAAATGTAAGGATCATGCATGAAAGAGGCTTGATATCCAGTGGTCAGTTATGCAAAGAATTTGCAAGAATCTTGCCTAGTTTAGGACACTTACATATTCCAGGCATAATCCTTGGACTTTTTCTCAGATACCTTTTGCAATACTATTGTCTTATAACTGTCTCTCATACATACACGCCCATTTGTCCTCTTCCTCTGCCTCCCAGAATATCTAACCCTCTCTGTCAGACAATCTCCCCATAGTCTTTTTACATCATATACACTGCATTCACTTTTATAATCATTATCATCATTATTATTTAATATTTATAGCGCAATAGCACCTATAGGCCAATCAAGCTGGGGACCATTGTGCTAAGGGCTGTACAAACACACTGAAAATGAAAATTCTTGCCCTGAAGAGTTTAACTTCTAATTTTCTTTTCTACGTGAATGTTTTATGTAGCATAATCTTTCTTCACGTGCATCATACATGAACCAAGATTTACATCACCTTTGGCCCACATTTTTGGTCAAGCTCACCATCATCACCTCCTGGTTTTCCATCACATGCACCGTAATACCTTTGTTGCATCGTGCATAACAGCACACCACGTATTCCAGCATATTTTACATCTTTCCCCTTTTGAATCACAGTGTTTGATCATTGCGATGACATTAAATGTTGTGCTGTGCCGCTTCTCTTGCATTTCCAAAGCAAACATGTACTGCCAACCTTTTTATCTCAGATCAAACCTGGCATATCCATTCTTTCTCTAATCTTGTGCATTTGCCAAGAAAATGTCCTGGACATTTGTAAGCCCTGAGCCTTTTACCCAATCCACTTTACAATATATAGTGTAAATTGTACAATAGTAATACATGTACTTGTATAAAAATGATGATGTGTGTGACTATGGCAGAAGACTATCAAATTAATCTCCTTAAATTAGCTAAATAAACAGAGGAAAATGTAACCGTTCCTAGCAAGTTATGTTATTGTAACTGCATAATGATCTTTGTTCTGTTTTAAAGCAGCTGGGTGAAACAGAAGCATCAATGTTTAGAGAAACTGCTCTTCTTCGGGATTTATATAGAGAGTGAACGTTTATTGTACCAATAAACTTAAAAAACCTGACATACTCTATCCAGTCAGCATTCTTGAGTCTTTTTTCCTTTGGAGCAGCACTGACTTTTCCATAGCACTGAAGTGCTCAAAATCTTAGTGCAATATATGCAGTCTTGGCTTCAGTTGTGACATATTCATGTTTCCTATGTGTGGCTAATTGTGGCTACACAGATGTATTGTGGTAGGGTGATGATTCAGAATCCTAGAGGGTTTAGTTCTTGAAGAGATTTGTGAATCAAACCTTGAATTTTGGTTTCCAGGATTTGGAATTATAATTATTAATTTGTTTTATGGTAGCATTTAGGGCTCTCAGTCAAGGATCAGGGCCTCCTGGTGCTAGGTTCTGCAAAAACACACACAAACAATCCATGCCCCAGAGAATTTACATTCTAGATGTCAGACTGGATGCACCAGGTGGAAAGGACAGACAAACAGGGTGGGTGAGAGGATTCGGTAACAAAATGGAAAGAGTTAATTGGAAAATGGAAGTCTGAACGCTCCATTTGACCAACTAGTGTGAAATGAAAGTGACTAGTAGGCAGCAGAGCTAAGTTTTAAGGAGAAGTTTAACGAGGATTAAGTGGTGGCTTTTCAGCATACAATTAACTCTTGAAAATTCACTTGTATGTTTGTATTCACCAAATTCAAGGCTCTAAGGAAACTCTTCTCTACCTCCAATGACCTATTACATTTTTGCAATTGCTTGACATCTGTGCTAACATACAATTATAATGATGGTGGTTTCTCTATCAGCATAAATATTTATAGTTACATTTTTGGTACTAATAACAGTGCCATTTTCAGACTATGAAATAATCCAGGAAACTTGCTGGTTGTTCTGGACTGTAGTTATTTCTAGGTAGGAAAAATGTTGTTATATGCTGGGAGAAATAAATTGCAGCTATCTTTATTCCAACATATTTGTGCTTCAAAATGTGTTATTGCCTTTAATCATCCCATAAGGCAAAAGATTTCTTCCCACCCTCTTATCATGAATGGGATATTTGAGGAGTGTCCCTCTATTTCATTATTGGTTATTGTTTTGTCGTCTTTTACTAATGACAGGGATAAAGGTGATTCATTCCTTTTGGCTGGAGGGAGGAATTAAGTGGCTTCCTTAAAAAAAAAACCTCTTCTATTATTTAGTACCCAAAGTGTGCTAGGTGCTTTGTAGACATTAAGAAAGACATGATCCTTGAGCTTATGTAATAACTGCCATATTGGTTAACACACCAGGGGTTGAACTGCAGACCTCCAGAGCTAAAAGCATGAGCTGCTTGAGTTAACGAATCACACACTGCTGGTTGTGCTTACACAAATGTTTTAAACAAAGGATGGGCTAAAGCAAAGTAACATGAAAGCAAAGTAATCAAAGTGATATGGGGTATACGCCCTTTTAGTTTCACTTTTTATTTAATTATTCAAAGCACTTCACATTCTTCTCCTTACTCTTGCCAGCTGTTCCTGAACCCACTTATTCCACAATACTTATTCCTTACCCAGAAAGAGAAAGAGAGAGAGAGAGGGAGTGAGTGGCGGGGGGCAGGGGATAAATACACATTTTTCAAAGAGAATTCCACTTGTCAGGGATTGGATAGGTCTGAATCTCCATCCACCAAACTTTTTAACTATCTTATTGCTGAGCCGCTACTCCGTGTGAATTAGGTTGGTGCTGTCAGAGCGGCATGGCTGCCACACACTTGCCCCTCAGAGACCAAGTATGTCATCTATGTGACACAGCTAGCATCTACCTGGGGAATGAAAGCCCTGAGGTCGCATCTAAGACAGAGACTCAGGCATGGGAGTAGAATGTGATGTCTGACCCACCAAACTGGCTTTCATCCAAGAATGAATACAATGACTGTGATTCAGCATCTAAACTATGTGAGCTGTTTTCTCACACTTTATGATGTAAACTGAACCCCAAGACTGAGTTATAGCCTCGCGTTCAGTCAGGGATCATTCATTATTCCCTATGTTATCCATCATTGCTATTCCATGGCTCAGAAGAAAGAGCTACAATGAGATACATAATGCCCAAAACCTGGGGTACTTAAAACCTATCAATAACAGTACTCTTACACAGAAGAATTTTCCTCTGTAGGGAAAAACGAGAAGCTATGGCACCCTTCTCAATGAATATCAGAGATCTAATAATTGTTTTCAACCTAATGCACAGAATAGTCACACTTTAACTACTGTGTCCTGAGGATTTCAGTTAGACTTAGTGCAGCAATCCTTGTATATGAAATCCCAAATGATAGTTAACCATTATTTCCTAGCAAAAATGTCATTAATCAATGTATGCTAAATTACCATAAATAGCCTTAGAGTTTAGGTGTGCCCATATGTACACTACACCTTTAATGCAATCATTATTATACTGCATGTACTTAAAAGCATTATTTGGGATTTTATGTCTCACCACTGGATATTTATTGGTAAACGTTTCTTATACATTTGAAATACCTCAATAAATATTATCCTAATAGTTCATTAGGAATTCATATGAAATCTTTATAATAATAAGACTTAACATGCTAGATTTTGCACTGTGGTGCAACTGCTTTGCTACACATTGCTGGCTCCACGCAGCCCTGAAACTAGCCTACCTGGCTACAGAGCCTCACTCTAGTATAGGGAGGTTCTCTAGTGGCACACAGCTGACATACTGGCTCCCATGCCATCCCCACTCCTGACTGTCAGCATACAGGGGACATAACTGGGAATCTGAGGCCTGACAAAAGCTTCCCTGCACCTTGGCAAGCCCCATCTGTCACTGGAGCCATTAGTAGCTGGCATAAATTAGAGTAGTCTTGAGGCTCTAATTTACCTGAGGGTCTTGACAAGGCACAGAGCCAGGCCAGGATTTAGGGAGTGATAATCTGGTTTAAAGCCACCTTTGCACAACTACTTCACTGAATTGTGCTGTGCACTCCTTGGCCCCCACTATAAATCTGGGCCAATGATTTTTAGCCCTTGTATCTTTTACCCCTTTATCTCTTTGAAGGTAGGTAGAACCCAAATTACAGCCCTGAGAGCATCTGCAGGGCTGCGATGTAGAGGACGTGCTCTTTGTGCTCCAGGAATGGTGGAGGGCAGTATTGTGTTGGGGACAATAAGCAGCATTAGCCACACACTTGAGAGTTGCTCTTGAGTAAGTGTGCTGGAGAGAAGGGACTTTCTCCTCTTGTGCATCTCAGGCATTAGTTGGCTTGAGCTGATAAATCTGCCTACATCTTTGTTCATATACTTATGCATCAATGAAATGGGCTAGTAAGCATTTTTAGAATACTTAACCCCAATCCTGCAAGCCTTAATTCAGGCAGAATTCCCATAGAAGACAGTCCTGCAGGATGGGGGCTGTATGGCATGATCCATAGCCCAGTGAAATCCATGGAAAGGCTCCTCTTGACTTCTTTGGGCTTTGAATCTGTCCCTTAGTACAAATATTAGGTTTGTAATATTTAATATATGCAAACTGGATCAGCACAATTGGTCTGATGAATTAAGCACAGGCCTAGGAATAGGATTCTAACTTTGACTCTGCCACTGACTTGTACTGTGAATTTGGGCAAGTCCCCTAACTTCTCTATTCCTTACTTTGTCTTTAAGAACAAGAAATGGATGATTCTTACTAACTATTATACAGTGCTTTGAGATCTTTGGATACAAATACTATATTTATTTTTCAACAATCTCTTTAAATAAATGTTCTAGATACAATTTCCTTTGTGTGTGTAAATGCCAGTGTAATTCTATATTATGATGTGAGGTATAATAATTATATTATTACAATGTTAAAAATCTATCTGTTGTCAGGACCCTATTTATAATGAGTGCAGTGTTTCCCTTGAGTACTATTAACAATTAATCTCACAAATCTGGACAAAGTGAAAACATACCTGTGCTCCTCTGTGTAGGCATTTTAAAAATTAAATTATTAATTTTTCCATAGTGATTTTTCTAAATATCTTACAATGGCAAGATAGCACTTACAAAATCAAATCAGAAAAAAAACCTTGCTGTGTTTAAGATGCCTGGATCTCAGTGAGAGAGAATCTTTCACTCTGGCCAGATGAATAGCCCTAAATATGAACTGTTTCTTCTTCCGTTCTTTTATTGTCTCACTAGAGCCTCATTGTGAATTTCTTTAGCAAACAGACCAATTGGATGGGCAAATATTTGCTCAGCTTCCCAAGGATGTTTGGTGTGAATTTTTTTAGCTGGTGTTTGCTCAGTCATTTCCCGTTTTTTGTTTTTTTTTAAGTAAATAGAATTCTTTCTGTATTTTTCACTGACATCTCTGAAACTCAGTCCATTTTTATGTGGACCAACAAAGGTATAATGGGCCAAATTTATTCCTGATATAATTATTTCGATGGTATTACACCAGGATTAATTTGAACCATTGTTTATGGTGACAATTTAATGATGTTATGGGGGATTCGGCTAATTTATTGTTAACAGCTCTATCTGTCTATCTCTCTGGGTGTGTGTGTCTATCTCTCTGGGTGTGTGTGTGTACATATATATATATATATATATATACCAATTTATATATATATATATACCAATGTATATTGCCAAAGAGCCATAGTAATATGTCAGCAGCCCCCCATCAGCTTTCTCCTCCCACTCCCAGCACCTCCCACCACCGGCAGTCCTGCCAATCAGTGCCTCCCACTCCCTCCCCACACCTCCTGATCACCTGTTTCATGGCATGAAGGAAGCTCTGGGGAAGAGGGAGAGGAACAAGGGCATGGCAGGCTCACGTGTGGGCTCAGAAAGGCATGGAGTGAGGGCAGGGCCTCTGGCAGAGCGAGGGATTGAGCAGTGAGCAGCCCCCAGCACATTGGAAAGTTGGCGCCTGTAGCTCCAGCCCTGGAGTCGGTGCTTATACATGGAGCTGTATATTAACTTCTGAAGAGCCACATGTGGCCCCGGCACCACAAGTTAGCCACCTCTGATCTAGATCTATAGGCCTGTAGTTTTTGTTTGTTTTTTTGAAAGCTAGCTAAAATGCTCACTAAGGGCCAAGTCTAGTCAGTCCTGGCTAAGTATCTCCCAACCACTCACCCTGGGAACCTGAACTTTTCCCTCTGGGAGCCCTAGCCCTCTCTTTTCCAGATTCCCATTCGTGCAGCACGCATCCTTCAAACGGGTGAATGGTGCGGGACCTCTCGTGAGACTGAGGCAACAGCCAGTGAGCGCCTGGGGGTTCTTATACAGTTAGTGGCCACTGCCCTCTTTCCTGCACTTGAATCAGGTCACTTCCATGAACCACACCAGCCTGGACAGCACAACAGCCAAAGCCACATCTGAGCCCCATCACTGCAGTACCCACTGCAGCCACCATTCCTCCAGCCACTCATTAATTTAATGTTAATGCCTTGTTACCTCAACATTCATAACGTCTTGAGCCACGCAAGTAATTACAGTTAATTTCTGCTAGGGCTCAGGCCCGCTGCCTGTAAATTCTTCTTATTCATATTTCTTTCTTGTTTTGCGATTCTCAATTGGAGTTTTCTAATAACAGATCATTTCTTTTTGTCTAACTTTAATCTGGCCCTGCTTGACAAGCCCCATCCTTTTCGTTGAAGGGTAAGACCACTTAAAGAAAGGCCAATAAGCCCTTGCACTGCTCAGCTGACTAGGGTGATTTGTCACCCTGTGCAGTGGTGGTCACACCAATGGATTTATCTCAAGGTAAATGGAGATGCTGAGACCTGGGACCTGGAGCTTTGATTAAGGCCCCCTTTTTGTAGTCTTGATAGATGTTGCTTGTGTTTATCTATTTGAAATGCCACTAAATCTGTGAATACAATGGAAAAAGAGAGTAGTTTGCAGCTGAAAACATATTAGTGATTTATGTTTCACTAAGAAGCACAATAAAGAGACAGAGGCTATTAAGAGGAGCTATTTTCATGAGGAATAGTTCTGCTTTAAAACATTATCAACCACACCTTGATAAAGACCTACATGCATGCATAATTGTGTTTACGTATCCCTTTAGTTTCGCACAATATACATTTCCAATGCATAGCCCCGAATTATTAATATGCTGGTAAGTAGAATCTTTAACACACAAACACGCAGGAACAGACTACTTTGCATGTTAATTGTCTTCTGGAGTAAAGGGGGACACATAATACACTGACCCAGGACTTTAAATGGACTCCACATCCCTTAAAACAGTGTCAAATACTACCGACCATTATTGCCGGCATTTATTCACAACATTTTAGTAGAAATAACCAGTGGGGTGACACAAAAAGATTATAATGCATTGATATAACTTATAACATGAATCAATGTCAACAAGACGCACCCATTTAAATGAATAGGGTCAGATGAGAGTGCTGTATCACCCTGACTTGTGTGACAGTTACAAATGCATAACCTCGTATGCATAATAGGAGTGTACAAACCAGCAGAGATTTGTAAACTTGGTTCATTTCAAGCAGAACTGACCCACAGGAACGGAAAAGGGAAAAGGCAACTGAGCTGTCTAAAAATAAGTGATTCTGTAGTTTGCTGTTTAACGAAAAGCATAATGAGGTTTCATTTTCTCAAGCTTCAATAGAGAACGTGGACCCAAAAATGCTATTAGGTAGCCAAGCTGCTGCTTCTCTGCAACGTTCAATTAAAAGAAAAAGATAACGCATTCGGTTCCAAACACATTGCTGTTTACAAATGCAAAATAACGCTTCAACAGTCTGCCCTGTGTATGCAAATACTGCAATTACATGTTTGGAATTAACTGTGCTGTGTTATGATTTATTTAAGTGTTCTGAGGATTTCTCTTCAGCACTAATGAACAATGAAGGGTGCAGGGGAGAAGAAAGGCTGTATAATGTGTGTGCACCTGGAGCACGAAAACAAGTACAGTAAGTTATGTATCAGTAGGGTGATCCTCTGTCTGTGGCTTGGCACTGCAGTATACTGACAGTCTAGCAAAGCTCTTAAATCTGGACAACACCTGCACCTCATTTGCTTTACAGAAGCGCCATGACCCAACTGCTGATGGTGAGCCTTCCCTTTCATCTTTAGGATTATGACAAGTTATTAATTGCCACCATTAGCTGCAGCAGCCTGCCTGAGATCTCTGCTGCTCTCTGGAGGTGAGAAACTATGTGCCTGTGAATGCAGAGAGAAAGGCTGTGAAGCATTGGGGCAAACCGAGCAACAATCTGCCCAAAAGAGATTGCGAGATTGTGAATAATTTATTAGAAAACATTTTTCTTTGTCCTTCCCACAGACCCACAAATCCTCCCCAAGCGCTCTTTACCAGCCTTGCAGATAATGTACTTACACATCTCAGAGCTTGCTAAATAGACTGAGCAGGCCACAGAGTTCACCCTTAATGCTGCTGTATCAGAATGCCTTGCGCAGACGAAACACTTTCATTCTTTCCCGGAAGCATTTCCTATGGAATTGAATGTAATTAGATAAGAATCTGAATGCAAAATGACAGCCAAGTGCCAGGGGAGTAATTTTTTGGGGGGCGCAACTATGTATTGAGTTGGCCTCTTCTGGATCTATTGGGCCAAATCCTCAGCATTGATTTACACTTCATTCCAGCCTCCCCCAGTGCAAGTGCTGAACCTGTCTCATTTCCTTTTTCGGACACCAAAAGTGATGGCTCATCAGCTAATAAATCTGGGAAAGCAAGTCCATTTGAAAAAACAAAATAAATCGCCAGCCTCATTGCACAAACTCTTCAGCACTCTTCAGAGCCTGGCCTGTGTATTCCTATGTGTGGACAGCACCTATCGCACCGTGGGCCTTAGTGTAGTCATCATCATCATAGGGAGAACCAAGAAAAGACGAAAATTGCCCAGAAAAATAAAAGGTAGGTCAGATGCTGGATTGGTGTAAATCAGCATAGTTCTAGTGACTTTGATGGAGCTACAGTAGACTCTCAGTTATCCAGGATTGGGTTAACCAGGTTGTTGATTAACCAAGATGTCAAAAAATATCCGCGTAACTCGCAGGGCTGGCTTTGTTGCCATCCCAAGCACCAAAAACAAAAACCAAAACCCACCAGGGTGCAGGGCAGCCAGTGAACCAACACCCCCGCCCTCCCCGGTGCAGGGTGGCTGGTGAACCAACTCCCCCCGCATATTTCCTATGGATGGTGATTTATCCGGGATTTTATTAACCAGGATTAATGTTTTCCCTATCATCCTGGGTAATCAAGAGTCTACTGTATGCCAGTTTATACCATGTGAGGATCTGGTCCCATGTGTGATATTATTAGCTGGCTCAGTGACCTAAGCTCAGGAGTGAACTTGAGTTACTTGATTTACAGGCCAGCAGAGCCTATTGCACAGATAGTCTTGAAGGGAAGGAAAAGTAATACTGAAGGGAAGCGAGATTCTGGAGGTCTTAAGTATAGACTGGCCTTCCAGAAGGCCTCCAAAGCTTAGGAGAGTATACACTGATATGACCTACGTCCAAAATAATGGTAGGGCCAGATTCTTCTGTGTCACACTGATATCAACCTGGAATAACGTCATTGCTATGTGCTTTCTATTCTATTCTATTCTATTCTATTCTATTCCGTATAGATGCTTATACCAGACAAGTAGCCCAGCTGGTGAAGATATGGTTATTTCTGAAACCTGAGCTAAAGGCCAGCTCCCCTTGTCTTAAACAACTGCTTGAAATTATTCCCAATAGATCAACACAATTTTATTTGATCTACTGTAGAGTTAAAAATTTTAAACCCACTTTTTCTACCTGATCAATTTTTGAAGGACCTTTGGTTGGGCACTGTGACGGAGTCAGACCAGAAGGATATAGGAGAATGCTGGAAGGCAGGTATATTAGTCTCAGGATGTGCAGGTCCCTGTTCCCTGGATAGCCAAACGAAGGCTACTCCAGGCCAATCAAGACACCTGGGGCCAATTAAGAACCTTCTAGAAAGGCGTAGAAACAGCTAGCCTGATTGGGACACCTGAAGCCAATCAGGGACTGGCTGAAATCAGATAAAAACCTCCCAGTTAGTCAGGTGGGCTGTGGGTGTCAGGAGCTGTGGAAGAAAGTGGTGCTGTTGGTGAGATTGAGTGGTGGACAACATATCATACACAAGGAAGGAGGCCCTGAGGTAAGGGTGAAGTGGAGTTTGAAGAAGCAGTGACTGCTGTGGGGAAGTGACAAAGAGTCCTGTGGCACCTTAAAGACAAACTAAAGTTTTAGAGCATAAGCTTTCGTGGGCTAGTACCCACTTTGTCGGATGCATGCAGTGGAAGTATCCAGGGGCAGGTATAAATAGGTAGGCAAGAACCAGGTGGGAGGTAACAGGGTTAGTCCAATGAGGCTGAACCAGCTTGTTATCTCTAATCAGGGAGAGTGAGATGTTCCTCTAGCAGCTGAATTGGAGGTGTGAATAGCGAGAGAAGAGAAGCTGCTTTTGTAGTTAGCTAGCCACTCGTAATCTTTGTTCAATCCTTGATTGATAGTATCAAATTTGCAAATGAATTGCAGCTCTGCAGTCTCTCTTTG